>OX439132.1:42550330-43035330 GCA_949318235.1 Ecdyonurus torrentis
GAAATTTAATGGGCTAAATGAATGCAAATAGGTAAAAATTAGAACAATATTTCAAATTTAAAATGAATTAAAACAAAAAATTCAAGGTAAACACAGAATGCAATTTTAAGAAACAAGAAATTGCATTTATATTAAATGAATAATTGAAAAAAGACAACATTTAATTAATTTTATCAACAAACTAGACTGAATTTATGTATTTAAGATAAAATAATGATGAAATTAATGCAAAATATAGAATAGTTGATAAAATTAGCAAGTTTTTTTAATATTTTAATATTAATATTTTTTAATATTTTAACTAACATGAAATTACAAAAATTAGAACATATGCATAAAAAAAACTTGAAAAAAAGATCAGATTACAATAAATAATATAATCAATAAGATCAATTTATAATTAAATAATCGAAACAAATGTAAATTAGCAGATTAATAACCACAAAGTGAAATAGGTTATGCAAATAGCAAATAAATTATAATTAAATGATAGCAAATTTAGACATTTTTATATAAGAATCACAAATTAAATAAGCAATTATAATTAAAAATCCAAAAAAAATGTATATAAGTTAGCAATCAAATGACTAACTGAAATAGGTTTTAAACCAAATTGAATTATAATTAATTGAAACTACGATTAAACGTTTTTACACAAAACAAATATTAGATGAGCGAATTGAAGTAAACTTTAGATAAAAATTATGATTATTATTTAGTGATATTATTGATAAAAATTACAGTATAATTATATGGATTAATTTAAAATTAATTTGAACAATTAAAGGACATGAATGAACACTACTTTCAAGAGTAATGGACCTAAAATTGTTATTATTTAGCAAAAAGAGCAAGTTTAAAAATAAAATTATGATATATATTTTGAATTAAACGTAATATAATACCTAAATGAATATTTGTAATAGAAAGATGCAAATATTAATATGATACTTCATTGTAAAATACAAAAATGAATTATTATGCGTTAAAAAAAATAACAAATTTTATATAAAAAATATTTAAATTAAGGGAATTATTAAGTGAAACTATTAACTTCATAAAAGGCACGAATGAACAATATTAGAATATTGGTACTTATGTTTTAAATGATGATTTAAGTTACAGTTATTTATATGAAATTATTAAAATTAAAGTAATTAAGTAAATTTAAATAATTAATGACATAAGGCATGAATGAACATTATTTTAAATATAATGGTCCTTATGTTTTGATTTAATATAGAAAAAAAAATTGATTCAAAATTTTAATATAATCTAAATATGAAACACCTTAATTTTATACGATTTGAATTATTATAGAAAAGAAAATTGATTCTAAATCAAAATTAAATGTATCGATATAAAACCAAGATTTTAGATGATTTGAATTCAATAGTTAGCATATATGAGGTAATTTTACGTTAATTTAACAACAAAACAAAGGTATTTTTTCTTTACGAAGGCAAAATTATCAATACGTAAACTTGAAACAAATGGCGCGACGAAAAATTGAAGCGATTTAAGTACAAAATAGATGAATATCTTAAGGATTAATTAATATTAAAGTTGAATAATTACTAAAAAATGCTTTAAATTTAAATTACGATAGTATAAAATTTAGACGTAAACTCTAAAATGAAATGGAACGACAAAAGTATGATAAATTTTCCCACAAATGAATGGAAAATAATAATAATTAATTGAAAATAGTAATAATATTTTGGGATTGTTATTCTAATTTAATTACACTAGAATTAAACTTAAAGTAATCAAAATTGAATAAAAACATGAAAAATATGGAAGTTTGGGGTTTACGTTACTTTACGTTACGTTTAAATTCATCAAAAATAACGCAAAAAATGAGTATTTATGACTTTTAAAAATGAAATGAATTAAATTGAAACCAAAACAGTTGATTATAAAATAATATACGCAATTATAATGAGAATTGAATTTTATGATTAAAAAAAATTGAAATAATGATAAATAATGTTAAAAATTAATACAAATGAGCATAGATATTACAATTTACGATAATTAATTTAATGATTATATATGCACAAAATATATGATAATTACGATAGAATTTAAATATACAAATAATTTAATAACATATACAGATGTTGGCAACTTAGATTAGAAATTATCACCAAATAAGTGCAATAATAACACAAAATAAGGGGAGTATTAGTAAAACGGCTAGGGGAGGCAAATCTAGCTCGATGTCTACACTTTAAAAGGGCATGAAGTGCGATGTAAACATCAATTATAGATCTCTTTTTCAATGAACCCGGGAAGAGATTATAATTAATTAAGTACTATAGGCATTGGCAACCTCTATAGCACAAACAAAATTGAATATATGGCATAAAGCAAACTTTAGTATAAAATTTTGAAATAATAATATAAAGGAAACTTAACGCAAGCTCAAAAAAATAAACTAACAAAATTTAAGGAGATATCAACTCTCTGACGAGCAAAAATATCTTACGATTGAAATTAAATTAGCATTAAATATTATTGAGGATTTAGCTTAAAATAAACTAGAGTTGAATTTAAAGTAGTCAAAACTGATGAAAAAACGAAAAAAATTTGAAGTTAAGATGTTACGTAAAGTTGACGTAAAGCTTAAAAATGAATTGGAACCACAAAAGTAAGATGATATTTTCACACAAAAAATGCAAATTACTATATTGTTTAATGAAACGCTAAAGTTATATTTAAGAATTACTATTTTACTTCAATTATACTAGAAATAATTTTAAATTAGTCAAAATTGAATGAAATTGTGAAAATTATTGAAATTTGAATGTTACGTAAACTTATCGTAGAGTTTCAAATGATTGAAAAATGAAAAATTAGCCTTGAATTAAAAGTATGAATCAAATAAATTTGAATTTTAGACAAAATGAACTTAATTATAATCAATGATAAACTCAGTAAAAATACAAATTGAATTTCACATTAAAAAAAAAAAAATTTAAAATAATGAAATATAAAGTCACCAGTGATAATATACTTAAATAGCACACAGAAAATTAAATTTACAATATTATTTTTTTACAATTAAAATAATAATAGAATCACACTAGGATTTAATTAGACAAATAAAATTAAACAAATATACGGGTATGTTAATGATTTTGATCAGAAATCATCAACGAATAAGTGCAAAGGCACAAAAAAAATGCGTGTACACGAAATAATTGAATATCAGAGGCTAGGAAAAACGTCCAGCGTAATATTAATAATAACTCAAAGGAGTTTTAATAATAGAGCTAGGGTAGCAAACTAGCTCGATATCTACATTTTAAAAGGGCATTAAGTGCATTGTAGATATCAATAATATAATTCTCTTTTACAAAAAACCATGGAAGAGATATTATAATTATTATATTAAACTAAAGTACTAGGAGCACGAACAAAATTTTTACTAGGCATGGGAAGACACTAGTATAAAACTTTGAAATAATATACAATAATTGAAAATATAAATTTTATAAAATATTGCAAAAGTTAAAAATTTGATTTAATTTGATAATAAATTTGATGAGAAATTGAATGAAATTTATATTTTTAATTCAAAACACAAAATGTTCTGTACACAAATTCAATAATAATTATACACAAAGGTGTTATATACGCAATATTAATAGTGAATTCAATGAAGATCAACACATTTTATAAATAATAATGTTCACTGTACGTAAAAACAATGAGAAATAGTTTTAATACACAAGATTAATTGAATAATTTAAGTAATAAATAGGATATAATGTCAATATTTATGTAACAAACACATTAAAAATTATGCAATGTTGAATAACTTAAACAAAGGTTTGTTATAGAAATGATCAGCTTCTAACAAAACACACAAGTTAATGGACAAAATTTAGTAATTGTAAACATAAGATATGATATATGCAATAAAAATAGTTAAATTAAATGAATATAATAACACATAAATGTATGTATTTGAAGAAAAGTAATATACAATACATTCAAACACTGAAAAATAGTTCAACAATACTGATTTTAACTGAATAAATTGTGTTTTAAAAAATAAAATATAGTGAAAAGTTACAAGGAAAATAAGTAGTAACACTCAATTTAACCGATGAATGTGCACAAAGCTACGATAGACATGATAACTTCGTACAAAAATGACGACAAAATACATGAATACAGTATATTAATAAGCAGCAATAAACAGAAAGGCTGCACAAATTATAATGAAATTTATCAAAACACAATTGAAATATATATTTGATATAAATGACGTACAAATATAATATTAAATAAAGGGAAAAACCAGGAAGGTCAAATTGCACGAGAGAGTGCATCAAAATATTATGATGTACGCACGTGGGGCGACAAACAGTGGTGTAAACACAGGGGGTAAATGACCTTGAACGAAGGTTGGACTCTTTTTGGTTGTGTCGTCACACAAGAGGGGAGTGGAATGAGGGGCGAGATAAAATCTCGTAGAGTCTCGTTGATTGATGACGTCATAGATAGGACTTTTTTAAGACGGGAATGGTGGGTCGTTCGCCAGCAAGTGGCTGCGAACCGACTGACTTTGAAGGCTTGAAGGTCAGGCAGGGCTTTGACAAAACAGTGTTGCCAAATTTATGTTATGTCGAATCCAGTCCTGAATATGCCCCTGTTGCCAATTTTCCCAAAAGATGATGCAATCACAGGAAAATTTGCAAAAATGATAAAATTTCACATTTTAGTCAAAAATTTAAATGAATAATCAGAAATATCACTGAGATTAAATATTATTATAAGAAAACACAGAAAATGTTAGAATATGGCACCAATTAATACATGAAAACTAAGTACAGATGACAAAATTCATGACCAAGTGGGTCAGGGTTCAGGTGCCAAAATTAATGAAAAAATTTGACACAAAATTAAAAATTAATATGTCAAAAGGTGTCAAAACTCATCCACTTTAAAGTTATGTTGAGAAAAGTTTATAATATTGATGCACAAAGGCGGATGATTAAAGATTTGGACAAAGTTATTGAGCGTGTGGTTTGGCCGTGCCGACCGCATGAGTCAGGTTCACGGGCAGTTTTTAGAAAAACATTTCACAAAAATTAGCAAATTATTATGTCAATCAATGGCAAAAATCACTCACTTTATAAATTTGATGAGAAACGTTAATAATAATTGCACACTAGGTGGATGATGACAGATTTCTAGGATGTGTGGGTGGCCATTGCCCATACATACCGGTAGGATCAAAGCAAAGTTTAGATTTCACACACGTCAAAGTTTATATAATATATATGAGTGCCACAAAATGAAAAAATAATGGCAATATGCAAATATAGTAGGATGTCAGGATAATATAATAATGAGTTCAAAAGTTATACATGTAATCAGATATTATACATACATGTATAAAATATTTAATGTAAAAAACACTATGGCACACAAAAAAAAATTGAAAATGTGTGTAAATTAGAGTACTTAACCAGAGTAACCACTTAATTGAAGTTCTGGACGAAAATCACAGAAGGCTTGACAAATTACGTGAAATAAAAATTTTCAAAATTCACGCAATAATGGCGCAAAGGTAGTAATCCAGGCAATATGGCGCAAAAGGTAGATATCCACTTCTGAATTGTTAACAAATAAAATAATGGTTCTACTTTGATATGTGAGATATAAATAGGTGGTTGTGGTTAAGTATAAATAAGATAAGACTCGATGATCTAGGTTTAAGATATGTATTGGACTTACACACTAATTACACACTAATAATACATTTAAATACCCGTAGGCTACATTATGATGTTTTTTCGTTCGCTGTCTCCGATCGAATCTCTCGCATCCAACCGCTGCGATGAAGTATAGGGGGAGCTTTGACGTTAGCTTTCAGTCGTTTTACTACGTAGTATTTTAAATTTGACTAGATGGCGCTGCGCTCCTACTGTTTTTTAGCGTGTTTTAAACAAAACAGAAGTTAGCTTCACCAGATTTTTAGCAAATTTTAGTATGTGAAGCTAACTTCATTGTATAAATCATGTATAAAAAAAGGACTAGTGGCACCCTCTATTTATATATAAAGTAACAACCGAAGGTAAGACGATTTAACACGGTACATCCAAGCGGTTGCTCGCATCGGACCGTCTCGTGCGTCAAGCGCACTCGACCAACTCCGGCGCTCACGCCTCGGCACTTGCCTTGGCGCTAACCCATTCAAATAACTACATGATAGACAGGCTGGCCATAAATATCGCTAACAGTATTTTACATACAGATTTTTTCTGCGTAGGGATATATAATATTATGTATATTATGTAAAATCCTGAATATTTTGGTAGGAGATGAAAAAATAAAGCAATAAAAGTATTTAAATATAGTTTTCTTTATAAAATATTGTCATTAAAGCCATATATAATATTATGTATATTATGTAAAATCCTGAATATTTTGGTAGGAGAGATGAAAAAATAAAGCAATAAAAGTACTTAAATATAGTTTTCTGTATAAAATATTGTCATTAAAGCCATATATATATATATATATAGACCACATAAAACAACTTGTGCTTTTTAATGACTATAAACACGAAATGGGATCTTCAAAAAGGATGACAATTTTTACCAGAATGTTAATGTAGCCCCACGAGAGAGAGTGAAAATACTGTAAAGTATGCAATTTACGTGAATATTCATGTTTATGACGTCAGAAACATGCAAAAATTAGTATGAAAATGTTGTGCGGGATGCATAAATCGAATTTTCTGATCACTGCTACGGGGCTACTGTTGGTTTTTGAGACAAACTAAGACACTAAAGTTATATAATATGTAATTCCCATTAAGTGTTTTGTGATGTAAATGCTTATGTTTTTCTCTGGTCTATTTTTTTAAGTGGTCCACGTCATATGGACCTTCACAAGGGTAATTTTTAGTTTTACTTTATAATTATTATTAGTATTCAAAGGTGAATTTACCATGTGAAAATTTCTTAGAACGTAAAAGTAATATCTTTATTTATTTATTACTGATAGAGTATAATAGTTAATAAAACTACAAAATTATATAATAAAAAATACATATTACATGTATTATAAAAAGGATGCGGTGAAAAATTAGCTGTATAATTAAAAGTTGAAACGTTATACGTTATGGGCTTAAATCGTGGGACTTTAAACAAGAAGTTTTGGTATTGATAATTGATCTATTATTCACAAGATGCAATCGTAATCGTAGTATAGCGTGTATATACCGTGGGTGAATATACTTTCAATATGCAATGCAATTGATTGCATATATTTAGAAACTACTGAATTTTCTTGCAATCAAATTTATTTTGCAATGTATATTTTGCACCAGGTGATCGAATATGTATCAAATTATATAGCCTCTAATTATATAATATAATATCGAAACAACTTAAAATTATACATAAAATTAAGCTATCTAAACTGCATTAGCTAAATCACCTACATAGTATACACATAACTTATACCATAAAAACTAAATATTAAAAAGAACATAAAAACACCTACTTTTGATGTCTTCTTTTCTTCTGGACCCCTAGGTTGGCACCGTTAGGTTTCGGCGGGGTCCAATGAAGTTCAGCAGCAATCAAATGAAATCCAGGTCATCATGAGTCCTTATGGTCACTAGGTCCTTCCGGTCAGTAAGGGTCCTCCAAATGACGTATGTGGTAGTCCTTGAGGTCATATAGTGCCTGGATATCTGGATATATCGTATAGAGTAACCTGAAAATCTAAGTCAAATCAGGAATAGTTTTTTTATTTGGAGCTTATCGGTAATGAAAATTTCTAAAAATATATTTAAGGCTAATAACACGTAAAATTAAGAATGTCCAGTAACCCTAATAAAAATATCTCTGGAATCATTGCAGTTGTTTCCTCAAATATCGAAAGAAAAAAATTATTAAAATATTGCTCTTCATAGCCGCATAGGTTAAACTTGGCTTCTCCCGCGCTCTATACCGAGAAGCTGCATTATATTAAAAACAGCAGTTATTTCATCATTCAAAAAAATATAATTTTAATATAATTTCAAATAACCTATAAATAAAATTGTTAATTATAAACAAAATAAACAATTATCAAAGAATGAATATTTAAATATGTTAAATTATTTCTATAAATTCAATTTATTTTTAACTATAGTTGTACAATTTGATGCAGGGCTAAAAGTAGAAATAAATCATTACCGGGGCTCATCTGCGGCGAGCGCGAAGCGCGAGCCGCAAGGGGGTGGGGTGCAGGGGGGAGCCCCCTGCCGGGGGTGCGGGGGGCAGAGCCCCCCGTAAAAAAAAATCGTAATTTTTTATGTAAAATAACGTGATTTTGCATTACTAATTATAAATAAATATCTAGATGTTTTATATTCTTTTATTAGGGTTGAGCCGACAAATCCGGAGACATTTCAGTGCGTTTATTTTCCGCTGATTCGTTTACACTTTATTTTATTTTTTATTTTTTTTCATAAAGTTAATGATATGCAGAAATGAGACCTCTGGCCATAAAACACCGAAATTTTTAAGTGAAGTGATTAAAGTTGGTAGATGAAGTTTTGGTAAGGAGTACCTCTGATCGCGCCGGAAAACCGCTAAACTGATGCTTTAGAAATCTTTAGTTACAACAGATTTTGCATGCACAAAATTTCACCGTAATTTTCTGAAGGCAAAAAATTCATAGAAAATATTAAATCCCTAAATTGAAAACAAAGAACAAAAAGAAAAAGGGCAGAGGACCTGTGAAGCCATCCAGGCTAAGAAAAAAGGTCCTTTAGGTTACTATAATGCTATAATTATTTAGGGGCAAAATTATATAGAGTCAGCACAACCAAAATAGCTTTCAATGCAGAATAAGACCTCGCAGATAGCATATTTTGTGTCATTATAAGAAATCAGGTACTGCGGGATAATTGACTAAAAAAAAAAGAAAAGAAAGAAAAACCTGAAAATTTGCACAAAGCGATATAACATTGTGTATGGTATTTTTAAAATTTTAAACAAATTGGGGGGTCACCATGCTAGATTTTAAATCATAATTTTTTTGAAGCTTTTAGTCACATAAAAGAGCCCATGTTAATTTTAATAATTATTTTCTCTCTTATCTTATCTGATGGTTACGGGTTCTGGTAATTTTATCATATATATAGCTGTTACTATATTAACTTTGAAATGGCATCATAACGTTTGCAAGTTTTCTTTTTAGATTTTGAGATGCTATATAGCCATCTATATACAACCCTTGTAGCTTTATCTGTCACTAAATTGTATAGAATCAGGAGTAACTGGGATTAAAAGTTGTAAACTTTGGGATTTATAATTTTCAAAAACAGAAAATTTACAATATTCCATTTTTTGAAAATGTTAAAACTTCTTCTCAAAACACAAAAGAGAGCCGTAGTGCTGACAGATGGCTCGATTATAACCCTGATGAAGACCCTTGGGTAGCTAGGACCCAAGTTTCGTGCTAGTTTCCACGTCCTAGCCGTACTTCCTAGCAATAATCGGGCGCGAATAAAAACTGTACTGAAACTTCATCTACCAACTTTAATGACTTCACTTAAAGATGCCGGTGCTGTGTGGCTATGTATTTTTTCTACATATTATAGGCTTTATGAAAAACTAAACGGAAATAAAATCACGCAAATACATATCGGTGGAAATCAAGGTTTAAATGTTTCTGGATTTGCCAGCCTAAACCTGTATGCTTTTACACAATATTTTGGATTCAAAATACAATTAAACACCATTTAAACACAACCATATTAAACACCACTTTTTTTAAGAATTAGAATAACTTAATATTATATAAACATAACACACATCATGATACTGCGTATTATAATAATATTTATTATCTAGATAAAATATTTGAGTGTGTGTGTTTCCTTAAAAAAAAAAACAAAAAAAAAAATATATATATTACAAGGCGCTAAAATCTTTATTTCAAGTATTTACTAAAAATTATAAGAAATTTTATTACCGGGGCTGAGCACCGGCTGTCAATTTATTACCGGTGCTGAGCCCCGGCAAGCCCCGGCTTACTTTTAGCCCTGATTTGATGTATAAAAATGATTAATCAATTATATACTATAGTAATTAAATTGCAATTTTTTAAATTTGCGCAATAAATCCTTACAATACATATTGTTACCATTGAGAAAATTACAATTATTTATTTCTTGTGTAATTACTTCATTTCTAATTTATTTTACTATTTATCAAGAACAGTATTTAATTATTAATGCAAAGTTTAATATGTGAAAGTTGTGTTTTTTTATTCATCCATCTTGGTCATATCCTGGCCTACACCAAAAGGTATTTCTGTATAACGAAATGATAAAGATATGATTGCCCACTCTATGATGCTGGTGCTCCGAGACTCGTGGTGACACGGCAGGTCGGCGTCTCGTTAGTCATCACGTCACTGGCCTCTGTCCTTGTCACGAGCTTCTGTCACCGCTAATACCGGCAACCGGTACGTGTGTGACTGCTCGCGGTAGTGGTCCTCGTGGAGCAGGGTTCAGGGTCTCCAATTGCACCACCAATTATCTGATTTAAGAAAGGACAAATACCGTCCTAATTTTGAACTTTACAAAGAGGAGTAAGAGGACTTGCCAAAATACTTATTGGCAAAAAGACAATTATTACTCTCTTTTTTTTTGCCTGATACGGTGAGCGATGTAATGCAACTACTGTAAACTCGCTGAATGATGGCCAGACAATATTGGCTTGACATCCAACAAGCATTAAATTGGTTTACATTCAGACATTCGACGAATTTCCACCGATTGATGGCTCAAGTTGCTTTTCAAAATAATAATTGTAGTTGATAATATATAAAATTAATGCTGAAAATAATTTGTGCAATTAATTTTGCATTTAAATAATGCAAAAGTTCCTCTGATAGACCACGCTGAGCTGCATGCGGAGAGCAGCAGGTTGTGCGCCTGTCCGCCATATTGGTGTTTGGTCTGCAGACTAAGCCGGAGGTCTTCAGGAGGATATCTGTGAGTTATCATCAGATATTAGTCAGGATTTGAGGATCGAGGAATGTGGCGGCCAGCTTGCATCAGGTTAGTAAAAATAAATTTATATATGAACTAAGAGTTGTCTTATAGCACTGATAAGTAGAGACCGGATTTTTAGGTGAAAAAAGGTGATAAAACCTAAAAAAAGGTGATAAAACCTGAAAAAAGGTGATGAATTCAGAAAAAAGGTGATACAATTTTTTTAAAAGTAAAAAAAAAAAAAGAATAAAAGATATTTTTTTAGTGTATGCTATACTGTCTATAGGTATTTTGTAGCTACAAGTACAACCTACAACAACAAAAAAAAAGAAAAAAAAGATTCATTGTATAATACTATATTTAAAGGAAACAAATAGACAAATAGAGGCAAATTTGCACATCATTTCATTCGGTCATTGGCTCTTCTTCTGCGCCACCTTCGTCTTCTGCCTCATCTTCTTCTTCTTCCTCCTCATCTTCACCCTCTACAATCAGTGTTTCCATGTCAATTTCTTCACCCAGTTTATTTATGTTGCAGTTTCATACGACAATCATCTCCAGATTGTCGTCAGTTAAATTTGTTAAATTTGATGGCATACAATGGATCTCTGTTTTAAAAAATTCAGGTAAAATATCTTCTTTTTTTTAAACGTTTTGTTAATTCTTAAAAAAAAATACTCATTTAGGTGAAAAAAGTTGAGGAAAAGGTAAAAAAAAGGTGATAAAACCTAAAAAAAGGTGAAAAATAAAAAAAAGTTGATATCAAACGGCTCGAAATTTTCGTCTGAAAATCCCGTCTCTACTGATAAGAAAGGTTAACTCTCGAGATGATCTCGTTTTGAATCAAGTGAGAAATAAGATTTTGAAAAGAATCACAAGTGCAGAAATTATTAAGTTTGTAATTTATTCTGCATAATATATATCTTTGTTGAATAAATTTATGCTTCATTATAACACCATAAAAATTATTTTATTTTAAAAATATAATAAGTTACGCCTAATAGCACTGTAATTATGAAGTATAACTGAAAATATGCTGTATTACACTATGCTAAAAATGAGCTATATTTTTTTATACTGTGAACTTAATTTTCTTCTTTCGTGAAGATTTTTTTTATTATTAATTATGCCAGTTAAAATAAATATATAAATATGATGTTTTGATTGACAGGTTCTGATGTTGGTGACTGCTGCCTGCTCCATATGCCTCGCAACTACATTTCGCTTCTGAGCAGATCCGAGACCGTGACTTGTCATTTCAATTTGACGTCAAGTAAGTGATTTACTACATATATCAATTAACTAAACATCAAATAAAACTAACTGCTTTATATTGATAAGCATGGAGTAAAATTCAAAATATTTTGCCATTTATGTGCTGTGTATATTCCACTAAGTTAGTAAAGTTTATACAGCGAATACTATTGCATTTAAATAGAATTCGGAATGCCTGTATTGTTATTATTTCTTTCCTTTTTAATCTGAGGCCGTGGTTTGCACTGACAGTACTGTAAGTTCACGCTCTCGTGTTCTCGTCACGTTGATGTCCATGCGTATGCAAGTAATGTTGTTCATAAACTTTGTTTTCTTGCATCAAATAATGTGCATGTCATTTGAATAACCAATGCTGATCGACATTGTAGCAGCAGAAAACAGCATTTATGAACAGCACTAGTGTATCACAGCTACATTTGTAAAAGAGAGACAGAGAGAGAGAGAGAGAGCGAAAGAGATAGAGAGTGAAGATTGTATATTCACCTGGCTGTAACTACATAAAATTGTA
Organism: Ecdyonurus torrentis; assembly: GCA_949318235.1. NCBI lineage: Eukaryota > Metazoa > Arthropoda > Insecta > Ephemeroptera > Heptageniidae > Ecdyonurus > Ecdyonurus torrentis. The sequence goes on from OX439132.1 coordinate 42,563,137, forward strand.
TTTAATATTAAGACACTCGCAAAGTTCCCACGTTACTTCGTGGTGGGGTTTTTAATTTTTTTTTTAAAGAAAAATTTAAACCAAGCTAACGAAAAAAGGTTACTGAAGAGTAAATATATATGTTTTTTATTTTTAGAATAAATTGGTAAAATGTAAAAAGTTTATAAGATGTCCACATCTAACTATTTACCACTGAAAAAATAAAGCTTATACCAACAATTTACTTTTAAAATTTTTTAACTAAGTAATTGGGCTTTAATGAAGAATTACATATCCGTAACTGAATAAAATCGTAAATTATTATTTACGTGCAATTTAAAGTTTTATAAGCCTATTAAAGTAAAAAAATCGAATTTTATTAGTTTTTCTATCTGATTATCAGGTAAAAAATCTAGCAGCAACGACCGACGATTGTTAACACTCGCCTTTTTAGTTGGTCGGTACTCCGCAACCAACCCGAAGTGCCACTGCTTGACGTGGCACCACGTTTAAAGTTACAATTTGTCCATTCCAAATTTTTGCACATATCTTAAGGACATTATAGGCTACAAAATGATGCAAAAAAAATGCAAAAAAAAAAAGTTACGTCAATTGGCCATTTTTGCAATTTTCCCACTTTGAACGCAGTTCATTGACCTTGACACGAGTTCAAGGTCATGGGTCACCTGTCACAAAAAAAGGTTTGGTCAATGGTCATATCATCCAACTATTTTTATTTACTGATTCTAATTCATTTAAGAGAAATTAAAGATTTTCCCAAGCAAAGTCGGTAGTTACAAAAATTACAAAATGCGGGATTTTTCCGGGAATTTTCAAAATTTGAAAAATTTGAAAAAGTACTTTTCTCTAAACCCTAAACTTGATATTTGTACCAAATTTGAACGAAATCAGAGAATGTGTTGGCAGACAACCTTTCCATGCGAAATGAAGAACACGATTAGCTTGTTCTGTAAGCTATACACAAATATTGAGCCAGCTTGGAAATTATTTCTTTTTAAAAACATCTGATCATGACGTCATTACCTGTATACTACGTTTATATGTATGGTCGATCATTGTTATTTCTTCGTTTAGAACTTTAAAGCTGATAAAATTGATTGTTACTATTGTTACTATATTTTACTATATGTTACTATATTTTACAAAAAATATATTGACGTTGTACTATATACATCGAGTCATTCGGCAAAAGCAAAAAGAAGTTGATTTTTCCCCAAGGTCCCCAGTGGTCCTCTCCTTACATCTTAATTGTTACCCTAATTCAAAATCTTACTCGAACACCCCAAGACTGTTGGTTTGTCCTGAAGAGTTAAATCTTTTTAACTGAATAACATGTAAAATTAATGTATTCTGTGTACTTTAAATTCTTAAACATATAAAAGTATACAAAATTAACTATAGTGTCTTATTGAATCACAGATAAACTAAGCAGCGTCGATCGACTCTGGTTCAAACCCGCCTACCAGCATTTTTTTTTGCTCAGAGCACCCCTAGCACTCGCAGTGCTGCAGCCAATGGTTCCTGGCTGTTAGACCGCGCGGAGCTGCATGTGGAGTGCATAAGGTGCGCCTGCCCGCCATGTCAGTTTGTGGTCAGCAAACAAAGCCGGTAAGCTTGCATCAGGTTAGTAAAATTAATAAAATACATAATACTGGCAATAAAAGAGAGAGATAGAGAGAGAGAGAGAAATACTATAGATTTGACTATATTATACATACCCATACTATGGAATTGTTGGACTTAATGTATTATTAATAAAATAACACGTAAATGTAAAGCGCGTTGACGCACGTCAATGGATAAACCAGGTTGTGTTTTTTGCTAGTTATTAATTACTATAATATTATGACAATTATAACTAATTTTGTCTTGTTTGATCTATCTGCACAATGTATAATGAATTTTATTTTCAAAATTTTCACTATCCTGATTCTGAATCCTATTTATTGGTGTATAATTCATGCAGCGCCCAACATCAGAGAAGTGAGAACTCGAGGACTTGGCGCACTTGACTACCAAGGACTACGTGAGGACTGGACGACCGTACCTGAAGAGCAAAACAGGATCTATATTACTTGAGGATTGCTAAGATAAGTGGACAAACAACGTTATTTTAGTATTAAATAATATAAGAGTGCATGACTTGCTGTTTCTTTTTGTTCACCTGTCGAGCAGACAAGTGCGGGCACGGAGATCTTGTCGTGCGACACTGTGACCTTGCATCACGACGTAGCGCAGCCTAGCAGCAGAATGTAGTCCTTAATTACTTGTAATGATTATGTTTGTTTCAAAATTTAAAACAACTCAACATTTAAAATTAGCATTTCAATTACCAAAAATGTCATAATACAGAGTTTTATTTATTTTTATATTAATTAATTTATTTATATGATAGATAGATAGATAGATAGATAGATAGATAGATAGATAGATAGATAGATAGATAGATAGATAGATAGATAGATAGATAGATAGATAGATAGATAGATAGATAGATACTTAGGTTGGTAGGTACAGGTAAATAAATAAAATTTCAATATAATGATGTATTTGGTATAAATATAATGTTTATTTTAAATGATAAATAGATTTGATCACGACACCACCATAATCATTACAAGTAAAATAAAACGTTTCTACCTCACTGCTTTCTCAATGCAAGATCAGAGTATCGCAGGACTAAAGAACTGCATGACTATTCTTAGCTAGCAATGTTTATGCTATATTGACATAAATGCAGCATACGTTACTTATTCCTGTAAAAAATTAATTATAATGCATATTTACCAGGGCTTGGGAAGCAATATCTCGTAGTGTTGGATTAAGATACATCAGACTTGTACAGCGCATGTAATTGACTTGCCCAGGATTCAACAAGAGTTTCTCTCGCTGTTACTGTCGTTCTGCCATGACGAGAACGGTCAAGTAAGAGGCGTTGTATGCTTACAACTGACCAGCCAGGCACGAGCTAGGATTTTGGCCTTTTCTGGCTGGACCTGGCCTCTTACGACTCTTACCCTCGCTCGTGATGATGGTTAGCGATGAGGAGCCGATGATGTAGCTGAGCGCAGTTAAAGCTGTCTCCCAACTGCTCAACCAGCTGCGACATGGTGAGCAGATTATAAGTGAGCTCTCGGGATGATCTGCAGTGTTAAAGTAAAAAAATAATTTTATTATTTTTTCTTTCTGATTCTCAGATAAAAAATCAAGCAGCAACGACCGACGATTGTTCACACTCGCATGTCAGCAAGTGTCCCAGATCACCGCACCCCTGGCACTCGCAGTGCTGAGACCTATGGTTTCTCTGATAGACCACGCTGAGTTGCATGCGGAGTGCAGCAGTTTGAGCGCCTGTCCGCCATGTTGTTGTTCGGTCTGCATACTAAGCTGGAGGTCTTGAGGAGGATTTTCTTTTACTTATCATCAGATATCAGTCAGAATTTGAGGAGGAATTTGGCGGCCAGCTTGCATCAGGTTAGTTAAACTAAATATAATGAACTAAGGGTTGTCTTATAGCACTGATAAGGAAGTAAAGTATATGATACTAAAAATAATGCTATGTTTAAAATACACGCAAAGATCTTCCTGTGCATTGCTGACATAAAAAAAAAAATAAAAAAAAAAAAAAAAAAAAAAAACACAGAGCATGAAAGAAACCATAATTTTAAGTGTTTTGCTTCTCAAAATTTTATTTTTTGTTAGATACATGTACAATTGGTAGATACATGATATATGGGCGTCATTGCCAATTTTCCTAATTTATCTCGCAGCAGTGTTTGTATATATTTTTATCCTTAATGACATACTGCGCACAGGATAGCATAAGTAATGGCAAAACAATAATTTTTATGGAAGAGTTCAAAAAGAAGGATAACTGTTTTGTGTGTGTGTGTGTGTCAAATAAGCCAAGCGTAAACTTTTAGAACATTAAGCATATTTAAATTAAAATACTTCAAATTATTGATATCCTGCAGAGTATGCAACAAATATGTCAGGTATGCGTAACTGGATGCATACTTTCATATTTTGTAGGCGCTATAATATGGTAAAAATATATATAACGAAATTTTTTTCCCCTTTGGCTGACTTGGTTATAAAGTTGTATTACTTAAACCCAAACATATGTAATTTATGTAATATTTTTTTTGCAATAAAGCCTATTTTGAATTAAATTGAATAACGTTTGCTCTCTTATTGTTCCAGTGCGTCAATCGTCTATTGTGTACAAAGTCATGCTGAAATGGAGGCAGCACGGACCAGCTATCTATCACAGGTAACTATACAGCATTATATATTACATCTTTTTTTCCTTTTTTTTTCATTAGCTCATTTCGTAAGCTATACACAAATATTAAGCCAGCTTGGAAATTGTTCCTTTTTAAAAACATCTGATCATGACGTGCTTACCTGTTTACTACGTTTATATGTATGGTCGATCATTGTTATTTCTTCGTTTAGAACTTTAAACCTCAAAAAAATGAACGAAACTTCACATAAAAAAGTTCCATATTCAATATGTATAGCTGTTTTCTTGCAACAAAAAAAGCACTTGCATTTCAATAACCCTAGTTGATTATCATTTTAGTTCCAGAAAACAAGGGTTACAAAAAGCATTTATAGTGTAAAAACACTTTATACTGGACTTTTTTTTTTCAGTATGATAATTTCAAATTTTTATTATTTTTGTTTCAGATGTCAGCTATCTACGGTACTTGGTGTTTACACCTTCACAAAACGTGGTCCTGTGGAAGAAGAGCTAAGCTTACCTCATAAAAGATGTACAAAATACTATAATATTATATATCTTTTGTTATGATTATGTTGCTTCCAAAACTAAAACAAGTTAACATTTAAAAAAAAACATTTAATTCTACTAAATATACCTAGGTATATTAAATTTTTATTTATTTATGTGATAGATAGATAGATAGATAGATAGATAGATAGATAGATAGATAGATAGATAGATGGATGGATGGATGGATGGATGGATGGATGGATGGATGGATGGATGGATGGATGGATGGATGGATGGATGGATGGATGGATGGATGGATGGATGGATGGATGGATGGATGGATGGATGGATGGATGGATGGATGGATGGATGGATGGATGGATGGATGGATGGATGGATGGATGGATGGATGGATGGATGGATGGATGGATGGATGGATGGATGGATGGATGGATGGATGGATGGATGGATGGATGGATGGATGGATGGATGGATGGATGGATGGATGGATGGATGGATGGATGGATGGATGGATGGATGGATGGATGGATGGATGGATGGATGGATGGATGGATGGATGGATGGATGGATGGATAGATAGATAGATAGATAGATAGATAGATAGATAGATAGATAGATAGATAGATAGATAGATAGATAGATAGATAGATAGATAGATAGATAGATAGATAGATAGATAGATAGATAGATAGATAGATAGATAGATAGATAGATACACATCTAGGTAGGTATATAAATAGATACGCATGTAGGTAGATATAGATAAATAGATAGATAGATACTGAGGTAGGTAGATAGTTAAATAAATAAAATTTTACTATAACGATATTTATTTGGTAGAAATAAAATGTTTACTTTAAGTGTTAAGTTGCTTTGATTAATATATTAAATGCAAAACTATTTTTGCATTTACATGCTATGTAGTTTAATAGCATAATTTCACTAAATTTTAATTAAATTTAGGATTTGAATAATAACTTAATTGCTTTGAAATTAAAAAATAATTTTTTATGTATGCATTGCAAGATTGTAAAATATAATAGCATGATTTTATGTCTTGATTAAATAATAACTTGTGCCACTTGTGCCTAACTTATTATTATTATATCAACGACCATTTATATTTTATGTCGTAAACTCTTTGTTTTGTGTACGTAGTTAAAATCTGTGAGTTTCTCTATTTTGTTGAATGTTCAGTTAGGTCAGCAGCAGACTTCAATATAAACATGCTAATGTTAAAGTTTACTATTTTGTAAAAATTCAATTGTGTGAAATGTTCATTTTTTGGGAAACCTTTTTTTTTTGCAATTTCAAAAACTAGAGAGTTTAATGTATTTAAATGTATAAATAAAATAAAAAGTTAAATTAGTTTTGCTATTATAAGCTTTGTTTTTGTTTTGTTTTTATCATTTACCCATTAATACAGCTATTAAAAAAAGCATTATATTAATTAAATAAAAAATATACCATGACAAAAAAAATGGTACAAAATACAAATAAAAAAAACTAACAGCTAAATTTATTCCTCTAATTCAGACCTAGGCCACCTATAGTTTATATCTATGCTTAAAAAGTTGCATAACTGCAAGGGGCAAATCTTAGTTTGAAAAATCAGTCTTATACCTCCTAGAACTTGATGTTCTCCGAGTATTAATCTTCTTGACTATGCCAACTTCCGTGGCCTCAGATAAAATTACACAGCTACCTTCTTTTGTATTATGTGCTCCGATTACAATATTTTGCGGTTTAAGCTGATTTTTAGCTTGAAAAATGAACCGATTTCCACAAAAATGATATTACGATGACAGACTAGTGCAGGAGGTATATCCCTATCTACTTCAAATCCAGGCAACCTATGATATAGTTATGTTTAAGAAGTTGCCTAAATTCAAGGGGCTAAATATGCTATATCTGCTACTGTGTTATTTTCTCCTAATAACAAAAACCTGGTTTAGACACCACAGAGTGCATCAAGAAGGGATCAGTTTCAGTTTTTTTTATTATGTTTTTTTTTTATAATTATAAATTATTTTCTTGTAATAATAAATTTTAAAAAAAAGTTTCAATTATAACCTTTAAACAATTTCCACAATTAATAATAATATAATCTTAAAACTTTACTTTGACTCGAACCCACACACTTCCAGGTTAAGAGGTTACAAGTCAGCGGCGTTATCCATTAGGACACAAGCGCATTAGGAAGAAAGTGAAAGTAAAACTGCTTGTAGAGTTGCGGTATTTAAATTCATTTCATAAAAAGTATAGTGAGCTTTATAAGACTTGAACCCACGATCTCAAACTCAAGTGTGTGGCCTGAACCATTCGGTCACCACAGCGTGTTAATATTAGTTGAAGTTAAACTTTTATTTGAGTTGTAGCTTAAAATTTTATATTTTGCCGCCTGTATCGATAGGCAACTGCTGGTGCATACATGTATCGCGGGTGTACAACACATGCAGGATACGTAAATTTCACACCACGTTAAAACGTCAGATAAAGGTTGAAATTAAAAACTGACCTCAGATTCAAACTCTAATGACCCAAATTAGTAAGAAAACATGTCTAACTCAATTAGATCAAAATTTTACATAAGTAGATTTATGCTAATTCCTCTGAAACAAAAGGGTATATTGAAGATTTGAGGGCAGTTCTGTAATTAGCAGTTGAAGGGCTTTCTACCGATGTATATGTTATTGGGCTTCTTGACAAAAAAGTTTTCAGCTTGAAAAACAAAGAAGTGGTTACTCTTGCTTGTTTTTGTGACCTTGACACTTTGGCACGCGAATTGTAATAATTTGCGCATTGTTGGAAAGCCCTTGATGTGCTGATTACAGAACTGCCCCGTAAGTTTACAAATTTTAACTGTGAAGAGAGAAAATTGCAAATTTATGTTGCAAAAATTTGACTTAGAAATTTTGCAATTTTTTCCGCAAAATACGAAATTATTGTAATAGGCAAAATAAACATATTCATAATAATAAAACTAAAAATATATGATTTTATTGCTCCTTAAATTAAAAAATTTAATTACGGATTTGCAAGCATTGAAATTACCTAAAAATAACTTGATTTTGAATAATTAAGGCTATTGTGAAGGATAATTCCAATTAAACCTCCCGTATATATAACTTTACGTGGTTAGTAGACACTTGATAATTTATTTATTTATCCAATTAACGGTATAGTAACACTAGGAAAGGGTAAATTACAAAATTGTTGCAAAGATTATCTTATAAACATCCTAAATATCAAAATGAAATATTATATTTTGCAATTATGTAATAAAATATTATATTTTATCGTACTTCACATTGTAGCCACTTTTTCACACAATAAAAATATTTTTACTGTTTATTACGGCCTGTCTATTTAGCTTTACATGACACAGAAGAGAAAATCAGTGGGAAGAAGTGACACAGTTAAAACAAAATAGACTTGTTTGCCTAGATTTCCATTTCTAATTTAAATCTAGAGGCAAGCTGTATTTACTTATTGCTAATTATTCTTAAAGGCGTAGAACACGTTCAACAAAAAACATGTCTAATATCCTAACATACCTAAATATCAACGTTAATTTTGCCAGACACATTGATTTCTAATTTATTTTCCATTTACAAAATGACAGCTGCGGGTTTATGACGTCACAGCTCACTAGTCCACGCAAGCGGAAACAAGCAAGCTGTGACGTCACAAACCCGCAGGTGTTATTTTGTAAATGTAAAATAAATTAGAAATCAATGACTCCGGCCATATTAACTTTGATATTTAGGTATGTTAGGATATTAGGCAAATTTTTTGTTCCAGTTGTTCTACGCATTTAATTAAGAAGTTGTATAATTTCAAAGCGATAAAGCAAGCTATACCTGCTGCTACCTTATGTTCTCATATGGTAACAACAGAATGTGTCAAGCAGGGATCTACAGGTAAAAATAATTAACAACACCAGTCATATGCTTACAGCAAGTTTTGTTTTATTAAATTACAAAATATAGTTTATTTATATATTTAAAGAAATCATTACAAATATAAACAGAAGTGCATGTTCAATTTTTTTTATGATTCCAAACATTTTTCATGAATAACAATAAAAAATAATCTACATTTATTTTTTTATCACAGTTTTAAATATTTAAGGTTCTCTTCAGTTCGCTTGTATCTCGAAATCTAAAAAGCAAAGTTCCTAATTTTTTGATGCCATCTTAAAGTTAATGGTTACAGCTACCCTTGATAAAAATTTCAGCACCCGTGACCATCAGATAAGAGAAAAATTAATTCTTGAAATTAACATGGGCTCTTATGGGACTAAAACTTCAAAAAATCGTAATTCAAAATCTAGCATGGTGACCCCCCCCCCCAATTTTTACATTTTTTAAGTTACCTTACCCTAATCTATCACTGTGTTAAATTTCAGATTTTTCCTCCTTTACAACTTTCTAGTCAAATCCCGCAGTAGCCTATTTCCCGCCTTAAGCTATATTTTTATTATTTTATGAATTAAAAATTGTAAAATAAAAATATAATGACATATATATTGAAAATATTCACTGTATTATATAAAAAAGTATTATATATCTAATGTTTCTGATAATATGTCTAATATCCTAACATACCTAAATATCAACGCTGATTTAGCCAGAGTCATTGATTTCTATTTTATTTAATATTTACAAAATGCATATGCGGATTTATGACGTCATAGGTCACTAGTCCACGCATGTGGAAACTGGTGAACTATGACGTCTAAAACCTGCATCTGGCATTTCATGAATAGAAAATAAATTAGAAATCAATGACTGTGGCTACATCAACGTTGCTATATAGGTATGTTAAGATATATATAAACTTTAAATATAAAAATTTATTATATTTTATAATTATTGATTTACAGATGATTTAAGCGGTAAATATATGCCGACGCTGGTTCATTCACGTTTATGCAAATGTCCCTAGATCGAAGCACCACTGGCACCCGCAGGGTCAATGGTTTCTTTGTTAGCCTGCGCGGAGCTGCATGTGCAGTGCAGACGTTTGTGCGTCTGCCCGCCACGTTGGTGTTTGATCTGCAGACTGAGCCGCAGATTTTGAGGAGGCTGTTCTGTGAGTTGTCGTCAGATAAAGTGAAGGCGTGAGGCGCAGTGAGGCAGCGTATAGAGAGTAAAACTGTCTCTTAATCTGTTCTTTTATATGCAAATACATCATGAGATTAGGTACTGCGGTAGCAACAGTATATAAAACATAACAATGATAGAAAACAGCGGTAAATAAATTATCTTCTTCTAAGTTTTTTAGTACCATAATTTCAAATTTGTATTTCACTGACAAAAAAAAACTAAAAAAAAAAAAACGCAATAATTATGCTATCTCATTTTTAGCAGACTATTTTCAATTTCAATACAGCATAATTTTTGCTTTATTGCATGCAGCATAAATTACTTAATAAATCTTTCTGTGTGAGTAAATTAAAAAGTAAATCTATGATGAAAAATAATAAAAATGTTAACTATATAAAATTAAAAACATCAATGATTTTATATATCCTATTTATTTTTTTAGGATTCATTCATTCATTCATTCATTCATTCATTCATTCATTCATTCATTCATTCATTCATTCATTCATTCATTCATTCATTCATTCATTCATTCATTCATTCATTCATTCATTCATTTTCTTCAATCAATCAATCAATCTATACTATATTTATTAATAAAAAAAACATTTTCAGCCGCCTGACACTTATGCTACTCGTAGCAGAGCAGCACCTAGTTTTCAAACTTAACACTAGATGTCCAAAGTGAACGGATTTTTTTTTTTTTTCAATTTTCAAGTGATATTTTTTTACTTCACTTCAAAAATTATTACATTGTTATTTTAAATGTAAGAAACTAGAAAAGTAAATGTTTTACTCGAATCTATTATTTTTAATTGAATGATTTGTCAAAGTTGAAATGCATTGTTATAAATGTTAAAATATAAAATACAAACCAACACTTAAATTAAAATGCTAAATAAATCTCAATTACACATGTTTTTGAAATTAAATATATAAAATTAAACCATTTTTTGAAACCGTAATTTGGAATAGTGTGATAATTTTAACCATCTTAAATATATAAAAAAATATTTTCAAATTATAAAAAAAAAAACGATCATTCAGCATAAATATGAAAAAATAAGACAAAAAAAGTTGGCCGCCGCCTGTTGGTTTGCTAGCCGCTCAACAGCTACGCTCAACAAGTTGCCTATACTTCAAGGCGTGCTTATGTATTAGTCATGCGTATTTTCTTATCAGTTCTAATAGATAATAAATATCACTATTCAATAACATGGTTTGGTGGGCGCAAGCATCACAATCGTCCCAAACGATCACCAAAGGTAAGCAACGTGTGGTCAAGTTTATTCTTGGATCGGTAAACATCTTTTTTTCAAATTTCCGGCAAAGGTAAGTTTGAAAAATAAGCTCTATACCTCCTAGAACTTGATGTTCTCCGAGTAATAATTTTCTTGACTTCGTCATCTTACGTATCCTTAGATAAAATTACACAGCTACCTTCTTTTGAATTATGTTCTCCGATTACAATATTTTGCATTTTTAGCTGATTTTTAGCTTGAAAAATGAGCCAATTTCCACAAATATGGTATTATGATGACAGACTAGTATAGGAGGTATATTCCTATCTACTTCAGATCCAGGCAACCTACAATATAGTTATGTTTAAGAAGTTGCCTAAGTTCAAGGGGCTAAATATGCTGTACCTGCTGCTGTGCTATTTTCTCCTAATAACAAAAACCTGGTTTAGACACCACAGAGTGCTTCAAGCAGGGATCTATGGCTAAAAATAATTACAAACGCAACTACATATAATTACAGTAAGGTTTGTTTTATTAAATTACAAAAGTTGGATGGTACATTCAGTCAGTTTTACTTTATTGATCGAAATATCCATTGATAAATATGTTATGTACTGTATTTCATTATTAAGTAGGTTCAGTCTTCTTTTTTATTATTATTAATATTGTGTTTTTTTTTACTTGTAAATTATATTCATTAATTTTATAATATAATATAAATTAAAAACAGTTTCAATTATAATCTGCATAACATTTTTCACAATAAATAATAATATAATCTAACGATAAATTTTCATTTTTGTTTTGTTTGTTTTATCAGCGAAATATTATATTATTAAGATAATTTTTATAGTGGATTAGTATATTGATTGATGCTAACAGCTTCAGTAGCCAGTTCAATGTAATCAGCTTATCAAAATTAAACATTGAACTGGCTATTGGATGCCATTAATATTTTACTTTACATGTTTTCGACCCAGTTTGAGAGGCTACAGAAGGGTTGAGTGATTATTATTATTATATATATATATGAATAATAAGAAAGAGAGAGATAGATAGATAGAGAGAGAGAGAGAGAGAGAGAGAGAGAGAGAGAGAGAGAGAGAGAGAGAGAGAGAGAGAGAGAGAGAGAGGAGAACACCGCACAAGTCGCGAGCTTCGTCTCCCTCATACTGCCATTCGTTCATATACACATTACTCCCCATGTCAAAAACAGCGTTTTTCAAACTTCTGGTCTTTTTTAATAATAAAATTATTGTTCCATTAAATTTATCAAGTTTACCTAGCGTAGAAATTCAGGTGAAAACAAAGTAAATTTTATAATCAATATTTAAATTTGATTTAATAAGCACATATCAATTATTATTAAATTGTGGATTAAATTATAATTTTTTTACCTTTTTATGAAATAGATTCAAAATAGATTTTAAAAAATTACTCAAGAGAAAAGTAAGAGGTAATTTTAAAATTAGACAAAAGTCTCAAATTTGCATTATCCACGGCAGCATTAGATATTATACTTTTTTGTATAACACAGTGAATACTTTCAATGTATATATCATTATTATTTTACTTTACAATTCCTAAATTTAAAATAATAAAATCAATTTAAATATTTAAAATTGAAATAAAAAAAAGTTTTTGGAATCATAGAAAAAAAGAAAGAAAAGGAAAAATATGTCAAACTTCCTGTCAATCAAGTAGTGACCTGTGAGTAGCGTCGCGGTGCTCAAGCAGTTGCCTAGCAACCAGAATGTTTTGTTCGTCTGTCTGTCTGTCTGTCTGTCTGTCTGTCTGTCTGTCTGTCTGTCTGTCTGTCTGTCTGTCTGTCTGTCTGTCTGTCTGTCTGTCTGCCTGCCTCCATGCCTTTCTGTCTGTCTGTCTGTCTGTCTGTCTGTCTGTCTGTCTGTCTGTCTGTCTGTCCGATTGTATTTTTTTTAACCACATTAGTGTATTTTACAGCAAAATAACTTTGGTAAATGACATAACTATTATGTTGCACAATATATAATATTTATGTTATTTTAATGTTTCAATTTAATTAACATTTAGGATGCATATTATACGACATAACATTGCATAAATGTTGTAATTTATCCTCTCCTTGTGATACTTCCGCTGATTGGATGAATAATTTATATATAAAAAGTCTAATAATCACGTTTAGGTTTAAATATGAGAATCTTAATTTAAAATATCCATGGAAATAGCCCTGATTGAAATAAATCAAAGTTTATTTAGGAAATTTTAATGCTTGCAAATCTGAAATTGCTTTTTAATAAATTAAGGAGCAATGAAACAAAGGAATTTTAATTTAATGCAGAATACAATAATTTTGTGTAAAATTTTGCCCAAAAAATTGCAAAACTTAACTTTTAAATTTTTGCAACAAAAATTTGTAATTTTCACTCTTCACTTTTAAAATTTGTAAACTTACGGGGCAATTCTGTAATCAGCACATTAAGGTCTTTCAAAAAATGTGCAAATTATTACAATTCGTGTGCCAAAGTGTCAAGGTCACAAAAACAAGCAAGGCTAACGACTTCTTTGTTTTTCAAGCTGAAAACTATTTTGTCAAGAAACCCAACAACATGCACATTAGTTGAAAGCCCTTTAACTGCTGATTACAGAACTGCCCTCAAATCTTCAATATACCCTTTTGTTTAAGAGGATTTAGCTTTAGTTTATTTTTGCAAAATTTTAACAAAATTGACTTAAACATGTTTTGTTACTAATTTGGGTCCTTAGACTTTAAATCTGAGATCAGTTTTTCATTTCAACCTTTATATTACGTTTTACTGTGATGTGAAATTTACGTATCCTGCATGTGTTGAACACCCGCGATACATGTATGCACGAGCAGTTGCCTATCTATACAGGCGGCAATATATAAGTGACATACTTGAGTTCGAGATCGTGGGTTCAAGTCTTATAGCTCACTATAATTTTTATGAAATAAAATTTATTACCACAACTCTACAAGAAGTTTTACTTTCTCTTTCTTCATGATGCGCTTGTGTCCTAATGGATAACGTCGCTGACTTCTAGCTTTTACACCTAGAAGTATGTGGGTTCGAGTCAGAGTAAGTTTTTGTAAAAATATTTGATATACTTAAATATTTAGTAAGTTTAAATGTAATAACTTTTTAATACAGAGAGATGAAAAAAACAAACTAAAAGTCACGTAATTTAATCAGTGTGGTGAAAATAATGAAAATTATTTTATTTAAAAATATTAAACGTAAAAACAATGATTTTATATTAGCTTTTTCATATAAATATTTATAATTTCCAAGTATGAATTAAAAAAAAAGGTGTTGAAATAAGAGATAAACAAATGTAATTTAAAATATAATTTAATTTATTAGAGTTCTTATCAATCACAACAATGCAGAGATTTTTTAACAATTTTTATTACTTATTTTTTGTTCTATTTTTTTTTTTTTTTTTGCACACGAATTATTTTACTTTATTATTTTACAATATTTCAGGCAATGTAAAGATATTTTGACCAAATAAAAAACAATTTTCATACATATTTATTTACAGATATTACTAACTAAAGTGAATAATATTAAAATTATTCAAGTAAAAACACACAGAATAAACATGACAAATTAAAGTTATACTCTGTACTACAGTATGTGTGTGTCAACATCATAGATTATGTTTCATTTTATAGCGGGTGTATCTACATGACGTTATTATGTTATTATACTGAATGCGTTTCGACGCCATACTGGTTCAAGGAATAACGTTGCTAAGGACACACTTCTTTTTAGGGATAAATATATAATAATATAATTATTATATTATATTATTATTACTATATATTATTATAATTATTTTAAATTATTAATATTAATCAAAGCAACTTAACTACCAAATAAATATCGTTATATTAAAATTTTATTTATATACTTGTAACTATCTACCTACCTGATATAGTATCTATTTATCTACCTACCTACATGCGTATCTATCTATCTATCTATCTATCTATCTATCTATCTATCTATCTATCTATCTATCTATCTATCTATCTATCTATCTATCTATCTATCTATCTATCTATCTATCTATCTATCTATCTATCTATCTATCTAACTATCTATCACATAGATAAATAAAATTTTAATATATTCATGGTATATTTGGCAGAAATGTTAAGTTAATTTTAAATGTTAACTTGTTTTAATTTTAACAGCAACATAATTATAATAAGATATTATTATATAATTGTGCATCTTTGCATGTAAGCTTCGCAAAGAGCAAGGGATACGTATTTTTTACTCTTGTAATAGTAATCTATTTTGTAACTCTTGCGGGGCTTGCTTTTCCTGAGGACCAGAAAATTTACATAATAATTAAAATTTTAATTAAAATACTAAGTTAACATTGTATAAGCCTCTTGTTAGTGTGTTTGTGAGAAAACTACTGCCCTGAGGTCACAAATATTCTAATACAGATGATACTATAATAGACATTATTGTACAAGGTTTAATTAAGTCAGTTAAATGCAACCGAATATATCAGTGCATTCGGGCACCTGATGACGTCCAAGTATGTGCAAATATTTTTCAAGCGTAGCAGATCGGGGTTTCTCCAGCACAGTTGGCCTTCTTGGTGAGCTGTGGTGAGCGTACACAGTGGTTTGTATAAGTACTCTGGTCCAACTTTTCTGTTGCACTTGGAGAGAGCTCTGCAAGTAAAAAAACAATAATATCAAAACTACACGTTTTATTTTTAAAGACAAGTGTATGGTAATTTCTCTACCATGACGCCCCTTTTTAGTTTATGTTTATAGACCAATTTTTCTAATCTTTGTGTTTTACCATCAAATCTTTTTGTTATCATACATATGTCGTATTCTATTTTTTATTAATATTTACTTTATTTTAACCAACTTATTTCATTTATTTTAACTTAAAACGTAACTAAATAGATGTTTTTGTCTCAAACATAAAGTAAAGAACAGTATTTAATTCTTACCGGACTTCTTATCCCGCCCGATTATTTTATACGTTTTAGTATTTTACCCTCTTGTGGAGATTTATTATGGTAAAAAAAATTACCATCAGTTTTAAAGATCTCATTTTGTGATTAATCATTAAAAAGCTCATCATGTTTTTTCATGTGGTCTATGGCTTTAATATAACAGTAGAAGGTAGAATATCTTACCTGACTGCAGCCATGTGACACTCCACAAGAATGACATTGAAATGAGTAACAGTGGAGTAGCCAAGAGTACGACGTTGTTTATGTTCCTCTTCTTCAACAGGACAACGCTTGGTGAAGTGTACCTAAGCTGGCTGACATCTGAAACAAAACAATCAAAAGTTGAAACTATCATTTATCATGTCCAGTATAGTTCAACTAGGATTCTTATATAAGGCAGTAGGGGACCGACTTGGACGCTACCTCTTATGTACTGGGTAAATTGAGTTAAATTTAGTATAGTTATTGCAATCACAAAAACAATTATAAAATAATAATAATAATGCTTTTATGAAGATTGAACTTAAGGAGCCAATTTTTGTTTTTCCTGCAAAAATTTCATATTAAAGAGGTTAAAAATGTTTAAACTTAATTGGTGAACATAGAAGAATATAAAATGCTTTTACACAAATGATTTTCGTAAACCTTGTTTTCTGCTACTTCAAGAAAACTGTGTTTACGGACAAAACTATATTGATTATATTGACATTTTTTCATGCTTTATTTGAAAAAATGTTAAAAATACGCATAAATTCGAGACCACGCTCCCTTTAAAAATTTTACTTTGGCGGGACCCCATATCCTATGTTGCATTGCTCTCTCGGTCAGGGTGTCCTGATTTTGACTCTAGGAAATATGGTAAGCCTACTTACAACTATGGTGTACTACCTAGAAAAGAACGGCTTGTTGCGAACGTAGTAAGTGATAATCTGACATCAATATGATGCTTGTACAAACTCTAAAAAGGTTCAAATTTCTCACCTATATCCCTCTCTGCAGATGACACACACATAAATCCAGTCTCTTCTCCTAACTCCTCCAGTTGCTGAAGTAAGTTACTCTAGCTTGATGGCCATCACTTGTACTTTCTCATTGGTACACATGCCTACGGAACGCAGTTGTTCTTCTGTCATAGCCTTGCAAGACGTTTTTTCTCATCTCTAGTCTGCTGTCATACCTACAAACATAGAAGCCGCATGATAATTAGAAACATGAATATATAAAAGCGGTGATGAGAGTTTTCATAGTAGTTTAAAACTAGTAAAAATGTGTCTATATGTAATATATCTCACTTAAATATTTCTGGCCTCATGTGCTATAATCCCCGTTTAAAATTTAAAAATATTTTTTGGATTTTGGTCATTACCTCGAAATAGTTGATAGGAATGTAAGTATATGACTATGTGTAATCCAAAGAGATTTCCCACTGAAAAGTACCGGTCAGCTAGAGACAAGTTATTGCAGGTCATAATTACTTAGATTAAATGTGCAACAAAAAATTAACAGTCAACTCTCAATTTTGTTATTTCAATTCTGTGAATTTCTCGATTCTGTAAATAACTCCTTTAGGTCCTCAGCAGACTTTAATAAACGGCTATGTTAAAGCTCACGACTTTGTGAAATAGCCATTTTCTGGGTCCCTTGTGATTTTACAAAATCAAGACTATATTGTACAACTTCCAAGAAAAAATTAAGCAAAAAGCTAAAATAATATTAATAATAATAATATTTAAATAAAATAACTTTATTTACTTTGGTAAACAACTAAGCCATCTACACATCTTAGATGATAAAATTACCAGTAGAAAAACAGAAAAATTCTATTTTTACAAGACTAAATTAGTATTTTTTAACTATTATAAAATATGTGTATATTTCATATTATTGTTACATAAATAAAAAACTATATATAGTATAAGATATATGAGAGAGCATTAATTGTGTCATGAAAATTATTGCAATGGGAAATTCTCTAATTTTGATGGTTAGAAGAGAGGGAGTAACCATCAAAATTAGAGAATTTTGCTTATCACCTGATCATCATTCCTGGTCTCTCAGTATAGACCCTGGATTCTCATCGTAGCACCTGGACTCCCTTCATAGCGTCTGGACTCCCATCATAGTGCCTGGACTTCCATCGTAGCGCCATGAATTCCAACTTAGCAGCTGGACTCCCATCATAGCAGTTGGACTCCCATCATAGCAGCTGGACTCCCATCATAGCAGCTGGACTCCCATAATAGCGCCTAGTCTCCATCATAGCGCCTGGACTCCATTATAGCAGCTGGATTCCCTTCATAGCGCCTGGACTCCCATCATAGCAGCTGGACTCCCATCATTGTGCCTGGACTCCCATCGTAGCGCCATGACTCCCATCGTAGCAGCTGGACTCCCATCATAGCGCCTGGACTTCCATCGTAGCAGCTGGACACCCATCATAGCAGCTGGACTCCCATCATATCAGCTGGACTCCCATCATAGCGCCTGGACTCCATCATAGCGCCTGGACTACATCATAGCAGCTGGACTCCCATCATAGCGCCTGGACTTCCATCGTAGCAGCTGGACTCCCTCATAGCAGCTGGACTCCCATCATAGCGCCTGGACTCCATCATAGCGCCTGGACTCCATCATAGCAGCTGGACTCCCATCATAGCAGCTGGACTCCCATCATAGCGCCTGGACTCCATCATAGCGCCTTGACTCCATCATAGCAGCTGGACTCCCATCATAGCACCAGGACTGCCATCATAGCGCCTGGTCTCCATCATAACGCCAGGACTCCCAGCTCGTCTTCTTCTGATCTTCAGTTTCCATCCAGCATTAGTCCCCTGCAATCAATGTCATTATGTATTGTACAATACACAGTTTGGAAAAAACCCTATTATTTTTAATATATTATTATTATTACAAATATATATAGACTATATATTACGCAAAAAAATTCTCTCTCTCGCTCTCTCTCTTTTTTTTTACCTTATGCAGATCTTTTGTCCTGCGACACTCTGATCTTGTATTAAAAAGCATTGAGGTAGCAAAGGTTTATTTTACTTGTAATGATAATGGTGGTCTGTAATCAAATCTACTGAACACGTAAAATAAACATTATATTTCTACCAAATATATCATTATAATAACATTTTATTTATTTACTTGTACCTACCTACCTACCTACATATCTATCTATCTATCTATCTATCTATCTATCTATCTATCTATCTATCTATCTATCTATCTATCTATCTATCTATCTATCTATCTATCTATCTATCTATCTATCTATCTATCTATCTATCTATCTATCTATCTATCTATCTATCTATCTATCTATCTATCTATCTATCTATCTATCTATCTATCTATCTATCTTTCTATCTATCTATCTATCTATCTATCTATCTATCTATCTATCTATCTATCTATCTATCTATCTATCTATCTATCTATCTATCTATCTATCTATCTATCTATCTATCTATCTATCTATCTATCTATCTACCTATCTATCATATACATAAATTAACAAATATAAAAATAAATAAAACTCTGTTTTATGACATATTTGGTAATTGAAATGCTAATTTTAAATGTTAAGTTGTTTAAAATTTTGAAAAAAACATAATCATTATAAGTAATTATAGACTAGATACTACTGCTAGGCTGCGCTGCATTGTGATGCAAGGTCAGAGTGTCGCACGACAAGACCTCCCTGCCCGCACTTGTCTGCTCGACAGGTGAACAGAAAAAGACAGAAATCCATGTATATTTATATTAATTGCTACTAAAATTACGTTGTTTGTCAACTTATCTTAACAATCTACAAGTATTGTTATTGTAGGTCCTGTTTGGCTCCTGACGTACGGTCGTCAAGTCCTCTTAAAGTTCTCGGTAGTCAAGTGCGCCAAGTCCTCGAGTTCTCACGTCTCTGATGTTGGGATGTTGGGCGCTGCATTAATTATAAACGAAGGGGATTCAGAAATAGGTTAGTGAAAATTTTGAGAAATAAAAATAATTATACAGTGAATAGATCAAACAAAACAATATTAGTTGAAATCATCCTAATATTACAGTAATAACTAACTAGCACAAAACAAAACTAGGTTTATCCATAGTATTTCTCCCTCTCTCCCTTACAAAGATGTAACTCTTCAGTACAAACCAACAGAGTTTGAGTAAGATGTTCAAACAGGGTAACAATTAAGTTAAAAAGAGAGGACAATTGGGGACCTTGAGGAAAAATCAAATTCTCTTTGCTTTTGCCGAATGACTCGATGTATATAGTACAAAGTCTATTTTTTTTTGTAAAATATAGTTCCAGTGATAATAGCTTACAAACAAAATAAGACATATTTATTGCTTGATCTTGATTTTTGAGCCGATGAAATTGAGTCGCATGTTGAACATGAAAATTTTAGTGAAGTTTCGTTCATTTTTATCAGGTTTAAAGTTCTAAACAAATAAATAACAATGTTCGACCATACATATATACGTAGTAAACAGGTAATGACGTCATGATCTGATGTTGTTAAAAAGGAACAATTTCCAAGCTGGCTCATTATTTGTGTATAGCTTACAGAACGAGCTAATGACGAGAAAACATTTTCAGCGAAAAAAAAAAAAAAAGATGTAATATATTATGCTGTATAGTTACCTGTGATAGCTAGACCGTGCTGCCTCCACTTCAGCATGAATTTGTACACACTAGAAGATTGACGCACTGAAACAAAAAGAGAGCAAATATTTTGATTATAGCGCCTACAAGATATGAAAATATGCAACCAGTTACGCATAACTGTCATACTTGTTGCATACTCTGTAGGATATCAATAAGTTGGAGTATTTAAATTCAAATATAGCTAATGTTCTAAAAGTTTACGCTTGGCTTATTTGACACACACACACACAGAACAGTTACATATCCTTTTTTTTTATTTCTTCAATAAAAAATTATATTACTTATGCTAACCTGTGCGCAGTATTTCATAAAGGATTGAAATTTATACAAACACTGCTGCTTGCTAAGTTATAAAAATTGTTCATGACCCCCGTGTATCATATATCTACCCAATGTACCACTGTCTAATAAAATATAACATTATGAGAGGAAAAAAACTTCGCTAAATTGATTGTTTTTCTGCTTTTTTTTATGGTAGCAATGCACAAAAAGATCTGTACGTTTTAAACATACCAATATTTTTAGTATCATATAGTTTACTCTATTATAAGTGCTATAACACAACTCTTAGTATATATATATATATATATATATATATATATATATATATATATATATATATATATATATATATATATATATATATATACATATATATATATATATATATATATATATACATATATATATATATATATAAATATATATATATATATATATATATATATATATATATACATATATATATATATATATATATATATATATATATATATATATATATATATATATATATATATACATAAATATTGTGACTTTGTGAAAGACTTTGTGAAATGGCCATTTTCTGGGTCCCCTGTGATTTCACAAAATCAAGATTATATTGTATAACTTCCAGGAAAAAATTAAGCAAAAAGCTAAAATAATATTAATAATAATAATATTTAAATAAAATAACTTTATTTTCTTTGGTGAATAACTAATCCATCTACACATCTTAGATGATAGAATTACCAGTAGAAAAACAGAAAATTCTATTTTTACAAGACTAAATTAGTATTTTATAACTATTATAAAATATGTGTATATTTCATGTTATTGATACATAAATAAAAGGATATATATAGTGTAAGAGATATGAAAGAGCATCAATTGTGTAATGAAAGTTATTGCAATGGGAAATTCTCTAATTTTGATGGTTAGGAGAGAGGGATTAACCATCAAAATTAGAGAATTTTGCTTAGCACCTGGTCATCATTCCTGATCTCTCAGTATAGCGCCTAGATTCTCATCGTAGCGCCTGGACTCCCTTCATAGCGCCTGGACTCCCATCGTAGCGCCATGACTCCCATCTTAGCAGCTGGACCCCCATCATAGCAGCTGGACTCCCATCGTAGCGCCATGACTCCCATCTTAGCAGCTGGACTCACATCATAGCAGCTGGACTCCCATCGTAGCAGCTGGACTCCCTACATAGGGGCTGGACTCCCATCAAAGCAGCTGGACTCCCATCATAGCGCCTGGACTCCATCATAGCAGCTGGACTCCCTTCATAGCGCCTGGACTCCCATCATAGCAGCTGGATTCCCATCATAGCACTAGGACTGCCATAATAGCGCTTGGTCTCCATCATAGCACCAGGACTGCTATAATAGCGCCTGGTCTCCATCATAGCGCCAGGACTCCCAGCTCGTCTTCTTCTGATCTTCAGTTTCCATCCAGCATTAGTCCCCTGCAATCAATGTCATTATGTATTGTACAATACACAGTTTGGAAAAAACCCTATTATTTTTAATATATTATTATTATTACAAATATATATAGACCATAAATTACGCAAAAAAAATTTCTCTCTCTCGCTCTCTCTCTCTTTTTTACCTTATGCAGATCTTTTGTCCTGCGACACTCTGATCTTGTATTAAAAGGTATTGAGGTAGCAAAGGTTTATTTTACTTGTAATGATAATGGTGGTCTGTAATCAAATCTACTGAACACCTAAAATAAACATTATATTTCTACCAAATATATCATTATAATAACATTTTATTTATTTACCTGTACCTACCTACCTACCTACATACGTATCTATCTATCTATCTATCTATCTATCTATCTATCTATCTATCTATCTATCTATCTATCTATCTATCTATCTATCTATCTATCTATCTATCTATCTATCTATCTATCTATCTATCTATCTATCTATCTATCTATCCATCTATCCATCTATCCATCTATCCATCTATCCATCTATCCATCTATCCATCTATCCATCTATCCATCTATCCATCTATCTATCTATCTATCTATCTATCTATCTATCTATCTATCTATCTATCTATCTATCTATCTATCTATCTATCTACCTGTCTACCTATCTATCTATCATATACATAAATTAACAAATATAAAAATAAATAAAACTCTGTTTTATGACATATTTGGTAATTGAAATGCTAATTTTAAATGTTGAGTTGTTTAAAATTTTGAAAAAAACATAATCATTATAAGTAATTATAGACTAGATACTACTGCTAGGCTGCGCTGCATTGTGATGCAAGGTCAGAGTGTCGCACGACAAGACCTCCCTGCCCGCACTTGTCTGCTCGACAGTTGAACAGAAAAAGACAGAAATCCATGTATATTTATATTAATTGCTACTAAAATTACGTTGTTTGTCAACTTATCTTAACAATCTACAAGTATTGTAATTGTAGGTCCTGTTTGGCTCCTCACGTACGGCCGTTAAGTTCTCTTAAAGTCCTCGGTAGTCAAGTGCGCCAAGTCCTCGAGTTCCCACGTCTCTGATGTTGGGATGTTGGGCGCTGCATTAATTATAAACGAAGGGGATTCAGAAATAGGTTAGTGAAAATTTTGAAAAATAAAAATAATTATACAGTGTGTAGATAGATCAAACAAAACTATATTAGTTGAAATCATCCTAATATTACAGTAATGACTAACTAGCACAAAACACAACTAGGGTTATCCATAGTATTTCTCCCTCCCTCCCTTACAAAGATGTAACTCTTTAGTACAAACCAACAGTGTTTAGTAAGATTTTCAAACAGGGTAACAATTAAGTTGAAAGGAGAGGACCATTGGGGACCTTGAGGAAAAAACAAATTCTCTTTGCTTTTGCCGAATGATTTGATGTATATAGTACAAAGTCACAGTAAAATATAGTAACAGTGATAATAGCTTACAAACAAAATAAGACATATTTTTTGCTTGATCTTGATTTTTGAGCCGATGAAATTGAGTCGCATGTTGAACATGGAACTTTTTTAGTGAAGTTTCGTTCATTTTTATCAGCTTTAAAGTTCTAAACAAATAAATAACAATGTTCGACCATACACATATACGTAGTAAACAGGTAATGACGTCATGATCGGATGTTGTTAAAATGGAACAATTTCCAAGCTGGCTCATTATTTGTGTATAGCTTACAGAACGAGCTAATGACGAGAAAACATTTTCAGTGAAAAAAAAAATGTAATATATTATGCTGTGTAGTTACCTGTGATAGATAGCTTGTCCGTGCTGCCTCCACTTCAGCATGACTTTTTACACTCTACACGATTGACCCTCTGGAACAAAAAGAGAGCAAACGTTTTTATTATAGCGCCTACAAGATATGAAAATATGCAACCAGTTACGCATAACTGTCATACTTGTTGCATACTCTGCAGGATATCAATAAGTTGGAGTATTTAAATTTAATTGTATTTTTTGAAATAAATCCCTTTCTGAATCTGAATCTGAATCTGAAATATAACTAATGTTCTAAAAGTTTACGCTTGACTTATTTGACACACACACACAGAACAGTTATATATCCTTCTTTTTGAACTATTCAATAAAAAATTACATTACTTATGCTACCCTGTGCGCAGTATTTCATAAAGGATTAAAATTTATACAAACACTGCTGCTTGCTAAGTTATAAAAATTGTTCATGACCCCCGTGTATCACATTTCTACCCAATGTACCCGTGTCGAACAAAATATAACATTATGAGAGGAAAAAAACTTCGCTAAATTGATTGTTATTCTGCTATTTTTTTTTTTTGATGGTAGCAATGCACAAAAAGATCTGTACGTTTTAAACATACCAATATTTTTAGTATCATATAGTTTACTTTATTATAAGTGCTATAACACAACCCTTAGTGTGTGTATATATATATATATATATATATATATATATATATATATATATATATATATATATATATATATATATATATATACATATATATTGTGACTTTGTGAAAGACTTTGTGAAATGGCCATTTTCTTTCTGGGTCCCTTGTGATTTCACAAAATCAAGATTATATTGTAAAACTTCCAGGAAAAAATTAAGCAAAAAGCTAAAATAATATTAATAATAATAATATTTAAATAAAATAACTTTATTTTCTTTGGTGATAAACTAAGCCATCTACACATCTTAGATGATAGAATTACCAGTAGAAAAACAGAAAAATTCTATTTTTACAAGACTAAATTAGTATTTTTTAACTATTATAAAATATGTGTATATTTCATGTTATTGATACATAAATAAAAGGATATATATAGTGTAAGAGATATGAGAGAGCATTAATTGTGTCATGAAAATTTCTGCAATGGGAAATTCTCTAATTTTGATGGTTAGGAGAGAGGGATTAACCATAAAAATTAGAGAATTTTGCTTATCACCTGGTCATCATTCCTGGTCTCTCAGTATAGCGCTTAGATTCTCATCGTAGCGCCTGGACTCCCTTCATAGCGCCTGGACTCCCATTGTAGCGCCATGACTCCCATCTTAGCAGCTGGACTCCCATCATAGCAGCTGGACTCCCATCATAATGCCTGGACTCCCATCGTAGCGCCATGACTCCCATCGTAGCGCCATGACTCCCATCGTAGCAGCTGGACTCCCATCATAGCGTCTGGACTCCCATCGTAGCAGCTGGACTCCCATCATAGCAGCTGGACTCCCATCATAGCAGCTGGACTTCCATCATAGCGCCTGATCTCCATCATAGCGCCTGGACTCCATCATAGCAGTTGGACTCCCTTCATAGCGCCTGGACTCCCTTCATAGCGCCTGGACTCCCATCATAGCAGCTGGACTCCCATCATAGCGCCTGGGCTCCATCATAGCGCCTGGACTCCATCATAGCGCCTGGACTCCCTTCATAGCGCCTGGACTCCCATCATAGCAGCTGGACTCCCATCATAGCAGCTGGACTCCCATCATAGCGCCAGGACTCCCAGCTCGTCTTCTTCTGATCGTCAGTTTCCATCCAGCATTAGTCCCCTGCAATCAATGCCATTATGTATTGTACACTTAAGTCCCTCGTAAATGTAACATCAAAGACGATGCCGCTTTTTAAAGAAATGCATAGAAATGCGTAGTCAGGTAAGAGCAGCGTTGCCACCTGCTCTTTTCTTTCTTTTGCTAAGTGAGAAAGTGATTGACATCTCACTTTAGATAACAAAACCTGCATATTATTTGTAAAAGACACGAAATATTTTGCTATTGTGCCTTAAAAGCTTTTTTCACTTAAGTTATTTAGTTTTGTTATGTTGTTTTCATGCTCGCGAATACAAAGAAGAGTAAAAATAATGAAGTGAGATGTCAATCACTTTCTCAATTAGCAAAAGCAAGAAAAGAGCAGGTGGCAACGCTGCTCTTACCTGACTTTGCATTTCTACCCTTTTCCTTAAAAAGCGGCATCGTCTTTGATGTTACATTTACGAGGGACTTAAGTGTACATTACACAGTTTGGAAAAAACCCTATTATTTTTAATGTATTATTATTATTACAAATATATAGACTATTAATTACGCAAAAAATTCTCTCTCTCGTTCTCTCTCTTTTTTTTACCTTATGCAGATCTTTTGTCCTGCGACACTCTGATCTTGTATTAAAAAGCATTGAGGTAGCAAAGGTTTATTTTACTTGTAATGATAATGGTGTTCTGTTCTCAAATCAACTGAACACTTAAAATAAACATTATATTTCTACCAAATATATCATTATAATAACATTTTATTTATTTACCTGTACCTACCTACCTACCTACCTACATACGTATCTATCTATCTATCTATCTATCTATCTATCTATCTATCTATCTATCTATCTATCTATCTATCTATCTATCTATCTATCTATCTATCTATCTATCTATCTATCTATCTATCTATCTATCTATCTATCTATCTATCTATCTATCTATCTATCTATCTATCTATCTATCTATGTATCTACCTATCTATCATATACATAAATTAACAAATATAAAAATAAATAAAACTCTGTATCACATAAAACTCTGTGATATGACATATTTGGTAATTGAAATGCTAATTTAAAATGTTGAGTTGTTTAAAATTTTGAAAAAAACATTATCATTAAAAGTAATTATAGACTAGATACTACTGCTAGGCTGCGCTGCATTGTGATGCAAGGTCAGAGTGTCGCACGACAAGACCTCCCTGCCCGCACTTGTCTGCTCGACAGGTGAACAAAAAAAGACAGAAATCCATGTATATTTATATTAATTGCTACTAAAATTACGTTGTTTGTCAACTTATCTTAACAATCTACAAGTATTGTAATTGTAGGTCCTGTTTGGCTCCTCACGTACGGCCGTTAAGTCCTCTTAAAGTCCTCGGTAGTCAAGTGCGCCAAGTCCTCGAGTTCTCACGTCTCTGATGTTGGGATGTTGGGCGCTGCATGAATTATAAACGAAGGGGATTCAGCAATAGGTTAGTGAAATTTTTGAAAAATAAAAATAATTATACAGTGTGTAGATAGATCAAACAAAACTATATTAGTTGAAATCATCATAATATTACAGTAATGACTAACTAGCACGAAACACAACTAGGTTAATCCATAGTATTTCTCCCTCCCTCCCTTACAAAGATGTAACTCTTCAGTACAAACCAACAGTGTTTGAGTAAGATTTTCAAACAGGGTAACAATTAAGTTGAAAGGAGAGGACCATTGGGGACCTTGAGGAAAAATCAAATTCTCTTTGCTTTTGCCGAATGATTCGATGTATATAGTACAAAGTCAATATTTTTTTTTGTAAAATATAGTAACAGTGATAATAGCTTACAAACAAAATAAAACATATTTATTGCTTGATCTTGATTTTTGAGCCGATGAAATTGAGTCGCATGTCGAACATGAAACTTTTTTAGTGAAGATTCGTTCATTTTTATCAGGTATAAAGTTCTGAACAATTAAATAACAATGTTCGACCATACATATATACGTAGTAAACAGGTAATGACGTCATGATCTGATGTTGTTAAAAAGGAACAATTTCCAAGCTGGCTCATTATTTTTGTATAGCTTACAGAACGAGCTAATGGCGAAAAAACATTTTCAGCGAAAAAAAAAAGATGTAATAAATAATACTGTATAGTTACCTGTGATAGCTAGTCCGTGCTGCCTCCACTTCAGCATGACTTTGTACACACTAGACGATTGACGCACTGGAACAAAAAGAGAGCAAACGTTTTTATTATAGCGTCTACAAGATATGAAAATATGCAACCAGTTACGCATATCTGTCATACTTGTTGCATACTCTGCTGGATATCAATAAGTTGGAGTATTTAAATTTAAATATAGCTAATGTTCTAAAAGTTTACGCTTAGATTATTTGACACACACACACAGAACAGTTATATATCCTTCTTTTTGAACTCTTCTATAAAAAATTACATTACTTATGCTAACCTGTGCGCAGTATTTCATAAAGGATTAAAATTTATACAAACACTGCTGCTTGCTAAGGTATAACAATTGTTCATGACCCCCGTGTATCACATTTCTACCCAATGTACCCGTGTCGAACAAAATATAACATTATGAGAGGAAAAAAACTTCGCTAAATTGATTGTTTTTCTGTTTTTTTTTTTTTTTTTTTTTTATGGTAGCAATGCACAAAAAGATCTGTACGTTTTAAACATACCAATATTTTTAGTATCATATAGTTTACTTTATTATAAGTACTATAACACAACCCTTAGTGTGTATGTATATATATATATATATATATATATATATATATATATATATATATACACATATATATTGTGACTTTGTGAAAGACTTTGTGAAATGGCCATTTTCTGGGTCCCTTGTGATTTCAAAAAATCAAGATTATATTGTATAACTTCTAGGAAGAAATTAAGCAAAAAGCTAAAATAATCTTAATAATAATAATATTTAAATAAAATAACTTTATTTTCTTTGGTGAATAACTAAGCCATCTACACATCTTAGATGATAGAATTACAATTACCAGTAGGAAAACAGAAAAATTCTATTTTTACAAGACTAAATTAGTATTTTTTAACTATTATAAAATATTTGTATATTTCATGTTATTGATACATAAATAAAAGGATATATATAGTGTAAGAGATATGAGAGAGCATTAATTGTGTCATGAAAATTATTGCAATGGAAAATTCTCTAATTTTGATGGTTAGGAGAGAGGGATTAACCATAAAAATTAGAGAATTTTGCTTATCACCTGGTCATCATTAATGGTCTCTCAGTATAGCGCCTAGATTCTCATCGTAGCGCCTGGACTCCCTTCATAGCGCCTGGACTCCCATCGTAGCGCCATGACTCCCATCGTAGCAGCTGGACTCCCATCATAGCGTCTGGACTCCCATCGTAGCAGCTGGACTCCCATCATAGCAGCTGGACTCCCATCATAGCAGCTGGACTCCCATCATAGCAGCTGGACTTCCATCATAGCGCCTGATCTCCATCGTAGCGCCTGGACTCCATCATAGCGCGTGGACTCCCTTCATAGCAGCTGGACTCCCATCATAGCGCCTGGACTCCATCATAGCGCCTGGACTCCATCATAGCAGCTGGACTCCCTTCATAGCGCCTGGACTCCCATCATAGCAGCTGGACTCCCATCATAGCACCAGGACTCCCAGCTCGTCTTCTTCTGATCTTTAGTTTCCATCCAGCATTAGTCCCCTGCAATCAATGTCATTATGTATTGTACATTACACAGTTTGGAAAAAACCTATTATTTTTAATGTATTATTATTATTACAAATATATAGACTATAAATTACGCAAAAAATTCTCTCTCTCGCTCTCTCTCTTTTTTTTTTACCTTATGCAGATCTTTTGTCCTGCGACACTCTGATCTTGTATTAAAAAGCATTGAGGTAGCAAAGGTTTATTTTACTTGTAATGATAATGGTGGTCTGTAATCAAATCAACTGAACACTTAAAATAAACATTATATTTCTACCAAATATATCATTATAATAACATTTTATTTATTTACCTGTACCTACCTATCTACCTACCTACATACGTATCTATCTATCTATCTATCTATCTATCTATCTATCTATCTATCTATCTATCTATCTATCTATCTATCTATCTATCTATCTATCTATCTATCTATCTATCTATCTATCTATCTATCTATCTATCTATCTATCTATCTATCTATCTATCTATCTATCTATCTATCTATCTATCTATCTATCTATCTATCTATCTATCTATCTATCTATCTATCTATCTATCTATCTATCTATCTATCTATCTATCTATCTATCTATCTATCTATCTATCTATCTATCTATCTATCTATCTATCTATCTATCTATCTATCTATCTATGTATCTACCTATCAGTGGCGTTCGGTGCCTATTTTTAGAATTCAAATGATTATAGCGCCGAATTTTATCGATAGATTTTTTAGAAATTTTGGAATTTTGTAGTCAGAAAGTCAAAATTATGAACACTATTTTTTATTTTTTTGTAATTGGAAGTTAAAGGTCCCAAAGGGCCCCTTAAACAGAAAAATTGAGTTAATTTTTTACTCTTCTGATCAGAAAGGACACTGATAATTAAAAAATCTAAAAATAACTAAATTTCAGGATAAAAGAGTTTTGATTAAAGCGCAAAACCCCAAAATTGGTCTTGATTTGTTATGTGGGTCTAATTAGGGACACTTCAAAGTCAAAATATTTTTAATTTGAAACAAAAATTACAAATTCAGCTAGAAAAACGAAAACTATAAATTTTGTATTTTTTGGGGTGTCAATTTCAAAAATCACATTTTGGGCTTCCCACGTCTCCCCAAAAGGGCCCAAAGGGGCTCTATTTTTTTCAAAAAGCAAGATATCAAAAATATAACTGCAGAAATCGATTTGTAATGGCCAAAAACATAGGAATCAATATATTACACACCAAAATCGGCAAAACTCTCAATTTTTTGTTTTTGGGGCCCTCCTCAGGTCATGCAATGTGCATGACCTGAGGAAGGCCCTAAAAATATTTTTTTAAGAGTTTTGCCGATTTTGGTGTGTAATATATTGATTCCTATGTTTTTGGCCATTACAAATCGATTTCTGCAGTTAGATTTTTGATATCTTGCTTTTTGAAAAAAATAGGGCCCCTTTGGACCCTTTTGGGGAGAATTGGGAAGCCCAAAATGTGATTTTTGAAATTGACACCCCAAAAAATACAAAATTTATAGTTTTCGTTTTTCTAGCTGAATTTTTAATTTTTGTTTCAATTTAAAAATATTTTGACTTCGAAGTGTCCCTAATTAGACCCACATAACAAAGCAAGACCAATTTTGCGGTTTTGCGCTTTAATCAAAACTCTTTTATCCTGAAATTTAGTTCTTATTCGATTTTTTAATTTTCAGTGTCCTTTCTGATCAGAAGAGTAAAAAATTACCTCAATTTTTCTATTTAAGGGGCCCTTTGGGACCTTTAACTTCCAATTACAAAAAAATAAAAAATAGTGTTCATAATTTTGACTTTCTGACTACAAAATTCCAAAATTTCTAAAAAATCGATCGTTAAAATTCGGCGCTATAATCATTTGAATTCTAAAAATAGGCACCGAACGCCACTGCTACCTATCTATCATATACATAAATTAACAAATATAAAAATAAATAAAACTCTGTATCACATAAAACTCTGTGATATGACATATTTGGTAATTGAAATGCTAATTTTAAATGTTGAGTTGTTTAAAATTTTGAAAAAAACATTATCATTAAAAGTAATTATAGACTAGATACTACTGCTAGGCTGCGCTGCATTGTGATGCAAGGTCAGAGTGTCGCACGACAAGACCTCCCTGCCCGCACTTGTCTGCTCGACAGGTGAACAAAAAAAGACAGAAATCCATGTATATTTATATTATTTGCTACTAAAATTACGTTGTTTGTCAACTTATCTTAACAATCTACAAGTATTGTAATTGTAGGTCCTGTTTGGCTCCTCACGTACGGCCGTTAAGTCCTCTTAAAGTTTTCGGTAGTCAAGTGCGCCAAGTCCTCGAGTTCCCACGTCTCCGATGTTGGGATGTTGGGCGCTGCATGAATTATAAACGAAGGGGATTCAGAAATAGGTTAGTGAAATTTTTGAAAAATAAAAATAATTATACAGTGTGTAGATAGATCAAACAAAACTATATTAGTTGAAATCATCATAATATTACAGTAATGACTAACTAGCACGAAACAAAACTAGGTTAATCCATAGTATTTCTCCCTCCCTCCCTTACAAAGATGTAACTCTTCAGTACAAACCAACAGTGTTTGAGTAAGATTTTCAAACAGGGTAACAATTAAGTTGAAAGGAGAGGACCATTGGGGACCTTGAGGAAAAATCAAATTCTCTTTGCTTTTGCCGAATGACTCGATGTATATAGTACAAAGTCAATATTTTTTTTTGTAAAATATAGTAACAGTGATAATAGCTTACAAACAAAATAAAACATATTTATTGCTTGATTTTGATTTTTGAGCCGATGAAATTGAGTCGCATGTTGAACATGGAACTTTTTTAGTGAAGATTCGTTCATTTTTATCAGGTTTAAAGTTCTGAACAATTAAATAACAATGTTCGACCATACATATATACGTAGTAAACAGGTAATGACGTCATGATCTGATGTTGTTAAAAAGGAACAATTTCCAAGCTGGCTCATTATTTTTGTATAGCTTACAGAACGAGCTAATGACGAAAAAACATTTTCAGCGAAAAAAAAAAAAGATGTAATAAATAATACTGTATAGTTACCTGTGATAGCTAGTCCGTGCTGCCTCCACTTCAGCATGACTTTGTACACACTAGACGATTGACGCACTGGAACAAAAAGAGAGCAAACGTTTTTATTATAGCGTCTACAAGATATGAAAATATGTAACCAGTTACGCATATCTGTCATACTAGTTGCATACTCTGCAGGATATCAATAAGTTGGAGTATTTAAATTTAAATATAGCTAATGTTCTAAAAGTTTACGCTTAGATTATTTGACACACACACACAGAACAGTTATATATCCTTCTTTTTGAACTCTTCTATAAAAAATTACATTACTTATGCTAACCTGTGCGCAGTATTTCATAAAGGATTAAAATTTATACAAACACTGCTGCCTGCTAAGTTATAACAATTGTTCATGACCCCCGTGTATCACATAACCCAATAACATTATGAGAGGAAAAAAACTTCGCTAAATTGATTGTTTTTCTGCCCTTTTTTTTTTTTTTTTTTTTTTTTTTGATGGTAGCAGTGCACAAAAAGATCTGTACGTTTTAAACGTACCAATATTTATAGTATCATATAGTTTACTTTATTATAAGTGCTATAAAACAACCCTTAGTGTATATATATATATATGTGTGTGTATGTATATATATATATATATATATATATATATAGTGTTACTAACCTGATGGAAACTGGCCGCCACACTCCTCCTCACATCCTGACTGATATCTCATGATAACTCAAAGAAGATCCTCTTTAACATCTCTGGATTAGTTTGCAGACTGAACACCAACATGGCGGACAAACGCTCAAACTGCTGCACTCCACATGCAGCTCAGCGCGATCTATCAGAGGAACCATTAGTCCCAGCACCGTGAGTGCCAGGGTTGCTGTGAGCTGGGACTCTTGTCGGTAGGCTAGTGTGAACAAGCGTCGATCGTCACTACTCATTTTATCTGTGAAGCAATAAAAATATATTATTATAATAATTTTTTTACTTTAGTAGGATAAAAATACTTTAAATTATTATGGAAAATATAAATTTACGATGTTACTCAGTTACTTAGATATAACTCTTCAGTACAAAGCAAATACTTGGTTAAAAAAGTTTAAACAGTAACTTGTTAGTATAAAATTTATTTTTTTAAGTGGTAAATAGTCAGCTCTGCACATCTAAAAACGTTTTATGTTGAACTAATTAATTCTAAAAATAGAAAAAAAGAGTAAAATTACTCTTCAGTTACTTTTTTCCGTATTCTTTATTTGAATTTTTCCTAAAAAAGAAAAAAAAAACAACGAAGTGACGTGGGCCACATTGTGGGCATCTTAATCTTAAATACAATTTCAGTTAGCTGCAGCCAGGTAAATATACAATCTTCTCTCTCTCTCTCTCTCTCTCTCTCTTACAACTGTAGCTGTGATACACTAGTGCTGTTCATAAATTCTGTTTTCTGCAGCTACAATGTCGATCAGCATTGGTTATTCAAATACGGCATGCACATTATTTAATGCAAGAAGAAGTTTACAAACAACATTACTGATATACGCACGGACATCAACGTGACGAGAATACGACAACGTGAACTTACAGTACTGTCAGTGCAAACCACGGCCTCAGAAGGAAAAAAGAAATAAATAATAACAGTACAGGCATTCCGGATTCTCTTTAAATGCAATAATATTTTATGTATAAACTTTGCTAACATAGTGTAATATACACAGCACATAAATAGCAAAATATTTTGATGTTTACTCCTAGCTTAGCAATATAAAAGCAGTTAGTTATATTCGATGTTTAGTTAATTTATATATGTAGTGAATAACTTACTTGAAGTCAAATTGAAAAAACAAGGCACAGTCTCATATCTGCTCAGGACAGGGATGAAGTTTTGAGGCATGCAGCAGTCACCAACATCAGAGCCTGTCAATCAAAACATCAGACTTACGTATTAATTTTGTCTGGTTAAATAATAATAGTAATTATAAAAGTTTTTCCCACGAAAGAAAAAAAATAAATTAACAACATAAAAAAAGCTAATTTTTAATATTTAGTTAATACAGCGTAATGTCAGTTATACTGCATAATGACAGTGCAATTGAGCGTAAATTATTACTTACTATGTTGTGCAAATAATATAATTTTTATGGTGTGATCTAATTAAGCATAAATTTATGCACCAAAGATATATAATATGCAGTGTAAATCACATACGTTATTAATTCTTCACATGTGTTTCTTTTCAAACTATTATTTCTCACTTGATTAAAATCGAGATCATCTCGAGAGCTCAACTTATAATCTGCTCACCATGTCGCAACAGTTTGAGCAGTTGGGAGACAGCTTGCACGGCGCTCAGCTACATCACTCTGGCTCCTCATCGCTGACCATCTCCACGAGCGAGAGTAAAAGCCGTAAGAGGGCGGGTCTAGCTAGAAGTCGCCCAAGTCCTAGATCGTGCCTGGCTGGTTAGTTGAAAGCATACAGTGGCCCTCACTTTACTGTTCCCGTCCTGGCAGAAAGATAGTATCAGCCGGAGAAAGTCTTGTTGAATCCTGGGCAAGTCAATTACACGCGCTGTAGAAGTCTAATATATCTTGGTCCACCACTGTGCGATGTCGTTTTCCAAGCCCCGGTAAATAAACATTAGTTAGTTTTGTACAAGAATACGTAATTTATGCTGCATTTATGTCAATATAGCATACATATTGCTAACTGAGAATAACACAATCTATATTATATTTATATATATGATATATATATATATATATATATATTATTTATATTATATATATTTATATATATTATATAATATTTACAATCAGATATATGTAAACTATAAATTACGCAAAAAAGGTTGTCTCTCTCTCTCTCTCTCTCTCTCTCTCTCTTAGCTTATAGAAGACATGCGTGCAGCTCTTTTGTCGTGCGACACTCTGACCTTTTGTATCAAAAAAGCAGTAAGGTAGCAACAGTTTATTTTACTTGTACTGATAATGGTGGTGTCGTAATCAAATCTACTAAACACTTAAAATGACATTATATTTCTACTAAATACATCATATATTAAAATTTTATTTATTTACCTATACCTACTTACCTACCTAAGTATCTATCTATCTATCTATCTATCTATCTATCTATCTATCTATCTATCTATCTATCTATCTATCTATCTATCTATCTATCTATCTATCTATCTATCTATCTATCTATCTATCTATCTATCTATCTATCTATCTATCTACCTATCTACCTATCTATCATATAAATAAATTAATAAATATAAAAATACATAAAACTCTGTATTATGACATATTTAGTAATTGAAATGCTAATTTTAAATGTTGAGTGGTTTTAAATTTTAAAACAAACATAATCATTACAAGAAATTAAGACATACTGCTGCTAGGCTGCGCTGTAATGCAAGGTCACAATGTCGCACGACAAGAGCTCCGTGCTCGCTCTTGTCTGCTCGACAGGTGAACAAAAAAAGACAGCAAATTATGCACTCTTATATTAATTGGTACTAAAATAACGTTGTTTGTCCACTTATCTTTGCAATCCTCAAGTAATATAGGTCCTGTTTTACTCCTAAGGTACGGTCGTTTAGTCCTCGCGTAGTCCTCGGTAGTCAAGTTCGCCAAGTCCTTGAGTTCTCACTTCTCTAATGTTGAGATGTTGGCGCTGCTTGAATTATACACGAAGGGAATTCAGAATCAGGGTATTGAAAATTTTGAAGAGTAAAATTCATTATACTTTGTGAAGATAGATCAAACAAAACTAAACAAGTTGTAATTATCATAATATTATAGTAATTACTAACTAGCTCAAAACACTACTTTGTACTAATTTGTATTCATACTTCTAACATTCGTTGCATAATATTGAAGTTTTATACTTTATTAGAGTACTCTGTTTTAAAAATTATAATAGCAATAATTATTATGTGTCTCAATTAGTTAGTAGAAAATTTGGTTGGGTTAAAGGAAAGATTCTTGTCAATTATCAGGTAGTATTTAAAACGTAAATACTTTTACATTGTCATTTTACTAAAGGCACAGAACAACCTAAACAAAAAAGTTTGTATTATTCTAAACCAAACTGAAAATGAACGTTGATTTGACCGTAGTCATTGATTTCTAATTTATTTACTATTTACAAAAAGGCGCGAAAAGGCATTAACGTTCCAGAGCTTGCTTGGTCCACGCGCGCATAAAACAAGTGGGCTGTGACGTCATTGACTGTTCGTGACATTTTGTGAATGGAAAATAAATTAAAAATCAATGAATCCTATGGTTCTCAGGTTTGTTGGGACATTATTCAACTTTTTTGTTTCAGGTGTTCTACGCCTATAATTCGAAAAATCCGCAAGAGTACGACTAAAAATAAAAATTTATGTAAAAAGCTAAAGGATTGTTATCGTGCAAAACTAAGTAGTAATGTAGTTATGTAAATAACTTACGTAAAATTGAGATAACAGATAGCAAAACTTTGTGTTGGTTACTTCTTGTCAAGTTGCCGGATGTTGAAACGTGCTACCGCCAAGTGACTAACGTGACCCTCAGTAGTGACCAACACGTGCAGGTCACGTTCACAAGGACTTGTAGAGACAATCACGGTACGTGCTCATTCTCCTAACTGTAATCTTATTGTTACAAAAAACATCTCATAATAACTAACCATAAAAAAAGAGAAAAAAATGTAGTATCAAGTAAAAAAAAAATTATATACCCTGACATATTCCATATAGCAACAAGTTAATGATCTCACTGGTATTATTAGTGATCATCAAATCTTAGTGCTACATAGAACATCTCAGAATTTCTAAACATAAAAAAGAGAGAAAAAAATGTAGATTTAAATAAAAAAAATTATATACCCTCAAATATTTCATATAGCAACAAGATAAAGTTCTCACTGGTATTATAAGTGATCATCAAATCTTAGTGTTACATAGAATATCTCAGAATTTCTAACCATAAAAAAAAAAGAAAAAAAAATGTAGGTTTAAAAAAAAAATTATACCCTGAAATATTCCATATAGCAACAAGATAAAGTTCTCACTGGTATGATTAGTGATCATCAAATCTTAGTGTTACATGGAACATTTCAAAATTTCTAACCATAAAAAAAGAGAGAAAAAAATGTAGGTTTAAATATAAAAAAAAGTATAC
The DNA here is from genome assembly GCA_949318235.1 of Ecdyonurus torrentis. Taxonomy (NCBI): domain Eukaryota; kingdom Metazoa; phylum Arthropoda; class Insecta; order Ephemeroptera; family Heptageniidae; genus Ecdyonurus; species Ecdyonurus torrentis. Next base: position 42,601,184 of record OX439132.1, read on the forward strand.
CCTGAAATATTCAATATAGCAACAAGATAAAGTTCTCACTGGTATGATTAGTGATCATCAAATCTTAGTGTTACATTGAACATCTCAGAATTTCTAACAATAAAAAAAGAGAGAAAAAAAATGTAGGTTTACTTAAAAAAAAAATTATACCCTGAGAAATTCTAAAAAAGCAACAAGATAATGCTCTCACTGGTATGATTAGTGATCATCAAATCTTAATGTTACATAGAACATCTCAGAATTTCTAACCATAAAAAAAGAAAGAAAAAAATGTAGGTTTACTTAAAAAAAAATTATACCCTGAAATATTCTATATAGCAACAAGATAATGCTCTCACTGGTATGATTAGTGATTATCAAATCTTAGTGTTACATAGAACATCTCAGAATTTCTAACCATAAAAAAAGAGAGAAAAAAAATATAGGTTTAAATAAAAAAAAGTATACCCTGAAATATTCAATATAGCAACAAGATAAAGTTCTCACTGGTATGATTAGTGATCATCAAATCTTAGTGTTACATAGAACATCTCAGAATTTCTAACCATAAAAAAAGAAAGAAAAAAAAATATAGGTTTACTTAAAAAAAATTATACCCTGAAATATTCTATATAGCAACAAGATAATGCTCTCACTGGTATAATTGGTGATCATCAAATCTTAGTGCTACATAGACCATCTCAGAATTTCTAACCATAAAAAAAAAGAAAAAAAAATGAAGGTTTACTTAAAAAAAAATTATACCCTGAAATATTCTATATAGCAACAAGATAATGCTCTCACTGGTATGATTAGTGATCATCAAATCTTAGTGTTACATAGAACATCTCAGAATTTCTAACCATAAAAAAAGAAAGAAAGAAAATGTAGGTTTAAAAAAAAATATATACCCTGAAATATTCAATATAGCAACAAGATAAAGTTCTCACTGGTATGATTAGTGATCATCAAATCTTAGTGTTACATAGAACATCTCAGAATTTCTAACCATAAAAAAAGAGAAAAAAATGTAGGTTTAAATAAAAAAAAGTATACCCTGAAATATTCTATATAGCAACAAGATAATGCTCTCACTGGTATGATTAGTGATCATCAAATCTTAGTGTTACATAGAACATCTCAGAATTTCTAACCATAAAAAAAGAAAGAAAAAAAATGTAGCTTTAAAAAAAAAATTATACCCTGAAATATTCTATATAGCAACAAGATAAAGTTCTCACTGGTATGATTAGTGATCATCAAATCTTAGTGTTACATAGAACATCTCAGAATTTCTAACCATAAAAAAAGAAAGAAAAAAATGTAGGTTTACTTAAAAAAAAATTATACCCTGAAATATTCCATATAGCAACAAGATAATGCTCTCACTGGTATGATTAGTGATCATCAAATCTTAGTGTTACATAGAACATCTCAGAATTTCTAACCATAAAAAAAGAGAGAAAAAAATATAGGTTTAAATAAAAAAAAGTATACCCTGAAATATTCAATATAGCAACAAGATAAAGTTCTCACTGGTATGATTAGTGATCATCAAATCTTAGTGTTACATAGAACATCTCAGAATTTCTAACCATAAAAAAAGAAAGAAAAAAAAATGAAGGTTTACTTAAAAAAAAAATTATACCCTGAAATATTCTATATAGCAACAAGATAATGCTCTCACTGGTATGATTAGTGATCATACTGATCATCAAATCTTAGTGTTACATAGAACATCTCAGAATTTCTAACCATAAAAAAAGAAAGAAAGAAAATGTAGGTTTAAAAAAAAAGTATACCCTGAAATATTCAATATAGCAACAAGATAAAGTTCTCACTGGTATGATTAGTGATCATCAAATCTTAGTGTTACATAGAACATCTCAGAATTTCTAACCATAAAAAAAAGAGAGAAAAAAAATGTAGGTTTACTTAAAAAAAAATTATACCCTGAAATATTCTATATAGCAACAAGATAATGCTCTCACTGGTATGATTAGTGATCATCAAATCTTAGTGCTAAATAGAACATCTCAGAATTTCTAACCATAAAAAAAGAAAGAAAAAAAAATGAAGGTTTACTTAAAAAAAAATTATACCCTAAAATATTCTATATAGCAACAAGATAATGCTCTCACTGGTATGATTAGTGATCATCAAATCTTAGTGTTACATAGATCATCTCAGAATTTCTAACTATAAAAAAAGAAAGAAAAAAAATGTAGCTTTAAAAAAAAAATTATACCCTGAAATACTCAATATAGCAACAAGATAAAGTTCTCACTGGTATGATTAGTGATCATCAAATCTTAGTGTTACATAGAACATCTCAGAATTTCTAACCATAAAAAAAGAGAGAAAAAAATGTAGGTTTAAATAAAAAAAAGTATACCCTGAAATATTCAATATAGCAACAAGATAAAGTTCTCACTGGTATGATTAGTGATCATCAAATCTTAGTGCTACATAGAACATCTCAGAATTTCTAACCATAAAAAAAGAGAGAAAAAAATGTAGGTTTAAATAAAAAAAAGTATACCCTGAAATATTCAATATAGCAACAAGATAAAGTTCTCACTGGTATGATTAGTGATCATCAAATCTTAGTGCTACATAGAACATCTCAGAATTTCTAACCATAAAAAAAGAAAGAAAAAAAAATATAGGTTTACTTTAAAAAAATTATACCCTGAAATATTCTATATAGCAACAAGATAATGCTCTCACTGGTATGATTAGTGATCATCAAATCTTAGTGTTACATAGAACATCTCAGAATTTCTAACCATAAAAAAAGAGAGAAAAAAACTGTAGGTTTAAATAAAAAAATTTTATACCCTGAAATATTCAATATAGCAACAAGATAATGCTCTCACTGGTATGATTAGTGATCATCAAATCTTAGTGTTACATAGAACATCTCAGAATTTCTAACCATAAAAAAAGATAGAAAAAAATGTAGGTTTAAATAAAAAAAAGTATACCCTGAAATATTCTATATAGCAACAAGATAATGCTCTCACTGGTATTATTAGTGATCATCAAATCTTAGTGTTACATAGAACATCTCAGAATTTCTAACCATAAAAAAAGAAAGAAAAAAAATGTAGCTTTAAAAAAAAAATTATACCCTGAAATATTCAATATAGCAACAAGATTAAGTTCTCACTGGTATGATTAGTGATCATCAAATCTTTGTGTTACATAGAACATCTCAGAATTTCTAACCATAAAAAAAGAAAGAAAGAAAATGTAGGTTTAAAAAAAAAATTATACCCTGAAATATTCAATATAGCAACAAGATAAAGTTCTCACTGGTATGATTAGTGATCATCAAATCTTAGTGTTACATAGAACATCTCAGAATTTCTAACCATAAAAAAAAGAGAGAAAAAAAATGTAGGTTTACTTAAAAAAAAATTATACCCTGAAATATTCTATATAGCAACAAGATAATGCTCTCACTGGTATGATTAGTGATCATCAAATCTTAGTGTTACATAGAACATCTCAGAATTTCTAACCATAAAAAAAAAAAAGAAAAAAATGTTGGTTTAAAAAAAAAAAATTATACCCTGAAATATTCAATGTAGCAACAAGATAAAGTTCTCACTGATATGATTAGTGATCATCAAATCTTAGTGTTACATAGATCATCTCAGAATTTCTAACTATAAAAAAAGAAAGAAAAAAAATGTAGCTTTAAAAAAAAAATTATACCCTGAAATACTCAATATAGCAACAAGATAAAGTTCTCACTGGTATGATTAGTGATCATCAAATCTTAGTGTTACATAGAACATCTCAGAATTTCTAACCATAAAAAAAGAGAGAAAAAAATGTAGGTTTAAATAAAAAAAAGTATACCCTGAAATATTCTATATAGCAACAAGATAATGCTCTCACTGGTATGATTAGTGATCATCAAATCTTAGTGTTACATAGAACATCTCAGAATTTCTAACCATAAAAAAAGAAAGAAAAAAAATGTAGCTTTAAAAAAAAAATTATACCCTGAAATATTCAATATAGCAACAAGATTAAGTTCTCACTGGTATGATTAGTGATCATCAAATCTTTGTGTTACATAGAACATCTCAGAATTTCTAACCATAAAAAAAGAAAGAAAGAAAATGTAGGTTTAAAAAAAAAATTATACCCTGAAATATTCAATATAGCAACAAGATAAAGTTCTCACTGGTATGATTAGTGATCATCAAATCTTAGTGTTACATAGAACATCTCAGAATTTCTAACCATAAAAAAAAGAGAGAAAAAAAATGTAGGTTTACTTAAAAAAAAATTATACCCTGAAATATTCTATATAGCAACAAGATAATGCTCTCACTGGTATGATTAGTGATCATCAAATCTTAGTGTTACATAGAACATCTCAGAATTTCTAACCATAAAAAAAAAAAGAAAAAAATGTTGGTTTAAAAAAAAAAAATTATACCCTGAAATATTCAATGTAGCAACAAGATAAAGTTCTCACTGATATGATTAGTGATCATCAAATCTTAGTGTTACATAGATCATCTCAGAATTTCTAACTATAAAAAAAGAAAGAAAAAAAATGTAGCTTTAAAAAAAAAATTATACCCTGAAATACTCAATATAGCAACAAGATAAAGTTCTCACTGGTATGATTAGTGATCATCAAATCTTAGTGTTACATAGAACATCTCAGAATTTCTAACCATAAAAAAAGAGAGAAAAAAATGTAGGTTTAAATAAAAAAAAGTATACCCTGAAATATTCTATATAGCAACAAGATAATGCTCTCACTGGTATGATTAGTGATCATCAAATCTTAGTGTTACATAGAACATCTCAGAATTTCTAACCATAAAAAAAGAAAGAAAAAAAATGTAGCTTTAAAAAAAAAATTATACCCTGAAATATTCAATATAGCAACAAGATTAAGTTCTCACTGGTATGATTAGTGATCATCAAATCTTTGTGTTACATAGAACATCTCAGAATTTCTAACCATAAAAAAAGAAAGAAAGAAAATGTAGGTTTAAAAAAAAAATTATACCCTGAAATATTCAATATAGCAACAAGATAAATCTCTCACTGGTATGATTAGTGATCATCAAATCTTAGTGTTACATAGAACATCTCAGAATTTCTAACCATAAAAAAAAGAGAGAAAAAAAATGTAGGTTTACTTAAAAAAAAATTATACCCTGAAATATTCTATATAGCAACAAGATAATGCTCTCACTGGTATGATTAGTGATCATCAAATCTTAGTGCTAAATAGAACATCTCAGAATTTCTAACCATAAAAAAAGAAAGAAAAAAAAAATAAGGTTTACTTAAAAAAAAATTATACCCTGAAATATTCTATATAGCAACAAGATAATGCTCTCACTGGTATGATTAGTGATCATCAAATCTTAGTGTTACATAGAACATCTCAGAATTTCTAACCATAAAAAAAAAAAGAAAAAAATGTTGGTTTAAAAAAAAAAATTATACCCTGAAATATTCAATGTAGCAACAAGATAAAGTTCTCACTGATATGATTAGTGATCATCAAATCTTAGTGTTACATAGATCATCTCAGAATTTCTAACTATAAAAAAAGAAAGAAAAAAAATGTAGCTTTAAAAAAAAAATTATACCCTGAAATACTCAATATAGCAACAAGATAAAGTTCTCACTGGTATGATTAGTGATCATCAAATCTTAGTGTTACATAGAACATCTCAGAATTTCTAACCATAAAAAAAGAGAGAAAAAAATGTAGGTTTAAATAAAAAAAAGTATACCCTGAAATATTCAATATAGCAACAAGATAAAGTTCTCACTGGTATGATTAGTGATCATCAAATCTTAGTGCTACATAGAACATCTCAGAATTTCTAACCATAAAAAAAGAAAGAAAATAAAATATAGGTTTACTTAAAAAAAATTATACCCTGAAATATTCTATATAGCAACAAGATAATGCTCTCACTGGTATGATTAGTGATCATCAAATCTTAGTGTTACATAGAACATCTCAGAATTTCTAACCATAAAAAAAGAGAGGAAAAAACTGTAGGTTTAAATAAAAAAAAATTATACCCTGAAATATTCTATATAGCAACAAGATAATGCTCTCACTGGTATGATTAGTGATCATCAAATCTTAGTGCTACATAGAACATCTCAGAATTTCTAACCATAAAAAAAAAGAAAAAAAAAATGAAGGTTTACTTAAAAAAAAATTATACCCTGAAATATTCTATATAGCAACAAGATAATGCTCTAACTGGTATGATTAGTGATCATCAAATCTTAGTGTTACATAGAACATCTCAGAATTTCTAACCATAAAAAAAAGAGAGAAAAAAAATGTAGGTTTAAATAAAAAAAAGTATACCCTGAAATATTCAATATAGCAACAAGATAAAGTTCTCACTGGTATGATTAGTGATCATCAAATCTTAGTGTTACATAGAAAATCTCAGAATTTCTAACCATAAAAAAAGAAAGAAAAAAAAATATAGGTTACTTAAAAAAAATTATACCCTGAAATATTCTATATAGCAACAAGATAATGCTCTCACTGGTATGATTAGTGATCATCAAATCTTAGTGCTACAGAGAACATCTCAGAATTTCTAACCATAAAAAAAAAGAAAAAAAAATGAAGGTTTACTTAAAAAAAAATTATACCCTGAAATATTCTATATAGCAACAAGATAATGCTCTCACTGGTATGATATGTGATCATTAAATCTTAGTGCTAAATAAAACATCTCAGAATTTCTAACCATAAAAAAAGAAAAAAAAAAAATGAAGGTTTACTTAAAAAAAAATTATACCTTGAAATATTCTATATAGCAACAAGATAATGCTCTCACTGGTATGATTAGTGATCATCAAATCTTAGTGTTACATAGAACATCTCAGAATTTCTAACCATAAAAAAAGAAAGAAAAAAATGTTGGTTTAAAAAAAAAATTATACCCTGAAATATTCAATGTAGCAACAAGATAAAGTTCTCACTGGTATGATTAGTGATCATCTAATCTTAGTGTTACATAGATCATCTTAGAATTTCTAACCATAAAAAAAGAAAGAAAAAAAATGTAGCTTTAAAAAAAAAATTATACCGTGAAATACTCAATATAGCAACAAGATAAAGTTCTCACTGGTATGATTAGTGATCATCAAATCTTAGTGTTACATAGAACATCTCAGAATTTCTAACCATAAAAAAAGAGAGAAAAAAATGTAGGTTTAAATAAAAAAAAGTATACCCTGAAATATTCAATATAGCAACAAGATAAAGTTCTCACTGGTATGATTAGTGATCATCAAATCTTAGTGCTACATAGAACATCTCAGAATTTCTAACCATAAAAAAAGAAAGAAAAAAAAATATAGGTTTACTTAAAAAAAATTATACCCTAAAATATTCTATATAGCAACAAGATAATGCTCTCACTGGTATGATTAGTGATCATCAAATCTTAGTGCTACATAGAACATCTCAGAATTTCTAACCATAAAAAAAGAAAGAAAAAAAAATGAAGGTTTAAATATAAAAAAAAGTATACCCTGAAATATTCAATATAGCAACAAGATAAAGTTCTCACTGGTATGATTAGTGATCATCAAATCTTAGTGTTACATTGAACATCTCAGAATTTCTAACAATAAAAAAAGAGAGAAAAAAATGTAGGTTTACTTAAAAAAAAAATTATACCCTGAGATATTCTATATAGCAACAAGATAATGCTCTCACTGGTATGATTAGTGATTATCAAATCTTAGTGCTACATAGAACATCTCAGAATTTCTAACCATAAAAAAAGGAGGAAACAAATGAAGGTTTACTTAAAAAAAAGTATACCCTGAAATATTCTATATAGCAACAAGATAATGCTCTCACTGGTATGATTAGTGATCATCAAATCTTAGTGTTACATAGAACATCTCAGAATTTCTAACCATAAAAAAAGAGAGAAAAAAATGTAGGTTTAAATAAAAAAATTTTATACCCTGAAATATTCAATATAGCAACAAGATAAAGTTCTCACTGGTATGATTAGTGATCATCAAATCTTAGTGTTACATAGAACATCTCAGAATTTCTAACCATAAAAAAAGAAAGAAAAAAAATATAGGTTGAAAAAAAAAATATATACCCTGAAATATTCTATATAGCAACAAGATAATGCTCTCACTGGTATGATTAGTGATCATCAAATCTTAGTGTTACATAGAACATCTCAGAATTTCTAACCATAAAAAAAGAGAGAAAAAAATGTAGGTTTAAATAAAAAAATTATATACCCTGAAATATTCAATATAGCAACAAGATAATGCTCTCACTGGTATGATTAGTGATCATCAAATCTTAGTGTTACATAGAACATCTCAGAATTTCTAACCATAAAAAAAGAGAAAAAAATGTAGGTTTAAATAAAAAAAAAGTATACCCTGAAATATTCAATATAGCAACAAGATAAAGTTCTCACTGGTATGATTAGTGATCATCAAATCTTAGAGTTACATAGAACATCTCAGAATTTCTAACCATAAAAAAAGAGAAAAAAATGTAGGTTTAAATAAAAAAAAAGTATACCCTGAAATATTCAATATAGCAACAAGATAAAGTTCTCACTGGTATGATTAGTGATCATCAAATCTTAGTGTTACATAGAACATCTTAGAATTTCTAACCATAAAAAAAGAAAGAAAAAAAATATAGGTTTACTTAAAAAAAATTATACCCTGAAACATTCTATATAGCAACAAGATAATGCTCTCACTGGTATGATTAGTGATCATCAAATCTTAGTGTTACATAGAAAATCTTAGAATTTCTAACCATAAAAAAAAGAAAGAAAAAAAATATAGGTTTACTTAAAAAAAATTATACCCTGAAATATTCTATATAGCAACAAGATAATGCTCTCACTAGTATGATAAGTGATCATCAAATCTTAGTGTTACATAGAACATCTCAGAATTTCTAACCATAAAAAAAGAGAGAAATAAAATGTAGGTTTAAATAAAAAAATTTTATACCCTGAAATATTCAATATAGCAACAAGATAAAGTTCTCACTGGTATGATTAGTGATCATCAAATCTTAGTGCTACATAGAATATCTCAGAATTTCTAACCATAAAAAAAGAAAGAAAAAAAATATAGGTTGAAAAAAAAAATATTATACCCTGAAATATTCTATATAGCAACAAGATAATGCTCTCACTGGTATGATTAGTGATCATCAAATCTTAGTGTTACATAGAACATCTCAGAATTTCTAACCATAAAAAAAGAAAGAAAAAAAATGAAGGTTTACTAAAAAAAAAATTATACCCTGAAATATTCTATATAGCAACAAGATATTGCTCTCACTGGTATGATTAGTAATCACCAAATCTTAGTGTTATATAGAACATCTCAGAATTTCTAACCATAAAAAAAGAGAGAAAAAAAATGTAGGTTTAAATAAAAAAATTATATACCCTGAAATATTCAATATAGCAACAAGATTAAGTTCTCACTGGTATGATTAGTGATCATCAAATCTTAGTGTTACATAGAACATCTCAGAATTTCTAACCATAAAAAAAGAAACAAAAAAAAATATAGGTTTACTTAAAAAAAATTATACCCTGAAATATTCTATATAGCAACAAGATAATGCTCTCACTGGTTTGATTAGTGATCATCAAATCTTAGTGCTACATAGAACATCTCAGAATTTCTAACCATAAAAAAAAAGAAAAAAAAAATGAAGGTTTACTTAAAAAAAATTTATACCCTGAAATATTCTATATAGCAACAAGATAATGCTCTAACTGGTATGATTAGTGATCATCAAATCTTAGTGTTACATAGAACATCTCAGAATTTCTAACCATAAAAAAAGAGAGAAAAAAATGTAGGTTTAAATAAAAAAAAGTATACCCTGAAATATTCAATATAGCAACAAGATAAAGTTCTCACTGGTATGATTAGTGATCATCAAATCTTAGTGCTACATAGAAAATCTCAGAATTTCTAACCATAAAAAAAGAAAGAAAAAAAAATATAGGTTGAAAAAAAAAATATTATACCCTGAAATATTCTATATAGCAACAAGATAATGCTCTCACTGGTATGATTAGTAATCACCAAATCTTAGTGTTACATAGAACATCTCAGAATTTCTAACCATAAAAAAAGGAAGAAAAAAAATGTAGGTTTAAATAAAAAAATTATATACCCTGAAATATACAATATAGCAACAAGATTAAGTTCTCACTGGTATGATTAGTGATCATCAAACCGGTAGTGTTACATAGAACATCTCAGAATTTCTAACCATATAAAAAGAAAGAAAAAAAATGTAGCTTGAAAAAAAAAATTATACCCTGAAATATTCAATATAGCAACAAGATAAAGTTCTCACTGGTATGATTAGTGATCATCAAATCTTAGTGTTACATAGAACATCTCAGAATTTCTAACCATAAAAAAAGAAAGAAAAAAAATGAAGGTTTACTAAAAAAAAAATTATACCCTGAAATATTCTATATAGCAACAAGATATTGCTCTCACTGGTATGATTAGTAATCACCAAATCTTAGTGTTATATAGAACATCTCAGAATTTCTAACCATAAAAAAAGAGAGAAAAAAATGTAGGTTTAAATAAAAAAATTATATACCCTGAAATATTCAATATAGCAACAAGATTAAGTTCTCACTGGTATGATCAGTGATCATCAAATCTTAGTGTTACATAGAACATCTCAGAATTTCTAACCATAAAAAAAGAAAGAAAAAAAAATATAGGTTTACTTAAAAAAAATTATACCCTGAAATATTCTATATAGCAACAAGATAATGCTCTCACTGGTATGATTAGTGATCATCAAATCTTAGTGCTACATAGAACATCTCAGAATTTCTAACCATAAAAAAAAAAGAAAAAAAAATGAAGGTTTACTTAAAAAAAAAATTATACCCTGAAATATTCTATATAGCAACAAGATAATGCTCTAACTGGTATGATTAGTGATCATCAAATCTTAGTGTTACATAGAACATCTCAGAATTTCTAACCATAAAAAAAGAGAGAAAAAAATGTAGGTTTAAATAAAAAAAAGGATACCCTGAAATATTCAATATAGCAACAAGATAAAGTTCTCACTGGTATGATTAGTGATCATCAAATCTTAGTGTTACATAGAACATCTCAGAATTTCTAACCATAAAAAAAGAAAGAACAAAAAAATAAAGGTTTACTTAAAAAAAAAATTATACCCTGAAATATTCTATATAGCAACAAGATAATGCTCTCACTGGTATGATTAGTGATCATCAAATCTTAGTGTTACATAGAACATCTCAGAATTTCTAACCATAAAAAAAGAAAGAAAAAAAATATAGGTTTAAAAAAAAAATATCGTACCCTGAAATATTCTATATAGCAACAAGATAATGCTCTCACTGGTATGATTAGTGATCATCAAATCTTAGTGTTACATAGAACATCTCAGAATTTCTAACCATAAAAAAAGAGAGAGAAAAATGTAGGTTTAAATAAAAAAATTATATACCCTGAATTATTTAATATAGACACAAGATTAAGTTCTCACTGGTATGATTAGTGATCATCAAATCTTAGTGTTACATAGAACATCTCAGAATTTCTAACCATAAAAAAAGAAAGAAAAAAAATGTAGCTTGAAAAAAAAAATTATACCCTGAAATATTCAATATAGCAACAAGATAAAGTTCTCACTGGTATGATTAGTGATCATCAAATCTTAGTGTTACATAGAACATTTCAAAATTTCTAACCATAAAAAAAGAGAGAAAAAAATGTAAGTTTAAAAAAAAAAATATAACCTGAAATATTCAATATAGCAACAAGATAAAGTTCTCACTGGTATGATTAGTGATCATCAAATCTTAGTGTTACATAGAACATCTCAGAATTTCTAACCATAAAAAAAGAAAGAAAAAAATGTAGGTTTACTTAAAAAAAAATTATACCCTGAAATATTCTATATAGCATCAAGATAATGCCCTCACTGGTATGATTAGTGATTATCAAATCTTAGTGCTACATAGAACATCTCAGAATTTCTAACCATAAAAAAAGAAGGAAAAAAAAAATGAAGGTTTACTTAAAAAAAATTATACCCTGAAATATTCTATATAGCAACAAGATAATGCTCTCACTGGTATGATTAGTGATCATCAAATCTTAGTGTTACATAGAACATTTCAGAATTTCTAACCATAAAAAAAGAGAGAAAAAAAATGTAGGTTTAAATAATAAAATTTTATACCCTGAAATATTCAATATAGCAACAAGATAAAGTTCTCACTGGTATGATTAGTGATCATCAAGTCTTAGTGTTACATAGAACATCTCAGAATTTCTAACCATAAAAAAAGAAAGAAAAAAAATATAGCTTGAAAAAAAAAATATTATACCCTGAAATATTCTATATAGCAACAAGATAATGCTCTCACTGGTATGATTAGTAATCACCAAATCTTAGTGTTACATAGAACATCTCAGAATTTCTAACCATAAAAAAAGAGAGAAAAAAAATGTAGGTTTAAATAAAAAAATTATATACCCTGAAATATTCAATATAGCAACAAGATTAAGTTCTCACTGGAATGATCAGTGATCATCAAATCTTAGTGTTACATAGAACATCTCAGAATTTCTAACCATAAAAAAAGAAAGAAAAAAATTTAGCTTTAAAAAAAAAATTATATTCTGAAATATTCAATATAGCAACAAGATAAAGTTCTCACTGGTATGATTAGTGATCATTAAATCTTAGTGTTACATAGAACATCTCAGAATTTCTAACCATAAAAAAAGAGAGAAAAAAATGTAGGTTTAAATAAAAAAAAGTATACCCTGAAATATTCAATATAGCAACAAGATAAAGTTCTCACTGGTATGATTTGTGATCATGAAATCTTTGTGTTACATAGAACATCTCAGAATTTCTAACCATAAAAAAAGAAAGAAAAAAAAATATATGTTTACTTAAAAAAATTTATACCCTGAAATATTCTATATAGCAACAAGATAATGCTCTCACTGGTATGATTAGTGATCATCAAATCTTAGTGCTACATAGAACATCTCAGAATTTCTAACCATAAAAAAAAAAGAAAAAAAATGAAGGTTTACTTAAAAAAAAATTATACCCTGAAATATTCTATATAGCAACAAGATAATGCTCTCACTGGTATGATTAGTGATCATCAAATCTTGGTGTTACATAGAACATCTTAGAATTTCTAACCATAAAAAAAGAAAGAAAGAAAATGTAGGTTTAAAAAAAAAATTATACCCTGAAATATTCAATATAGCAACAAGATAAAGTTCTCACTGGTATGATTAGTGATCATCAAATCTTAGTGTTACATAGAACATTTCAAAATTTCTAACCATAAAAAAAAGAAAGAAAAAAATGTAGGTTTAAATAAAAAAAAAGTATACACTGAAATATTCAATATAGCAACAAGATAAAGTTCTCACTGGTATGATTAGTGATCATCAAATCTTAGTGTTACATAGAACATCTCAGAATTCCTAACCATAAAAAAAAGAGAGAAAAAAATATAGGTTTAAATAAAAAAAAAAAGGATACCCTGAAATATTCAATATAGCAACAAGATAAAGTTCTCACTTGTATGATTAGTAATCATCAAATCTTAGTGTTACATAGAACATCTCAGAATTTCTAACCATAAAAACAGAAATAAAAAAAATGTAGGTTTACTTAAAAAAAATTATACCCTGAAATATTCTATATAGCAACAAGATAATGCTCTCACTGTTATGATTAGTGATCATCAAATCTTAGTGCTAAATAGAACATCTCAGAATTTCTAACCATAAAAAAAGAAAAAAAAAAAAGGAAGGTTTACTTAAAAAAAAATTATACCCTGAAATATTCTATATAGCAACAAGATAATGCTCTCACTGGTATGATTAGTGATCATCAAATCGTAGTGTTACATAGAACATCTCAGAATTTCTAACCATAAAAAAAGAAAGAAAAAAATGTTGGTGTAAAAAAAAAAATTATACCCTGAAATATTCAATGTAGCAAAAAGATAAAGTTCTCACTGGTATGATTAGTGATCATCAAATCTTAGTGTTACATAGAACATTTCAGAATTTCTAACCATAAAAAAAGAAAGAAAAAAATGTAGGTTTAAAAAAAAATTTTACCCTGAAATATTCAATATAGCAACAAGATAAAGTTCTCACTGGTATGATTAGTGATCATCAAATCTTAGTGTTACATAGAACATCTCAGAATTTCTAACCATAAAAAAAGAAAGAAAAAAAATGGGGCTTTAAAAAAAAAAAATTATACCCTGAAATACTCAATATAGCAACAAGATAAAGTTCTCACTGGTATGATTAGTGATCATCAAATCTTAGTGTTACATAGAACATCACAGAATTTCTAACCATAAAAAAAGAAAGAAAAAAAATGTAGGTTTAAAAAAAAAATTATACCCTGAAATATTCAATATAGCAACAAGATAAAGTTCTCACTGGTATGATTAGTGATCATCAAATCTTAGTGTTACATAGAACATTTCAAAATTTCTAACCATAAAAAAAGAAAGAAAAAAAAATGAAGGTTACTTAAAAAAAAATTATACCCTGAAATATTCTATATAGCAACAAGATAATGCTCTCACTGGTATGATTAGTGATCATCAAATCTTAGTGTTACATAGAACATCTCAGAATTTCTAACCATAAAAAAAGAAAGAAAAAAAATGTATGTTTAAAAAAAAATTTTACCCTGAAATATTCAATATAGCAACAAGATAAAGTTCTCACTGGTATGATTAGTGATCATCAAATCTTAGTGTTACATAGAACATTTCAAAATTTCTAACCATAAAAAAAGAAAGAAAAAAATGTAGGTTTAAATAAAAAAAAAAGTATACACTGAAATATTCAATATAGCAACAAGATAAAGTTCTCACTGGTATGATTAGTGATCATCAAATCTTAGTGTTACATAGAACATCTCAGAATTTCTAACCATAAAAAAAGAAAGAAAAAAAATGTAGGTTTACTTAAAAAAAATTATACCCTGAAATATTCTATATAGCAACAAGATAATGCTCTCACTGGTATGATTAGTGATCATCAAATCTTAGTGTTACATAGAACCTCTCAGAATTTCTAACCATTAGAAAAGAAAGAAAAAAATGTAGGTTTAAAAAAAAAGTATACCCTGAAATATTTAATGTAGCAACAAGATAAAGTTCTCACTGGTATGATTAGTGATCACCAAATCTTAGTGTTACATAGAACATCTCAGAATTTCTAACCATAAAAAAAGAGAGAAAAAAAATGTAGGTTTAAATAAAAAAATTATATACCCTGAAATATTCAATATAGCAACAAGATTAAGTTCTCACTGGTATGCTTAGTGATCATTAAATCTTAGTGTTACATAGAACATCTCAGAATTTCTAACCATAATAAAAGAAAGAAAAAAAATGTAGGTTTAAAAAAAATAAATATATACCCTGAAATATTCAATATAGCAACAAGATAAAGTTCTCACTGGTATGATTAGTGATCATCAAATCTTAGTTTTACATAGAACATTTCAAAATTTCTAACCATAAAAAAAGAGAGAAAAAAATGTAGGTTTAAATAAAAAAAAATTATACCCTGAAATATTCAATATAGCAACAAGATAATGCTCTCACTGGTATGATTAGTGATCATCAAATCTTAGTGTTACATAGAACATCTCAGAATTTCTTACCAAAAAAAATTATTAAATATTATGGTTTAGAGCTTTTTTTTGTCTTTTTAAATTTATCAACTTGTATTGTAAAATACATAAATGCAATAATTTCTACTTTGTTGGTTTTTGAATTATACAAACATTATATTCTGTGATTATACAAGATTCCGGCATACATATATCGTCAAAATGTGTAACTTAGACATACTTACTAAAATAGACAACGTAACACTTACAATTAGTACGTAAAAAAAAATGGTAAAGCTATTTTGTCCCTGTATTACACTTCCATATAACCTGGTTCTTTTCACACAAAAATATCAGAATTTTATATTTTTATTACGAAAAACAAATATATCAAAATTACATTATAGTAACATTATAGTGACATTATAGTTTAAAAATCAATGGTCAGGAAGCGCTTACTTCTTATGTTTCATAAACTTATTTATAAGTTCAATTCGATCGTGTAGAAGATTATTAATTAAATTCTATTTTTCCTAAATTTTGGTCATGCCTGAAAATAAACGACTCCCATAAAGCATCATTTATAAAACATCTTTCAAATGATACAATAAGTGTGCCGTTTGTTCTGATTGGTTACAGTAATCGCACTTCAATTTTAGGATATTGCAACCTAAAAGCAACATAAATAATACTCTAAATCAAGCTATATATAATTTTACTATAAAATAGACAGGATGACAAAATGAAAAATATGCTGTAAAATAATAATAATTAAAAAAAAATGCTAAAACGCTACTTGTGCCTAATAATCTACGTATACCTAACAAAGATAATCTATATAATATAATAGCATTCTGCTACAGAAAATAACACATATGGAATAAGCTATAATTAAAAAATACGATGTGCGCGGGGATTAACATTCATTTATAGTAATTACAATATAACCGAGTTAAATAAAAAATAAAATTTAATATAAAATTGATATCTTAATTTATGTGCCTAAATTCAATAAACCAAATAAATTATAAGTTTACTAAGAATCTTACAGGCTTTTTAATGCTTATTTCTAATGTTAAAAAAAGAAACAAATAAAACGATTGTTATAGGTTTTGTATCTCAAATTTAAATGCTACAACTAAAACATTCTTAACTACCTTCACATTTTTTAGAAACTGCAGTCAAAGAAATTAATCATCAAATTATTTAAGTATAAATTAATAATTTAATAACGTAATAGTCAAATAATAGAAAAGCTTCAATATACAAAAAAAAAATTGTTTCTCTTTTGTACAATACAAATAAAAAGCATTTTTGCCTCTAAATAAATATAGCGCTATAATATACCTAAAATTGTGCGTAGATTAAGCTACCTAAAATGCATTAGTTAAATATATTAAGACTATCTAGGTAAATGAAATAAAAACTAAAATCTAAAAATGGCACTTACCTTTCGATGTCTTCTTTTCTTCAGGGCCCCTAGGTTGGCACCGTTAGGTTTCTGCAGGGCCCACTGAAGTTCAGCTGCAGTCAAATGGATTCCAGGTCATCATGGTCATCATGGTCATCATGGTCATCATGGTCATCATGGTCATCTGGTCATCATGGTCATCTGGTCATCAATGCGCCAGTCCTCGAGGGCTTCAATGCGTCAGTCCTCGAGGTCATCAATGCGTCGTCAGTCCTCTAAGCTCCATTTCTCTAAGCTCCACTTCTCTCGAAAATCCACACCACCTGAAAATCATAAAATAAAGTCAAGAACCTTCTTTGCAAATGATTGTATTATATATATAAAAAAATAATTAAATGATAATTTTAAACAAATTCATTTTAACCCTATTAAATAGGATTTTTCAATAAATAAAAATTACAGTTAACTAGTATAGCAACATAAATAGAAACAAAAATAAGTAAAAAATTAATAATTAGAAAAAGGTTAATTATAAATAAAATAACTAATAATAAACTTATTGAAAAATATTTGTCATGCAGACCTTATGAAACTATAACAATATACTAATTGGTAAATGGAATCATAATCTGTATACAATTTGCTCCTATCTGTGAAATATAAATTGATATTTATATGGCCTATATATATTCAATTAAAACTAATTAAAATAATTATGATAAATAAAATTTAATTTTATAGTTTAATAATATAAATATTCATAATGGACATCACATATTTAAATTTGTAGTAATTAAAAAGTTATTATTGTTTCTCTTAGTCATGGCAAATACCAAATTGTGATGAAATTATGGTGTGATAATGCAATAATGAACAATAATAATTTGTTTTTAAATAATAATTTTTTATTTAATATAATTTAATTTTAATTACTTATTAACTAACCAAGATTGATGATAATTGTCGAAAGTTAACTTTGACCTCCAGTATGCAGTCAAATGGGACAACTCTGATTCAACAATAATCAACGACTTAAATAATAATAATGCGACAATAAATATGGTTATATGTGGCACCAAACTCTTTTATGCAAAGCAAAAATGATTCGTATTTAGTAATAATTTGAAGTTTTATTTTAATTAATGATCAAATGCAATTAAACGTCTTAAATATGTATAATTATTACGACAGGACGAGCTGATATTTAAAATCAGTGCATCTAATATTATGCCCTATTTGACTGTTTCATTAACCTGTTGAATATGGGCCATCGAGCCATGAGCAAACAAAGCTTACTTGGAATTTTTTTTTATAATATAATAAGCACTATATTATACTCAACACAAATCGATAATAATTAAAAATTAAACGTAGTCATCTTAATAATATAAAAAAAAATAAAAATATTCATGTCATAGAGTTTCGAATTGACTCATGGTTAAATATGGTTAATAAATTTTTTTTTTGGAAAAAAACAACAAACATCAAAATTATAATTTATAAAACATTATAGAATAGCAGAGGCAGAGAGACACTTACCATAATTTGTAGTAGTTCGTTTCGATGAACACTCAATAACTAACACGCATAAATAGTAATATAGTTCAATAAGTTTAATGTATCTTATCATTTAATTAAAATATTGTAAGAACTAATTAAGATTTAAATTTTAATTAAACACAGAGATGTAACATTGCACGAGCTTGGAACGAGACTGAGCTCCGATCGCATCACGACTGACGTGCTCCCACCTCTCCCACTTCTCTGCTCCTTTTGCTCCCCACCTCTCTTCCCCTTCCACTTTGGACTCCTACTTTCCTTCTTCTTCCACTTTTGCTCCCTACCTCTCTTCCCCTTCCACTTTTGACTCCTACTTTCCTTCTCCTTCTATTTTGCTCCCTTTTTACTCCCTACTCCTACTTTAGGTGAGGGAGCAAAAGCAAGGAGGAGAAACTACGTTAGTCACGTGATCTCCTACATGTACCTGCGAAATTTTATGAATGTTCGATATTTCTTAAATAATCGTTTATTTAGTCAAAAATTTGCTATTTGAAATGGCCGATATTTGTGAGAATCAGCGATACATAAAACAGTATCGATTATATAATTTAATACTCAATACGTCGAGTCGATTACTCGTAAACATGCTAAACCTACACTAGAAATCACGTAGGGATGTAGGCGATTTATCGATTCCCCCTGGGCAGCCAATAGGCGCTCTATCATTCAAGGTCACTAGGAGGTGGGGTAATGTTAACTAAATGGAGAGTTTTTAGGCGTTCTCTCATTGGTCGCATCCTTACGTGGCGCGTACTGAATGCAGGATGCCAATGTAATTCATAATAGTATTTTGGAAATTTATCGTATTCTTAAGTATACAATTGCGTAAACACCACTGTTATGATTGTGAACCCCGCTTGCCAAACCCACTTATGTTCCCATACTATGCATATGATTTTGGGAGGGGAAAACAGCTGTTGTAAGTGGGGAGGGGAGAGCGTGTGGAAAATCAAGATGGTACACTAGGGGATTGGAACACGCTAGGAGAATGAAATTGTAATTATAACACGATCCGTTATCTTAAATAAACATTATCAGTGACATCTAATCTATGTGAGTTTACTTTATTAATACCACCACAAATTGGCGACGAGGATGGGATATGGCGACATAATGAACGGATTTTAGTGTGCAGTGTGAAGGGATCAAGGAAGAAAAATGTCAGAAGACGAGTCTACGAAGCATCCACCACCTGTCTACATGGTATTGGGTACGGTAGGAACTACGTACGAATTTATTCCTGGAGGAGAAGAGTCTTTTTCGAATTACATAGACCATCTAAATTATTATTTTAAGGCAAACCAAATTAGAGAAACAGAACGACAGAAGAACACATTATTGACAGTCATAGGCAAGAATGTGTTCAAGCAACTTAAAAAACTTATTAAAGCTCCAGAAACTTTAGAATCGTTGTCGTTTGAAAGAATTGTCATAATTTTGAAAAGTTATTATGATCCAGAACCAAACATATGGGTGTTAAGATATGAATTTTTATGTTGTATGCAGAAACCAAATGAAGCTTTGACACAGTTCATTGCTGAACTGAACGGGTTGAGTGTCAAATGTAACTTCACAGACGTAGAACAATGCATGCTAATGCAAATATTAGCGGGAATGAGAGACTCTAAATTACGTCAAACATTTTTAGAAATGTCAAAATTATCATTACAGGTGGTACGAGAAAAAGCAGAAGCTGCGGAGATGGCAATGAAGAGTGCAGCGAGGTTTGAAAATCAAGGGGGGGAGGAGGTTATTCATAGAATGACAGAGAGAAGAAACAGAGGAGGAAACCGTGGAAGTTTTCCAGGCCAAGGCCATAGTCAGTGGGGAAGGGGCACACAAGTGGGGCGAGGAAGTAGGGGAAGCGCCCAAGCCAGAGGTGCCAGAGCGGAATGTTTCCGCTGTGGGTCAAGCTATCATGACGGTAGCCAGTGTGCACGCACTAATACTGTGTGTGATTTTTGTGAGCAGAGAGGACATTTGCAAAGGGTATGTGTAGTGAGGAGAAACCAGATACTGCATAATGCAGGAAGAGGGAAAGAGAGAAGAGAGAAAACCTTTCGAGCACACTACGTCAGTGCAGAACAGGAAGATGAGGAAGAAGAGGAGGACACCGAGGGGCCAACTCAGCAGGAGAGGAGAGAACTGGAGTCACCAGCAGTGAACAAGTGGGAACAGTCTGAGTATAGCCTGTTTATGATGCATGCGGATAGTAAAGAGGGGGAGTCTGATGTAGTGACTCCTATATTGTTAAGTCTAAAAGTGGCAGGGAAGTCAGTAGTGTTTGAAGTAGACAGTGGGGCAAGTTGTAGCTTAATTGGCCAGGACACATTTACTCAACTATGGCCTGACGGAACATCATTGGAGACTAACGTGCCCAAGATAAACACTTGGTCAAAGGAGAGTTTAGCTGTAAAAGGGTGTCTCCAGGTGTTAGTGGAAATAAAGGATAGGGCGTGCATGTTGCCACTTATAGTCATGAATTCACCAGGACCTGCTTTATTAGGACGTAATTGGTTTTCAGCCCTGGGAATTGCAGTGAGCGGCATACAGACAGTACACTTCACCTCAGCGGAGACGGCTGACCAAGCGCTGATAGGACTCCCTGTGGAGCTGCGGGGGCTCGAAGGAGTGTTTGCAGCCGGGCTGGGCAAGTACACTGGACCACCAGCCTCCATCGAGATGAAGCCGGGAGCTACACCAAAGTTCATGAAGCCGAGAAGTGTACCCTATGCCAAGGAGGAACGTGTCAAGCGTGAGTTAATTCGTCTTAAGAATGATGATTATATGAAGCCCATATTATTTTCTAAGTGGGCTTCTCAAACGATAGATTTAGAAAAGGCAGATGGGACTTTGAGGATATGTGGGGATTACAAAGGAACTGTCAATCCACAATGTGTCACCGAAGTTTTCCCTATGCCAACCATACAGAATATGTTAGATAAATTAGGAGATGTAAAATACTTCTCGAAACTTGATTTGGCTAGAGCTTTCAACCAGATAACTGTAGATGAGGAGACGTCAAAGATACTCACGATTAATACCATATTGGGACTATTTAGGGTATTAAGATTGAGCCCGGGGTTGTCATCAGCCCCGGCCATATTTGTGAGAATTATATCACAATTAATGTGTGGATTGGACGGAGTGTTAACATACTACGATGATATTTTGGTGGCTGCAAAATCTGTGGCACTCCTATGGGAACGTACAAGAGCTGTATTGATTAGACTACTAGAAGCAGGTCTCCGGCTTAATAAAGAAAAATGCTTGTTTTGTGTGTTGCAGCTAGAGTTCGCAGGTTACTTCTTGTCTGGTCAAGGAGTGAAGCCTACCCAGTCTAAGGTTGAAGCCTTGATGAAGATGCCCAACCCCAATGAGAAGGGTGAACTGCAATCCTTATTGGGGTATATAAATTATTACGACAGGTTCCTGCGTCATAAGGCTACGTTATTCCACCCGCTATATCAACTATTGGTAGATGGAGCGGAATGGGTATGGACCCAAAAGCATCAAGATGCCCTGAATTATGTCAAGCAAGTGCTAAGCTCAGAAATTGAGCTTACCTTATTCAACCCTAACCTACCCATCATCCTAGATGCCGATGCAAGTTCTGTCGGAGTGGGAGCTGAAATCAGTCATGTGATGCCAGGCGGCGAAGAAAAACCTTTCTCCAATGCTTCCAGAACCCTGAGACCCAGCGAGAAAAACTATGCTCAAATAGACAGAGAAGCGCTGTCCGTAGTATTTGGGGTCAAGAAGTTCCACATGTACGTGGCTGGAAGAACCTTCACTATACGAACAGACCACAAACCATTGCTAGGGTTACTTCAGTGTGATAAACCTATACCAGAAACAGTATCTCCTAGAATGCTTAGGTGGTCTCTATACTTGAGTAATTATTCTTATAGATTAGTATACAGACCTGGGAAACAACATGCTAACGCGGATGTATTCAGTAGACTTCCTATAGCCACAACCAGTGTCGAGGATCCTCCGGAACCAGCAGGCATTCTGTTTATGGAGCAAGCCCCAGAAGAGTGGTCTGTAAAAATGATTGCCAAAGAAACCAGAGGAGATCCAATACTAGCTAAAGTAATGGCTATACTAATGCATGGTGGTTCATTGACGGAATTGCACTCGGAGTACCAAAAGAATAGTGAGGCATTGTCCATAGTAAAAGGATGCTTACTGTATGGAAACCGAGTGGTCATCCCACTTAAATGCAGAGAAAAAATCTTAGAGCTGCTGCATAAACATCACATCGGGATAAGCGGCATGAAGAACAAAGCCCGAGCATATGTATGGTGGCCACACATTGATAAAAACATTGAAGATCTAGGAAAAACTTGTGCTACATGTAATGCCATGAAAAGAGGTCCACCACAAGCTCCTAGAATACCATGGTCACCATCACCTCCAGCCTCAAGAGTACACGTTGATTTTTTTGGTCCGCTGAAAGGAAGAACTTTTTTCATAGCAGTGGATGCCAGCACCAAGTGGGCAGCCGTTGAAGAAACTCACGGGTCATTGTCAACCAACACAGTAGTGAAAATATTAAAAAACTGGTTCGCAAACTGGGGATTGCCAGATATAATCGTAAGTGACAATGGACCAGCATTCAAGTCTGCAGAATTTACCAAATTTATAAATAAGTATAATATTACACACATTCCAGTGACAGAGTACCATGCCGCTAGTAATGGGCAAGCCGAACGAACAGTACAGACAATTAAAAATATGATGTTAAAAATTCCAGTGGAAAAATGGTCAGCTCAAATTCCTGAAATATTACTGGAATTGAGGACCACTCCATCAGCAACCACAGGAATATCGCCTTCACAAGCAATGTATGGACGGCAAATTAGAACGCTCTGGGACACATTCCATCCATTGTATGAACGTAAAGAATATCCAAAAAGGGAGGAAGAAGCAGCACAAGCAACACAGAGCTACAAGTATTATTATCAGGTGGGAGACTTGGTATGGGCGCAAGATTATAAACAGAAGAAACTAGCATGGTTGCCAGCTAGGGTAGTAGAAGTATTGGGGCCGAGAAAATATAAAGTACAGTTTGACAATCAAACCACAAGATTCTACCATCCAGACAACATGAAGAAACGTTATGTTGAGAAAGCAAATGTTTTTAATCCTGATTGTTCCAGCCTCCATACTCAGTTACCAGTGAAAAAATCACCATATACTTGTAACCCTGTAACTAATGCATTGCCTAAGTTAACCCCTGTTACGTACGTTACAGAACCTACAGTGTCCAGCAGGAATGGTTCAAACGAGACAAGCAGAGAGGCCATCCGATCACCAGGCTCAGGAAATCAGTCAGGCAGATCAACCAACGCCTGTACTCCCAGCCGAACCCCGGTTGGTTCCATTAGTGGAGTAGGAGATCTGTCTGCTAACAGTACTAACTCACCTGAGTTGGTCACGTCTACCCCTATTAGACGAAGCCAAAGAACACCACGAGTTCCTAGAAGGCTAGGAGATTATTATGTGGAGTAAATTGGATTATGTTGTTGTTTTAAACAAGTAAGCAGTACAAAATAAGTTACTGTAAGTTAAGATGAACTTGGTAGTTCACAGTTCATTGGAATATGTATTCCGTTCAGGTTTAAATAATAGTCGTAAGCAATTTATACTTAAAATTTTATTGTTCATTTTACATACAACTTCTATGTATAATAATTGTGTTAATGAATTGTTTTGATGAGTGGATAGCATCATTGTTTTGTGTTTTTGGTTA
Organism: Ecdyonurus torrentis; assembly: GCA_949318235.1. Taxonomy (NCBI): domain Eukaryota; kingdom Metazoa; phylum Arthropoda; class Insecta; order Ephemeroptera; family Heptageniidae; genus Ecdyonurus; species Ecdyonurus torrentis. The sequence continues at coordinate 42,625,637 of OX439132.1, forward strand.
CTTCAGGTCCTTCTAAAAAGGGAGGAGTTGTTATGATTGTGAACCCCGCTTGCCAAACCCACTTATGTTCCCATACTATGCATATGATTTTGGGAGGGGAAAACAGCTGTTGTAAGTGGGGAGGGGAGAGCGTGTGGAAAATCAAGATGGTACACTAGGGGATTGGAACACGCTAGGAGAATGAAATTGTAATTATAACACGATCCGTTATCTTAAATAAACATTATCAGTGACATCTAATCTATGTGAGTTTACTTTATTAATACCACCACAACCACAAATTTTATTCGAAAATATAACGCGCCTTGATTGGTATATATTATATATTACGTCACCACCAGTATAAAGCATTGCATTATGCACTCGAACTTTCATAAATTAAACTGCCTAAACTGCGTTAACTAAATATTAAAGTTATACCTACCTGAATGTCTTGTTTTCTTCCTGGCCCACCGAAGTTTAGCTGCAGTCAAAAAGTATCAAGGTCATCATATATGGGTCCTCATATGGCTTGTCAAGTCACCAATGTGGTAGTCCACTAGGTCCTCTGGACGTTGAGTCGCATCTGAAAATCATAATAAAATTAGAAACGTTATTTGAAAATGATTGTATAATTATATAAAAATTATCAAATTTTAGTATTTTATAATTTCATTTTAAATCATAAATAATAAAATTACCAATAAATAAAAATTAAATCGAACTTCATGGATATCAATTAAGATTTAAGATTCATTAAATTGCACGTAACAAAATTAAACTATATTTGGTCGAATGGGGCACCATAATGTCTGCACGATGTAAAAATGATACGTATGAAACAATTTAAAACTTTATCTTATAATATATATATATGATCAAATACAATTATAGGTCCTGAATTATAAATAATTATTACAGAATAAGATTAAAAATATTTAAAATTGGTAATTAATTGAATGTTAGGCCCTATTTGACTGCGTGAAAAAAATTTGTTTGTGCGAATAAAATCAAGGTCAATGCAGAGAAATAATTATGACGATACCATCAAATCTTTAGCACGTGTATAATTTCTTGTAATTTGTAAAATATTAAAAAAAAATGTTAAAATACTGAGCATTAACCGATTAATTAACCATAGTTATGTAATGAAATAAAAAAATTGAAATACAATAAAATAATGTATTCATCTCCACGAGATCCAATTTGACTCAAAGCGAAATTTTTTTTTAAATAATGATATTAATTATTTAAATATAAAAAAGTTTCAATACAAAAAAAAATTCATATTAAATATTCTATAAGAGCAGACACTTACCATACATTTGCAGTAGATCGTAGTTTTAGTTTATTTGAAGAACAATTATTAAACAACACACTTGCTAAATTAATGATATTGTTTTTTTACACTTTTTATTATTAATAATGTAAAATAATATAATTAATTTAAGATTCAAAGTATAATTCAAACACTTGTAACACTCGCAACCAAAAAAACTGTAGGCTGTGCAGGCAGCAGGCAGGCAGAGGCAGGCAGGCAGGCAGTGTGTAGGTATCGTATCGGTGATTTAATATATCAATGTTATTGAAAGCAATACTTTTGATTAAATAATATCGATACTTTTGATTAGATAATATCGATACTTTTTATTAGTTAGTATCAATCGGGTAGTTTTACTCAGAAAAAGAAAAGAAGAAACATTAACAATGCTACAGTATGGCATGTTTATTTGTAGATTTTTTTTGAAGTCATTGATATTTTTCTATAATATTATATCAATACGTTTTTCTCGAAATATGTAATTGCCATTATTTTTTTAATCACTCGATATAAAAAGTATCGATACATTTTTATATATCACCAATCCCAACAGTACCGTACTCCCACCCTTCCTTCCACTCTTGCTCCCTACTCCTAGGTTGCTCCTATAAGTGAGGAGGGGAAATTACGTCTGGTCCCGTGATATCAAGCAACGTCAATCAGACTTCAATGTTATACCTGCTCGTGCCTTGATCACTACGTTATATCTTGTGCAAAGTTAACATTTTAATTTGAAATCGTACGTGAACGTGAACACTGTATTGTAGAAGTGAAACTTTAATTATCAATTAAACATTTTATACTGAAGAATTTAATTGGAATTTTCATAAAATTTAATGTTTTTGGTCGTGGAGATCCTTAATTCTAAGCTAACTTTTAGTGATAAAACATATTTCTTAATTGTGAAAAAAAAAAAAAAAAAAAAAAAAAAGTAAGTACTGTACATTGTTATACAAATTTATTTAAATTGTCGCAATTCTAAATGCATTTTTTAATTTCAAACTTTGATGTAACTTAATCAATCTTATTAAACCTTTTTTTAAGTATTATTTGTGTATAAATTAAAATTTGTAACATATACAATTGGCTACGAACATTATGCTTAGTTGCGTAATTATTACAAACCTTTAATTATTGGTCAATTACGTTCACTGCTGATGCTCAAGTTTAATTTCTTTTAAGTCCCTGTTTTAGTTAATTATTCGAGTTTTAAGGATAAATATGTTTATAAAGGTTTACATTTGAAGTTACACAATAGCTTTCTTTTGTAAAATTCAAAATTACTTTCTTGATTTTTTTCTTTTATATTATAAACAATAGTTTTTTTTTTTTTTTTATGAAATAGTAGTAAAAATTTAAGCAATGTAATGCTAAATAATAATTTTTGCTGAAAGCTAGCAAAACTTGATATGACACTTTCGCTCGCTGTGGCCCATTCAACAGGTTAGCAGTCAACTAGAGCACTTTTTTGTTGTTGCTTTACAGGCTAGGTTTAGCATGAGATAAGCAATTTTAACCGTGATTTTAATTGTGAGTTGTCCCATGTTAAAGTAAATATTGTTTCAAAGAACATATTTTTACATTAATAGGCGTATTAAACTGTAATAATTTGTCCATGTAAAAAAGTTACGTATAAATTCTGTGTTCAAATATCCTCTTTTTACTGATGCTATGGGTATCAATAAAGGTAATTTTTTACATTATTATTAATTATATTTTCAAGAATTATAATATTAATGTTATTAATATTTAATATGATATTTAATAAACACACAAAGATTTTTTTTTTTTTTTTTTTGCTAATTATATAGTAAACAGTATAAATATCGTTTTCCTATAATACATTTTGGTGTAGGCCAGGAATAATAAACTAAGATGGATGGTATATTAATTATATAATTTTATTTAAAGTTATAATTTTAGATCGTTTATATTAAGATTATTTAAATGAATGATGAAATAACTGTTTCGAAAATAATAAAATGAAATAATATAAATATATTAAGTTAAATGTGATTGCTTTTAAATGATTTGTTTCTATTTCCTTATGTTATTAAGATTTTCAGGTGCGCTATGATATATAAAGGCACTGGGACCCTTAAACCCCGAGGACTGCAACGTACGTCACTCGGAGGACCCTTGCTGGCCGGAAGAATCCTTGCGAATCGGAAGGACCTATAACAACTGTTAGGACCCTTGATGACCTGGATTTCATTTGACTGCTGCTGAAATTTATTGGACCCCGCCGAAACCTAACGGTGCCAACCTAGGGGTCCAGAAGAAAAGAAGACATCAAAGGTATAGGCATTTTTCTGTTGTTTTTAGTATTTTTTATGGTTTTTAATTATACGTATAGATAGATAATTTAACTAATGCAGTTTAGGTAGCCTAATTTTATGTGTAATTTTAAGTTTTAGCGATATTATATTTATTTAGAGGCTATATTCATTGTTCAATACCGTAGGCTTGCATTAAATATCAATTTGTTCACAAATATAACATTACAATAATTTTAAAAAAATCTTCATGCAGGATCGTGAATTAAAAAAAAAGTTAGTGAGTTTTTTTTTTTAATTAATTACTGTCGTTTCAGTGGCATTTACCTTCTTTTTAAAGCTTAATATTATCAAGTTTTAATACATTTTTTTTTATTGTGATGAACTTTCATGAACTTGAGAGAGAGAGGGAGAGAGAGAGAGAGAGAGAGAGAGAGAGAGAGAGAGAGAGAGAGAGAGAGAGAGAGAGAGAGAGAGAGAGAGAGAGTAGATTTAAAGCGCCAGGTATATATGCAACTTCTTAAACTGAGTTGCACAACAAGTTGCATACCTTTCAATAAGTAAGGGGTTAATTAAAGTCACTATCAGTGAATTGTATCATTACAATAACCTTATGGTAAAAATATAATTATATAAACATTTTGTTTTCTTTGATTCTTTGAAAAGAGAAAAAAAAATCATAATTTTCGTCACTGTAATTATGAATAATAACCTAAAATATGTTGTATTAAACTATGCTTAAAATGAGCAATATTTTTTAATATTGTGAACTAAATTTTCTTCTTTCGTGAAGATTTTTTTTATTATTAATTATGCCAGTTAAAATAAATATATATAAATCTAATGTTTTGATTGACAGGTTCTGATGTTGGTGACTGCTGCCTGCTCCATATGCCTCACAACTACATTTCTGTTCTGAGCAGATCTGAGACCGTGACTTGTCATTTCAATTTGACGTCAAGTAAGTGATTTACTACATATATCAATTAACTAAACATCAAATATAACTAACTGCTTTATATTGATAAGCATGGAGAAAAATTTAAAATGTTTTGCCATTTATGTGCTGTGTATATTAAACTAAATTTGCGAAGTTTATACAAAGAATATTATTGCATTTAAATAGAATTCGGAATGCCTGTACTGTTATTCTTTCTTTTTTATTTTTAATCTGAGGCCATGGTTTGCACTGACAGTACTGCTCACGCTCTCGTGTTCTCGTCACGTTTATGTCGATGCGTATGTAAGTAATGTTGTTCATAAACTTTGTTTTCTTGCATTAAATAATGTGCATGCCATTTGAATAACCAATGCTTTTAGTAAGAGACATTTGTAAGAGAGAGAGAGAGAGAGAAGATTTTATATTAACCTGGCTATAACTATATAAAATTGTATTTCATATTAAGACACTCGCAAAGTTGCTTACGTTACTTCGTGGTGGGGTTTTTATTTTTTTTAAAGAAAAATTTAAACCAATCATACGGACAAAGAGAACTGAAGAGTAAATATATATTTTTTTATTTTTAGAATAAATTCGTAAAATATAACAAATTTAAAAGTTGTACTCATCTTTCTATTAACCACTGAACAAATAAGGTTTATACCAACAATTTAATGTTTAAAATTTTTAACTAAGTAATTGGGCTTTAATGAAGAGTTTCATATACGTAACTGAATAAAATCGTATATTATTATTTTCCGTGCAATTTAAAGTTTTATAAGGCTATTAAAGTAAAAAAATTAATTTTAATGTTTTTTCTCTCTGATTTTTAGGTAACAAATCAAGCAGCAACGACCGACAATTGTTCACACTCGCCTATCAGCAAGTGTCCCAGGTCACAGCGCCCCTGGCACTCGCGGTGCTGGAACCAAAGGTTCTTCTGATAGACCACGCTGAGCTGCATGCGGAGTGCAGCAGTTTGAGCGACTGTCCACCATGATGATGTTTGGTCTGCAGACTAAGCCGGACGTCTTGAGGAGGATATTCTGTGAGTTATCATCAGATATCAGTCAGCAAGGACATGCTTTCCATCACTGGTAACTTTACAGCGTAATCTATTATTAATTTTTTTCCTCCCAACATTTTTTGCGTTTTACATTAGCTTGTTCTGTAAGCTATACACAAATATTAAGCAAGCTTGGAAATTGTTTCTTTTTAAAAACATCTGATCATGACGTCATTACCTGTATACTACGTTTATATGTATGGTCGATCTTTAATATTTCTTCGTTTAGAAATTTAAACCTGATAAAAATGAACGAAACTTCACATAAAAAAATTCCATGGTCAACATGCGACTCAATTTCATAGGCTCAAAAATCAAGATCAAGCAATGAATATGCCTTATTTTGTTTGTAAGCTAATTACTGATACTATATTTTACAAAAAAAATACTGATTTTGTACTATATATACAGTGAGTCATTCGGCAAAAGCAAAAAGAATTTAATTTTCCCCCAAGGTCCCCAGTGGTCCTCTCCTTACATCTCAATTGTTACCCTGAATCAAAATCTTACTCAAACATCCCAAGACTGTTGGTTTGTACTGAAGCGTTAAAACTTTTTAACTGAATAACATCTTAAATTATTGTTTTCTTTGTACTTTAAATTTTTAAGCATATAAAAATATACAAACTTAACTATAGTGTCTTATTGAATTACAGATAAACTAAGCAGCGTCGATCGACACTGGTTCATATCCGCCACTAGAATATGTCTTAGCCCAGAGCAACCCTGGCACACGCAGTTCCCCAGCCAATGGTTCCTCACTGTTAGACCGCGCGGAGACACATGTGGAGTGCATAAGGTGCACCTGCCCGCCATGTCACTTTGTCGTCTGTAAACCAAGCTTGCCAGCTTGCATCGAGCCGAACTTGCATCAGGTTAAAAAAATTATTAAAATATATAATACTGGCAATAAAAGAGAGAGAGAGAAATACTATAGATTTGACTCTTTTACATACCCATACTATGGAATCATTGGAATTGAAGGATATTGATAATGACACGTAAATATAACGCACGTTGACGCACGTCAATGGATAAACCAAGTTGTGTTTGTTTTGTGCTAGTTATTAATTACTGTAATATTATGATGATTTCAACTAATATAGTTTTGTTTGATCTATCTACACAAAGTATAATTATTTTTACTTTTCAAAATTTTCACTAACCTGGTTCTTAATCCCTTTCGTTTATAAATTATGCAGCACCAAACATCAGAGAAGTGAGGACTTGAAGCACTTGACTACCGAGGACTACACGAGGACTTGACGACCGTACGTGAGGATCTAAACACGACCTATATTACTTGAGGATTGCTAAGATAAGTGGAAAAGCAACGTTATTTTAGTACCAATTAATATAAGAGTGCATATTTTGCCGGCTCTTTTTAGTTCACCTGTTGAGCAGACAAGTGCGGGCACGGAGCTCTTGTCGTGCAACACTGTGACCTTGCATCACAGCGCAGCCTAGCAGCAGTATGTAGTTCTTAATTACTTGTAATGGTTATGTTTGTTTTAAAATTTAAAACCACTTAACATTTAAAATTAGCATTTCAATTACCAAATATGTCATAATACAGAGTTTTATTTAATTTTTTATTTAATAATTTATTTATATGATAGATAGATAGATAGATAGATAGATAGATAGATAGATAGATAGATAGATAGATAGATAGATAGATAGATAGATAGATAGATAGATAGATAGATAGATAGATAGATAGATAGATAGATAGATAGATAGATAGATAGATAGATAGATAGATAGAGGTAAATACATAAAATTTCAATATAATGATGTATTTGGAAGAAATATAATGTTTATTTAAATCATAAATAGATTTAATCACCAAACACACTTACCATTACAAGTAAAATTAACCGTTGCTACCTCACTGGTTTCTCAATGCAAGATCAGAGTGTCGCAGGACTAAAGAGCTGCATGACTGTTCTTAGCTAGCAATATTTATGCTATATTGACATAAATGCAGCATAAATTACTTATCCCCGTACAAAATTAGCTAATGTATATTTCGCAGGCCTTGGAAAACGATATCGCGCAGTGTTGGACCAAATATATCAGACTTGTACAGCGCATGTAATTGACTTGCCCAGGATTCAACAAGAGTTTCTCCCGCTGTTACTGTCTTGCTGCCAGGACGAAAACGGTCAAGTAAGAGGCGGTGTATGCTTACAACTAAGCAGCAAGGCACGACCTAGGACTTGGGCCAATTCTGGCTAGACCCACCCTCTTGCGGCTCTTACCCTCGCTCGTGATGATTGTCAGCGATGAGGAGCCGGTGATGTAGCTGAGCGCCGTGCAAGCTGTCTCCCACCTGCTTAACCTGTTGCGACATGGTGAGCAGATTATAAGTTGAGCACTCGAGATGATCTCTTTCTCAATCAAGTGAGAATTAATATTTTGATTAGAAACACAAGTGCAGAAATTATTAAGTATTTAATTTACTCTGCATATATTTGTAGCATAAATTTATGCCTAATTATAACACCATAAAAATTATTTTATTTGGACAATATAATAAGTTACACTCAATAGCTCTGTAATTATAAGGTATAACTTAAAATATGCTGTATTATACTATGCTAATAATAAGCAATATTTTTTAATATTGTGAACTTAATTGTCATATTTCGTGAGAAAAAATTGTATCGTTATTTTTGCCAGTTAAAATTAATATATAAATTTGATGTTTTTATTGACAGGTTCTGATGTTGGTGACTGCTACCTGCTCCATGCCTCACACAACAAAGATTTTATAACGTTCCATGTCGTTCCATGTAGAACAGAACTATATTTCTGTTCTGAGCAGATTCGAGACCGTGACTTGTCATTTCAATTTTACGTTAAGTAAGTGATTTACTACATATATCAATTAAATAAACATCAAATATAACTAACTCATGCTTTTACATTGATAAGCATGGAGAAAAATTCAAAATATTTTGCCATTTATGTGCTGTGTATATTCCACTAAGTTAGTAAAGTTTATACAGCGAATACTATTGCATTTAAATAGAATTCGGAATGCCTGTATTGTTATTATTTCTTTCCTTTTTAATCTGAGGCCGTGGTTTGCACTGACAGTACTGTAAGCTCACGCTCTCGTGTTCTCGTCACGTTGATGTCTATGTGTATGTACTATGTAGGTAATCTTGTTCATAAACTTTGTTCTCTTGCATCAAATAATGTGCATGTCATTTGAATAACCAATGCTGATTGACATTGTAGCAGCAGAAAACAGCATTTATGAACAGCACTGGTGTCTCACAGCTACATTAGTATAAGATAAAGAGAGAGAGAGAGAAAGAAGATTGTATATTCACCTGGCGATAAATACATAAAATTGTATTTAATATTAAGACACTCGCAAAGTAGCCTACGTTACTTCGTGGTGGGGTTTTTATTTTTTTTTTAAGAAAAATTAAAACCAAGCATACGAAAAAAGGTTACTGAAGAGTGATTATACTCTTTTTTTAATATTTAGAATAAATTTGTTAAATATAAAAAGTTTATAAGATGTGCACAGCTAACTGTTTACCACTGAAAAAATAAAGTTTATACCAACAAGTTACTGTTTAAACTTTTTTAAATAAGTAATTAAGCTTTAATGGAGAGTTTCCTTTAATGAAGAGTTTCATATCCGTAACTGAATAAAATCGTATATTGTTATTTTCCATGCAATTTAAAGTTTTATAAGCATATTAAAGTAAAAAAAATTAATTTTATTATTTTTTCTATCTCATTCTCAGATAAAAAATCAAGCACCAACGACCGACGCTTGTTCACACTCGCCTGCCAGCAAGTGTTCCATGTCACAGCACCCCTGGCAATCGCAGTGCTGGGACCAATGGTTCCTCTGATAGACCACGCTGAGCTGCATGCGGAGTGCAGCAGTTTAAGCGCCTGTCAGCCATGTTGGTGTTTGGTCTGCAAACTAAGCCGGAGGTCTTTAGGAGGATCTTCATTGAGTTATCATCAGGTATCAGTCAGGATGTGAGGAGAAATGTGGCGGCCAGCTTGCATCAGGTTAGTAAAGTATATGATACTAAAAATAATGCTATGTTTAAAATACACGCACAGATCTTCCTGTGCATTGCTGCCATAAAAAAAAAAAACAAAAACCAAAGCATGAAAGAAACAATAAATTTAAGTGTTTTGCTTCTCAAAATTTTATATTTTGATAGATACAGGTACATTGGGTAAATACGCGAAATACGGGCGTCATGGCCAATTTTCCTAATTTAGCTCGCAGCATTGTTTGTATATATTTATATCCTTTTTGACATACTGCGCACAGGGTAGCATAAGTAATGGCAATACAATTATTGTTATTGAAGAGTTCAAAAAGATGGATAACTGTTTGTGTGTGTGTGTGTGTGTGTGTCAAATAAGCCAAGCGTAAACTTTTAGAACATTAGCTATATTTAAATTAAAATACTTCAATTTATTGATATCCTGCAGAGTATGCAACAAATATGTCATCTATGCGTAACTGGTTGCATACTTTCATATCTTGTAGGCGCTATAATAATAACGTTTGCTCTCTTTTTGTTCCAGTGCGTCAATAGTCTTGTGTGTACAAAGTCATGCTGAAGTGGAGGCAGCACGGACATACTTTCAATCACTGGTAACTTTACAGCTTAATCTTTTATTTTTTTCCCGACGAACTTTTTTTGCGTTTTACATTAGCTTGTTCTGTAAGCTATACACAAATATTGAAATAGCTTGGAAATTGTTCCTTCTTAAAAATATCTGATCATGACGTCATTACATGTATACTACGTTTATATGTATGGTCGATCTTTGTTATTTCTTCGTTTAGAACTTTAAACCTGATCAAAATGAACTAAACTTCACATAAAAAAGTTCCATGTTGAACATGCGACTCATTTCATCGGCTCAAAAATCAAGATCAAACAACGAATATCTCTTATTTTGTCTCTAAGCTAATCACTGTTACTACTTTTTACAAAAAATATATTGACTTTGTACTATATACATCGAGTCATTCGGCAAAAGAAAAAAGAATTTGATTTTTCCCAAAAGTACCTAATTCAAAATCTTACTCGAACACCCCAAGACTGTTGGTTTGTTCTAAAGAGTTAAATCTTTTTAACTGAATAAAATCTTAAATTACTGTTTTCTTAGTACTTTAAATTCTTAAGCATATAGAAATATATAGTGTCTTATTGAATCACAGATAAACTAAGCAGCGTCGATTGACACTGGTTCATACCCGCCACTAGCATTTGTCTTAGCCCAGAGCAACCCTGGAACTCGCAGTTCTCCAGCCAATGGTTCCTCGCTGTAAGACCGCGCGGAGCTGCATGTGGAGTGCAATAGGTGCGCCTGCCCGCAATGTCAGTTTGTCGTCTGTAAACCAAGCTTGCCAGCTTGCATCTAGATTGCATCGAGCTTGCATCGAACTTGCATCAGGTTAGTAAAATTAATAAAATATATAATACTGGCAATAAAAGAGAAAGAGAGAGAGAGAGAGAGAGAGAGAGAGAGAGAGAGAGAGAGAGAGAGAGAGAGAGAGAGAGAGAAATACTATAGATTTGACTATTATGCATACCCAATACCCATACTATGGAATTATTGGAATTGAAGTATATTGATAATGACACGTAAATGTAACGCGCGTTGACGCACGTCAAAGGATAAACCAAGTTGTGTTGTTTTGTGCTAGTTATTAATTACTGTAATATTGTGATGATTTCAATTAATATAGTTTTGTTTGATCTATCTACACAATGTATAAATATTTTTACTTTTCAGAAATTTCCCCAACCTGATTCTGAATCCCCTTTAATCGTTTATAATTCATGCAGCGCCCAACATCAGAGAAGTGAGGACTTGACGCACTTGACTACCGAGGACTGCACGAGGACTTGACGACCGTACGTGAGGATCCAAACAGGACCTATATTACTTGAGGATTGCTAAGGTAAGTGGACGAGCAACGTTATTTTAGTAGCAATTAATATAAGAGTGCATAATTTGCCAGCTCTTTTTTGTTCACCTGTCGAGCAGACAAGTGCGGGCATGGAGCTCTTGGCGTGCAACACTGTGACCTTGCATCACAGCGCAGCCTAGCAGTAGTATCTAGTCAATTAATTCTTGTAATGATTATGTTGGTTCCAAATTTTAAACGACTCAAGATTAAAATTAGCATTTCAAATACCAAGTATATCATAATATAGCGTTATATTAATTTTTATTTATTTATAAGATAGGTAGATAGATAGATAGATAGATAGATAGATAGATAGATAGATAGATAGATAGATAGATAGATAGATAGATAGATAGATAGATAGATAGATAGATAGATAGATAGATAGATAGATAGATAGATAGATAGATAGATAGATAGATAGATAGATAGATGAATATTTAGGTAGGTACAGGTAAATAAATATAATTTCAATATAATAATGTATTTTGATGTAATGTTTATTTTAAATGTTAAATAGATTTGATCACAATACCACCATTATCATTACAAGTAAAATAAACCGTTTTTGCCTTACTGTATTCTCAATGCAAGATCAGAGTGTCGCAGGACTAAAGAGCTGCATGACTATTCTTAGCTAGCAATATTTATGCTATATTGACATAAATGCAGCATAAATTACTTATTCCTGTACAAAATTAACTAATGCATATTTTCCAGGGCTTGGAAAACGATATCGCGCAGTGTTCGACCAAGATATATCAGACTTGTGCAGTGCATGTAATTGACTTGCCCAGTATTCAACAAGAGTTTCTCCCGCTGTTACTGTCTTGCTGCCAGGACGAGAACGGTCAAGTAAGAGGCGTTGTATGCTTACAACTAACCAGCCAGGCACGAGCTAGGACTTGGGCCACTTCTGGCTAGACCTGGCCTCTTACGGCTCTCTCTCACCCTCGCTCGTGATGATTGTCAGCGATGAGGAGCTGGTGATGTAGCTGAGCGCCGTGCAAGCTGTCTCCCAACTGCTCAACATGTTGCGACATTGTGAGCAGATTATAATTTAAGCCCACGAGATGATCTCGTTTTGAATCAAGAGAAAAATATGATTTCGAAAAGAAACACAAGTACAGAAATAATTAAGTATGTAATTTATTCTGCATTATATATATCTTTTGTATAGCATAACTTGATGCTTGATTATAACACTTCAAAAATTATTTTATTTGGATAATTTAATAAGTTACGCTCAATAGCACTGTAATTATGAATAATAACTTAAAATATGCTGTATTAAATTATGCTTAAAATGAGCAAAATTTTTAAATATTTTGAACTTAATTTTCTTCTTTTGTGAGATTTGTTTTATTATTAATTTTGCCAGTTAAAATAAATATATAAATCATATTTTTTTATTGACAGGTTCTGATGTTGGTGACTCCTGCCTGCTCCATGCCTCACAACTACATTTCTGTTCTGAGCAGATCCGTGAACGTGACTTGTCATTTCAATTTGACGTCAAGTAAGTGATTTACTAAATATATCAATTAACTAAACATCAATTATAACTATCTGCTTCTACATTGATAAGCATGGAGTAAAATTCAAAATGTTTTGCCATTTAAGTGCTTTGTATATTACACTAAGTTAGCAAAGTTTATACAGTGAATATTATTGCATATAAATAGAATTCGGAATGCCTGTACTGTTATTATTTCTATCCTTTTCCTTCTGAGGCCGTGGTTTGCACTGACAGCACTTATTTCTGTAAAAAATTAACTAATGTATATTTTCCAGGGCTTGGAAAACGTAACGCGCAGTGTTGGACCAAGATACATCAGACTTGTACAGCGCATGTAATAGACTTGCCCAGTATTCAACAAGAGTTTCTCCCGCTGTTACTCTCGTTTTGCCAGGACGAGAACGGTCAAGTAAGAGGCGTTGTATGCATACAACTAACCTGCCAGGCACGAGCTAGGACTTGGGCCACTTCTGGCTAGACCCGCCCTCTTACGGCTCTTGCCCTCGCTCGTGGTGATGGTCAGCGATGAGGAGCCGGTGATGTAGCTGAGCGCCGTGCAAGCTGTCTCCCAACTGCTCAACCTGTTGCGACATGGTGAGCAGTTTATAAGTTGAGCACTCGAGACGATCTCTTTTTGAATCAAGTGAGAAATAGGATTTTAAAAAGAAACAGAAGTGCAGAAATGATTAAGTTTGTAATTCTGCATAATATATATCTTTGTAGCATAAATTTATGCTCAATTAGATTACACCATAAAAATTATATTATTTGCACAACATTATAAGTTCTGTGCAAAAGCATAAAAATTATGCCGTATAAATAAAACTTATGCTGTATTAAGCAATGTTGAAAATAAAGTTCACAATAATAAAAAATATCGCGCGTTTTTAACAGTGCTTAATATAGCATAATTTTAGTTATATGTCGATTTTGGGATGCAGAAATGCGACCGATGAGAAAAATCATGAGTAAAAACCTCATGATTTTTCTCATCGGTCGCATTTCTGCATCCCAACATCGATGTACTGCATAATTTTTGTGCTATTGCGCAGAACTTGTTAAGTTGTTCAATCAAATAAATCATTTTTATGGTGTGATCTAATTAAGCCAGTTAAAATAAATATGTTAATCTGATATTTTGATTTACAAGGCTCTGATGTTGGTGACTGCTGCTTGCACTTTATGCTTCAAAACTTCATCCCTATCCTGAGCAGACCTGCGACTGTGACTTGTCATGTCAATTTGAACTCTCAAGTAAGTGATTTACTACATATATCAATTAACTTAACATAAAATATAACTAACTGATTGTATAATGCTAAGCATGGAGTAAATTATTGTGGCGTTGATCTGCTGTGTATAATAGCCTTACCAAGTTATCACAGTTAAATCAGCGACTATTATTGCATTTAAATAGATTTCGGAATGCTTGTACTGTTATTATTTCTTTCCTTTGTATTCTGAGGCCGTAGTTTGTACTGACAGTACTGTAAGTTCACGTTGTCGTGTTCTCGTCACTTTGATGTCTGATATTGTAAGAGAGAGAGAGAGAGAGAGAGAGAGAGAGAGAGAGAGAGAGAGAGAGAGAGAAGACTGTATTTTCACCTGGCTACAGCTACGTGAAATTATATTTAAGATAAAGACTCTCGCAAAGTGGCTCATGTCACGTGGTGGATTTTTTTAGTAAAGAAAAATTTAAACTTAGCGTACGGAAAAAGGTTACTGAAGAGTAATAATACTTCTTGTCTTTATTTTTAGAATAAATTTGATAAATATAAAAAGGTTTTAGGATGAGCAGAGCTAACTATTTACCACTGAAAAAATAAAGTTTTTACCAACAAAGTTACTGTTTTAAATTTTTTAACCAAGTAATTTTTTTCTACTGAATAGTTACATCTCCGTAACTGAATAATAAGATCTTAAATTAATATTTTTCATGTATTTTTAAGTTTTTTAAGCCTATTAAAGTGTAAAAATTATTATAATAATATTTTTCTATTGCTTCACAGATAAAATGTGCAGCAACGACCGACGCTAGTTCAAACTCTACTACCAGCAAGTGTCCCAGGGCACACCACCTCTGGCACTTGCTGTGCTTGGACCAATTGTTCCTCTGACAGACCACGCTGAGCTGCAGGCGGAGTGCAGCAGTTTGAGCGCCTGTCTGTCATGTTGATGTTTGGTCTGCAAACTAAGCCAGAGGTCTTGAGGAGGATCTTCTTTGAGTTATCATCAGATATCAGTCAGGATGTGAGGAGGAATGTGGCGGCCAGCTTGCATTAGGTTAGTATAACTAATATATATATATATATATATATATATATATATATATATATATATATATATATATATATATATATATATATATATATATATATATATATATATATATATATATACACATTAAGGGTTGTCTTATAGCACTGATAATAAAGTTAACTATATGATACTAAAAAAAAGGTTTTTTAATATATTTGCAAAGATCTTCCTGTGCATTGCTACCATAAAAAAATAATAATTAGAGCAGAGAAACAATTTAGAGAAGCGCTTTCCTTTCAAAATTTTATATTTTGTTAGATACAGGTACAGCTCTGGCCAAAAGTTACCGAACGATTTGTATAGGCAATCCGCAACTACACAATGTTATCTCAATGAGAAAAAGCAGCGGCCGCCGCTGCCCCGTTCGGGAACTTTTGGCCAGAGCTGTACATTGGGTAGATACGTGAAACACAGTCGTCATGGTCAATTTTCTAATTTAGCACGCAGCAGTATTTGTATATATTTTTTATCCTTTATGACGTACTGTGCACAGGGTAGGTTTAGTAATGACAAAACAATAATTTTTTTGTAGCGTTCAAAAAGAAGGATAACTTTTTTCCTTTTATTTTTGTTTGTGTAAAATAAGCCAAGCGTAAACTTTTAGAACATCAGCTATATTTAAATTAAAATATTCCAACTTATTGATATCCTGCAGAGTATGCAACAAGTGTGACAGGTATGCGTAACTGGTTGCATACTTAAATATCTTGTAGGCGCTATAATAAAAACGTTTGCCCCCTTTTGTTCCAGTGCGTCAATCGTCTACTGTGTACTAAGTCATGCTGAAGTGGACGCAGCACGGACATACTTTCAATCACTGGTAACTTTACAGCATAATATATTACATATTTTTTTCCCTTTTTTTTTCGCCGAACATTTTTTGCATCTTACATTAGCTCGTTCTGTAAGCTATACACAAATATTGAGCCAGCTTGGAAATTGTTCCTTTTTAAAAACATCTGATCATGACGTCATTACCTGTATACTACGTATATATGTATGGTCGATCTTTGTTATTTCTTCGTTTAGAATTTAAACCTGATAAAAATGAACGAAACTTCACATAAAAAAGTTCCATGTTCAATATGTAAAGCTGTTTTCTTGCAACAAAAAATGCACATTTCATTTCAATAACCATAGTTGATTATCATTTTAGTAACAGAAAACAAGGGTTACAAAAAGCATTTATAGTGTAAAAACACTTAATACTGGACTTTTTATTTTCAGTATGATAATTTCAAATTTTTATTATTTTTGTTTCAGATGTAGCTAGCTACGGTACTTGGTGTTAACACCTTCACATAGCGTGGTCCTGTTGAAGAAGAGCTAAACTTACCTTATAAAAGATGTACAAAATACTATAATATTATATATCTTTTGTTATGATTATGTTGCTTATAAAACTAAAACAAGTTAACATTTAAAATAATCATTTAATTCTACCAAATATATCATATGTATATTAATTTTTTTTTGAATAATGTAATATATAGATAGATAGATAGATAGATAGATAGATAGATAGATAGATAGATAGATAGATAGATAGATAGATAGATAGATAGATAGATAGATAGATAGATAGATAGATAGATAGATAGATAGATAGATAGATAGATAGATAGATAGATACGCATGTAGGTAGATATAGATAAATAGATAGATAGATACTGAGGTATGTAGATAGTTAAATAAATAAAATTTTACTATAACGATATTTATTTGGTAGAAATAAAATGTTTACTTTAAGTGTTAAGTTGCTTTGATTAATATATTAAATGCAAAACTATTTTTGCATTTACATGCTTTGTAGTTCAATAGCATAATTTCACTAAATTTTAATTAAATTTACGATTTGAATAATAACTTAATTGCTTTAAAATTAAAAAATAATAATTATGTATGCATTTCAAGATTGTAAAATATAATAACATGATTTTATGTCTTGATTAAATAATAACTTGTGCCATTTGTGTCTATCTTATTATTATATGTACGACCATTTATATTTTATGTCGTAAACTCTCAGTTTTGTGTACGTCGTTAAAATCTGTGAGTTTCTCTATTTTGTTGAATGTTCAGTTAGGTCAGCAGCAGACTTCAATATAAACATGCTAATGTTAAAGTTTACTATTTTGTAAAAATTCAATTGTGTGAAATGTTCATTTTTTGGGAACCCTTATTTTTTGCAATTTCAAAAACTAGAGAGTTTAATGTATATAAATGTATAAATAAAATAAAAAGTTAAATTAGTTTTGCTATTATAAGCTTTGTTTTTGTTTTGTTTTTATCATTTACCCTTTCATACAGCTATTAAAAAAAGCATTATATTAATTAAATAAAAAATATACCATGACAAAAAAATGGTACAAAATACAAATAAAAAAAACTAACAGCTAAATTTCTTCCTCTAATTCAGACCTAGGCCACCTATAGTTTATATCTATGCTTAAAAAGTTGCATAACTGCAAGGGGCAAATCTTAGTTTGAAAAATCAGTCTTATACCTCCTAGAACTTGATGTTCTCCGAGTATCAATCTTCTCGACTATGCCAACTTCCGTGGCCTCAGATAAAATTACACAGCTACCTTCTTTTGTATTATGTGCTCCGATTACAATATTTTGCGGTTTTAGCTGATTTTTAGCTTGAAAAATGAACCGATTTCCACAAAAATGATATTACGATGACAGACTAGTGCAGGAGGTATATCCCTATCTACTTCAAATCCAGGCAACCTATGATATAGTTATGTTTAAGAAGTTGCCTAAATTCAAGGGGCTAAATATGCTATATCTGCTACTGTGTTATTTTCTCCTAATAACAAAAACCTGGTTTAGACACCACAGAGTGCATCAAGAAGGGATCAGTTTCAGTTTTTTTTATTATGTTTTTTTTTTATAATTATAAATTATTTTCTTGTAATAATAAATTTTAAAAAAAAGTTTCAATTATAACCTTTAAACAATTTCCACAATTAATAATAATATTTTCTTAAAACTTTACTTTGACTCGAACCCACACACTTCCAGGTTAAGAGGTTACAAGTCAGCGGCGTTATCCATTAGGACACAAGCGCATTAGGAAGAAAGTGAAAGTAAAACTGCTTGTAGAGTTGCGGTATTTAAATTCATTTCATAAAAAGTATAGTGAGCTTTATAAGACTTGAACCCACGATCTCAAACTCAAGTGTGTGACCTGAACCATTCGGTCACCACAGCGTGTTAATATTAGTTGAAGTTAAACTTTTATTTGAGTTGTAGCTTAAAATTTTATATTTTGCCGCCTGTATCGATAGGCAACTGCTGGTGCATACATGTATCGCGGGTGTACAACACATGCAGGATACGTAAATTTCACACCACGTTAAAACGTCAGATAAAGGTTGAAATTAAAAACTGACCTCAGATTCAAACTCTAATGACCCAAATTAGTAAGAAAACATGTCTAACTCAATTAGATCAAAATTTTACATAAGTAGATTTATGCTAATTCCTCTGAAACAAAAGGGTATATTGAAGATTTGAGGGCAGTTCTGTAATTAGCAGTTGAAGGGCTTTCTACCGATGTATATGTTATTGGGCTTCTTGACAAAAAAGTTTTCAGCTTGAAAAACAAAGAAGTGGTTACTCTTGCTTGTTTTTGTGACCTTGACACTTTGGCACGCGAATTGTAATAATTTGCGCATTGTTGGAAAGCCCTTGATGTGCTGATTACAGAACTGCCCCGTAAGTTTACAAATTTTAACTGTGAAGAGAGAAAATTGCAAATTTATGTTGCAAAAATTTGACTTAGAAATTTTGCAATTTTTTCCGCAAAATACGAAATTATTGTAATAGGCAAAATAAACATATTTATAATAATAAAACTAAAAATATATGATTTTATTGCTCCTTAAATATAAAAAATTTAATTACGGATTTGCAAGCATTGAAATTACCTAAACATAACTTGATTTTGAATAATTAAGGCTATTGTGAAGGATAATTCCAATTAAACCTCCCGTATATATAACTTTACGTGGTTAGTAGACACTTGATAATTTATTTATTTATCCAATTAACGGTATAGTAACACTAGGAAAGGGTAAATTACAAAATTGTTGCAAAGATTATCTTATAAACATCCTAAATATCAAAATGAAATATTATATTTTGCAATTATGTAATAAAATATTATATTTTATCGTACTTCACATTGTAGCCACTTTTTCACACAATAAAAATATTTTTACTGTTTATTACGGCTTACGGCCTGTCTATTTAGCTTTACATGACACAAAAGAGAAAATCAGTGGGAAGAAGTGACACAGTTAAAACAAATAGACTTGTTTGCCTAGATTTCCATCTCTAATTTAAATCTAGAGGCAAGCTGTATTTACTTATTGCTAATTATTCTTAAAGGCGTAGAACACGTTGAACAAAAAACATGTCTAATATCCTAACATACCTAAATATCAACGTTTATTTTGCCAGACACATTGATTTCTAATTTATTTTCCATTTACGAAATGACAGCTGCGGGTTTATGACGTCACAGCTCACTAGTCCACGCAAGCGGAAACAAGCAAGCTGTGACGTCACCAACCCGCAGGTGTTATTTTGTAAATGTAAAATAAATTAGAAATCAATGACTCCGGCAAAATTAACTTTGATATTTAGGTATGTTAGGATATTAGGCAAGTTTTTTGTTCCAGTTGTTCTACGCCTTTAATTAAGAAGTTGTATAATTTCAAAGCGCTAAAGCAAGCTATACCTGCTGCTACCTTATGTTTTCATAATAATATGGTAACAATAGAATGTGTCAAGCAGGGATCTACAGGTAAAAATAATTAACAACACCAGTCATATGCTTACAGCAAGTTTTGTTTTATTTAATTACAAAATATAGTTTATTTATATATTTAAAGAAATCATTACAAATATAAACAGAAGTGCATGTTCAATTTTTTTTATGATTCCAAACATTTTTCATGAATAACAATAAAAAATAATCTACATTTATTTTTTTATCACAGTTTTAAATATTTAAGGTTCTCTTCAGTTCGCTTGTATCTCGAAATCTAAAAAGCAAAGTTCCTAATTTTTTGATGCCATCTTAAAGTTAATGGTAACAGCTACCCTTGATAAAAATTTCAGCACCCGTGACCATCAGATAAGAGAAAAATTAATTCTTGAAATTAACATGGGCTCTTATGGGACTAAAACTTCAAAAAATCGTAATTCAAAATCTAGCATGGTGACCCCCCCCCCCCAATTTTTACATTTTTTAAGTTACCTTACCCTAATCTATCACTGTGTTAAATTTCAGATTTTTCATCCTTTACAACTTTCTAGTCAAATCCCGCAGTAGCCTATTTCCCGCCTTAAGCTATATTTTTATTATTTTATGAATTAAAAATTGTAAAATAAAAATATAATGACATATATATTGAAAATATTTACTGTATTATATAAAAAAGTATTATATATCTAATGTTTCTGATAATATGTCTAATATCCTAACATACCTAAATATCAACGCTGATTTAGCCAGAGTCATTGATTTCTATTTTATTTAATATTTACAAAATGCAGATGCGGATTTATGACGTCATAGGTCACTAGTCCACGCATGTGGAAACTGGCGAGCTATGACGTCTAAAACCTGTATCTGGCATTTCGTGAATAGAAAATAAATTAGAAATCAATGACTGTGGCTACATCAACGTTGCTAAAAAGGTATGTTAAGATATATATAAACTTTAAATATAAAAATTTATTATATTTTATAATTGATTTACAGATGATTTAAGCGGTGAATATATGCCGACGCTGGTTCATTCACGTTTATGCAAATGTCCCTAGATCGAAGCACCACTGGCACCCGCAGGGCCAATGGTTTCTTTGTTAGACTGTGCAGAGCTGCATGTGCAGTGCAGACGTTTGTGCGCCTCTTCGCCATTTTGGTGTTTGATCTGCAGACCGAGCCGCAGTTTTTGAGAAGGCTGTTCTGTGAATTGTCGTCAGATAAAGTGAAGGCGTGAGGCGCAGTGAGGCAGCGTATAGAGAGTAAAACTGTCTCTTAATCTGTACTTTTATATGCAAATACATCATGAGATTAGGTACTGCGGTAGCCACAGTATTGATAATGGTAGAAAACAGCGATTAATAAATTATCTTTTAAGTTTTTAGTACCATAATTTCAAATTTGTATTTCACTGACAAAAAAAAATTAAAAAAAAAAAAAAACGCAATAATTATGCTATCTCATTTTTAGCAGACTATTTTCAATTTCAATATAGCATAATTTTTGCTTTATTGCATGCAGCATAAATAACTTAATAAAATCTTTCTGTGTGAGTAAATTAAAAAGTAAATCTATTGATAAAAAATAGTAAAAATGTTAACTATATAAAATTAAAAACTTCAATGATTTTATATATCCTATTTATTTTTTTAGAATTCATTCATTCATTCATTCATTCATTCATTCATTCATTCATTCATTCATTCATTCATTCATTCATTCATTCATTCATTCATTCATTCATTCATTCATTCATTCATTCATTCATTCATTCATTCATTCATTCATTCATTCATTCATTCATTCATTCATTCATTCATTCATTCATTCATTCATTCATTCATTCATTCATTGATTCATTCATTCATTGATTCATTCATTCATTCATTCGTTCATTCATTTTCTTCAATCAATCAATCTATACTATATTTATTAATAAAAAAAACATTTTCAGCCGCCTGACACTTATGCTACTCTTTTAGCAGAGCAGCACCCAGTTTTCAAACTTAACACTAGATGTCCGAAGTGAACGGATTTTTTTTTTTTCATTTTTCAAGTGACATTTTTTTACTTCACTTCAAAAATTATTACATTGTTATTTTAAATGTAAGAAACTAGAAAAGTATATTTTTAAATCGAATCTATTATTTTTAATTGAACGATTTGTCAAAGTTGAAATGCATTGTTATAAATGTTCAAAATATAAAATACAAATCAACACTTAAATTATAATGCTAGATAAATCTCAATTAAACATGTTTTTGAAATTAAATATTTAAAATTAAACCAGTTTTTGAAACCGAAATTTGGAATAGTGTGTAAATTTTAACCATCTTGAATATAAAAAAATATTTACAAATTATAAAAAAAAACGACCATTCAGCATAAATATGAAAAAATAAGAAAAAAAAGTTGGCCGCCGCCTGTTGGTTTGCTAGCCGCTCAACAGCTACGCTCAACAAGTTGCCTATACTTCAAGGCGTGCTTATGTATTAGTCATGCGTATTTTCTTATCAGTTCTAATAGATAATAAATATCACTATTCAATAACACGGCTTGGTGGGCGCAAGTATGACAATCGTCCCACACGATCACCAAAGGTAAGCAACGTGTGGTCAAGTTTATTCTTGGATCGGTGAACATATTTTTTTCAAATTTCCGGCAAAGGTAAGTTTGAAAAATAAGCTCTATACCTCCTAGAACTTGATGTTCTCCGAGTAATAATTTTCTTGACTTCGTCATCTTACGTATCCTTAGATAAAATTACACAGCTACCTTCTTTTGAATTATGTTCTCCGATTACAATATTTTGCATTTTTAGCTGATTTTTAGCTTGAAAAATGAGCCAATTTCCACAAATATGGTATTATGATGACAGACTAGTATAGGATAGTATATATATAGTATATATATATATATATATATATATATATATATATATATATAGTATAGTATAGTATAGTATAGTATAGTATAGTATAGTATAGTATAGTATAGTATAGGATCTACTTCAGATCCAGGCAACCTACAATATAGTTATGTTTAAGAAGTTGCCTAAGTTCAAGGGGCTAAATATGCTGTACCTGCTGCTGTGCTATTTTCTCCTAATAACAAAAACCTGGTTTAGACACCACAGAGTGCTTCAAGCAGGGATCTATGGCTAAAAATAATTACAAACGCAACTACATATGATTACAGTAAGGTTTGTTTTATTAAATTACAAAAGTTGGATGGTACATTCAGTCAGTTTTACTTTATTGATCGAAATATCCATTGATAAATATGTTATGTACTGTATTTCATTATTAAGTAGGTTCAATATTCTTTTTTATTATTATTAATATTGTTTTTTTTTTACTTGTAAATTATATTCATTATTTTTATAATATAATATAAATTAAAAACAGTTTCAATTATAATCTGCAAAACATTTTTCACAATAAATAATAATATAATCTAACGATAAATTTTCATTTTTGTTTTGTTTGTTTTATCAGCGAAATATTATATTATTAAGATAATTTTTATAGTGGATTAGTATATTGATTGATGCTAACAGCTTCAGTAGCCAGTTCAATGTAATCAGCTTATCAAAATTAAACATTGAACTGGCTATTGCATTCCATTAATATTTTACTTTACATGTTTTCGACCCAGTTTGAGAGGCTACAGAAGGGTTGAGTGATTATTATTATTATTATATATATATGAATAATAAGAAAGAGAGAGATAGATAGATAGATAGAGAGAGAGAGAGAGAGAGAGAGAGAGGAGAACACCGCACAAGTCGCGAGCTTCGTCTCCCTCATACTGCCATTCGTTCATATACACATTACTCCCCATGTCAAAAACAGCGTTTTTCAAACTTTTGGTCTTTTTTAATAATAAAATTATTGTTCCATTAAATTTATCAAGTTTACCTAGCGTAGAAATTCAGGTGAAAACAAAGTAAATTTTATAATCAATATTTAAATTTGATTTAATAAGCACATATCAATTATTATTAAATTGTGGATTAAATTATAATTTTTTACCTTTTTATGAAATAGATTCAAAATAGATTTTAAAAAATCACTCAAGAGAAAAGTAAGAGGTAATTTTAAAATTAGACAGAAGTCTCAAAATTGCATTATCCACGGCAGCATTAGATATTATACTTTTTTGTATAACACAGTGAATACTTTCAATGTATATATCATTATTATTTTACTATACAATTCCTAAATTTAAAATAATAAAATAAATTTAAATATTTAAAATTGAAATAAAAAAAAGTTTTTGGAATCATAGAAAAAAAGAAAGAAAAGGAAAAATATGTCAAACTTCCTGTCAATCAAGTAGTGACCTGTGAGTAGCGTCGCGGTGCTCAAGCAGTTGCCTAGCAACCAGAATGTTTTGTTCGTCTGTCTGTCTGTCTGTCTGTCTGTCTGTCTGTCTGTCTGTCTGTCTGTCTGTCTGTCTGTCTGTCTGTCTGTCTGTCTGTCTGTCTGTCTGTCTGTCTGTCTGTCTGTCTGTCTGTCTGTCTGTCTGTCTGTCTGTCTATCTGTCTGTCTGCCTGCCTCCATGCCTTTCTGTCTGTCTGTCTGTCTGTCCGATTGTATTTTTTTTTAACCACATTAGTGTATTTTACAGCAAAATAACTTTGTTAAATGACATAACTATTATGTTGCACAATATATAATATTTATGTTATTTTAATGTTTCAATTTAATTAACATTTAGGATGCATATTATACGACATAAACATTGCATAAATGTTGTAATTTATCCTCTCCTTGTGATACTTCCGCTGATTGGATGAATTAATTATATATAAAAAGTCTAATAATCACGTTTAGGTTTAAATATGAGAATCTTAATTTAAAATATCCATGGAAATAGCCCTGATTGAAATAAATCAAAGTTTATTTAGGAAATTTTAATGCTTGCAAATCTGAAATTGCTTTTTAATAAATTAAGGAGCAATGAAACAAAGGAATTTTAATTTTATTAAAGTAAAGGTCTTTTTATGCAGAATACAATAATTTTGTGTAAAATTTTGCCAAAAAAATTGCAAAACTTAACTTTTAAATTTTTGCAACAAAAATTTGTAATTTTCACTCTTCACTTTTAAAATTTGTAAACTTACGGGGCAATTCTGTAATCACCAGATTAAGGTCTTTCAAAAAATGTGCAAATTATTACAATTCGTGTGCCAAAGTGTCAAGGTCACAAAAACAAGCAAGGCTAACGACTTCTTTGTTTTTCAAGCTGAAAACTCTTTTGTCAAGAAACCCAACAACATGCACATTAGTTGAAAGCCCTTTAACTAGCTGATTACAGAATTGCCCTCAAATCTTCAATATACCCTTTTGTTTAAGAGGATGTAGCTTTAGTTTATTTTTGCAAAATTTTAACAAAATTGACTTAAACATGTTTTGTTACTAATTTGGGTCCTTAGACTTTAAATCTGAGATCAGTTTTTTATTTCAACCTTTATATTACGTTTTACTGTGATGTGAAATTTACGTATCCTGCATGTGTTGTACACCCGCGATACATGTATGCACGAGCAGTTGCCTATCTATACAGGCGGCAATATATAAGTGACATACTTGAGTTCGAGATCGTGGGTTCAAGTCTTATAGCTCACTATAATTTTTATGAAATAAAATTTATTACCACAACTCTACAAGAAGTTTTACTTTCTCTTTCTTCATGATGCGCTTGTGTCCTAATGGATAACGTCGCTGACTTCTAGCTTTTACACCTAGAAGTATGTGGGTTCGAGTCAGAGTAAGTTTTTGTAAAAATATTTGATATACTGATATATTTAGTAAGTTTAAATGAAATAACTTTTTTATACAGAGAGATGAAAAAAACAAACTAAAAGTCACGTAATTTAATCAGTGTGGTGAAAATAATGAAAATTATTTTATTTAAAAATATTAAACGTAAAAACAATGATTTTATATTAGCTTTTTCGTATAAATATTTATAATTTCCAAGTATGAATTAAAAAAAAGGTGTTGAAATAAGAGATAAACAAATGTAATTTAAAATATAATTTAATTTATTAGTTCTTATCAATCACAACAATGCAGAGATTTTTTAACAATTTTTATTATTTATTTTTTGTTCTATTTTTTTTTTTTTTTTTTTGCACACGAATTATTTTACTTTATTATTTTACAATATTTCAGGCAATGTAAAGATATTTTGACCAAATAAAAAACAATTTTCATTTATATTTATTTACAGATATTACTAACTAAAGTGAATAATATTAAAATTATTCAAGTAAAAACACACAGAATAAACATGACAAATTAAAGTTATACTCTGTACTACAGTATGTGTGTGTCAACATCATAGATTATGTTTCATTTTATAGCGGGTGTATCTACATGACGTTATTATGTTATTATACTGAATGCGTTTCGACGCCATACTGGTTCAAGGAATAACGTTGCTAAGGACACACTTCTTTTTAGGGATAAATATATAATAATATAATTATTATATTATATTATTATTACTATATATTATTATAATTATTTTAAATTATTAATATTAATCAAAGCAACTTAACTACCAAATAAATATCGTTATATTAAAATTTTATTTATATACTTGTAACTATCTACGTACCTGATATAGTATCTATTTATCTACCTACCTACATGCGTATCTATCTATCTATCTATCTATCTATCTATCTATCTATCTATCTATCTATCTATCTATCTATCTATCTATCTATCTATCTATCTATCTATCTATCTATCTATCTATCTATCTATCTATCTATCTATCTATCTATCTATCTATCTAACTATCTATCTATCTATCTATCTATCTATCTATCTATCTATCTATCTATCTATCTATCTATCTATCTATCTATCTATCTATCTATCTATCTATCTATCTATCTATCTATCTATCTATCTATCTATCTAACTATCTAACTATCTATCACATAGATAAATAAAATTTTAATATATTCATGGTATATTTGGCAGAAATGTTAAGTTAATTTTAAATGTTAACTTGTTTTAATTTTAACAGCAACATAATTATAATAAGATATTATTATATAATTGTGCATCTTTGCATGTAAGCTTCGCAAAGAGCAAGGGATACGTATTTTTTACTCTTGTAATAGTACTCTATTTTGTAACTCTTGCGGGGCTTGCTTTTCCTGAGGACCAGAAAATTTACATAATAATTAAAATTTTAATTAAAATACTAAGTTAATATTGTATAAGCCTCTTGTTAGTGTGTTTGTGAGAAAATACCGCCCTGAGGACACAAATATTCTAATATAGATGATACTATAATAGACATTATTGTACAAGGTTTAATTAAGTCAGTTAAATGCAACCGAATATATCAGTGCAATCGGGCACCTGATGACGTCCAAGTATGTGCAAATATTTTTCAAGCGTAGCAGATCGGGGTTTCTCCAGCACAGTTGGCCTTCTTGGTGAGCTGTGGTGAGCGTACACAGTGGTTTGTATAAGTACTCTGGTCCAACTTTTCTGTTGCACTTGGAGAGAGCTCTGCAAGTAAAAAAACAATAATATCAAAACTACACTTTTTATTTTTAAAGACAAGTGTATGGTAATTTCTCTACCATGACGCCCCTTTTAGTTTATGTTTATAGACCAATTTTTCTAATCTTTGTGTTTTACCATCAAATCTTTTTGTTATCATACATATGTCGTATTCTATTTTTTATTAATATTTACTTTATTTTAACCAACTTATTTCATTTATTTTAACTTAAAACGTAACTAAATAGATGTTTTTGTCTCAAACATAAAGTAAAGAACAGTATTTAATTCTTACCGGACTTCTTATCCCGCCCGATTATTTTATACGTTTTAGTATTTTACCCTCTTGTGCAGATTTATTATGGTAAAAAAAATTACCATCAGTTTTAATGATCTCATTTTGTGATTAATCATTAAAAAGCACATCATGTTTTTTCATGTGGTCTATGGCTTTAATATAACAGTAGAAGGTAGAATATCTTACCTGACTGCAGCCATGTGACACTCCACAAGAATGACATTGAAATGAGTAACAGTGGAGTAGCCAAGAGTACGACGTTGTTTATGTTCATCTTCTTCAACAGGACAACGCTTGGTGAAGTGTACCTAAGCTGGCTGACATCTGAAACAAAACAATCAAAAGTTGAAACTATCATTTATCATGTCCAGTATAGTTCAACTAGGATTCTTATATTAGGCAGTAGGGGACCGACTTGGACGCTACCTCTTATGTACTGGGTAAATTGAGTTAAATTTAGTATAGTTATTGCAATCACAAAAACAATTATAAAATAATAATAATAATGCTTTTATGAAGATTGAACTTTAGGAGCCAATTTTTGTTTTTCCTTTAAAAATATCATATTAAAGAGGTTAAAAATGTTTAAACTTAATTGGTGAACATAGAAGAATATAAAATGCTTTTACACAAATGATTTTCGTAAACCTTGTTTTCTGCTACTTCAAGAAAACTGTGTTTACGGACAAAACTAAATTGATTATATCTACATTTTTTCATGCTTTATTTGAAAAAATGTTAAAAATACGCATAAAATCGAGACCACGCTCCCTTTAAAAATTTTACTTTGGCGGGACCCCATATCCTATGTTGCATTGCTCTCTCGGTCAGGGTGTCCTGATTTTGACTCTAGGAAATATGGTAAGCCTACTTACAACTATGGTGTACTACCTAGAAAAGAACGGCTTGTTGCAAACGTAGTAAGTGATAATCTGACATCAATATGATGCTTGTACAAACTCTAAAAAGGTTCAAATTTCTCACCTATATCCCTCTCTGCAGATGACACACACATAAATCCAGTCTCTTCTCCTAACTCCTCCAGTTGCTGAAGTAAGTTACTCTAGCTTGATGGCCATCACTTGTACTTTCTCATTGGTACACATGCCTACGGAATGCAGTTGTTCTTCTGTCATAGCCTTGCAAGACGTTTTTTCTCATCTCTAGTCTGCTGTCATACCTACAAACATAGAAGCCGCATGATAATTAGAAACATGAATATATAAAAGCGGTGATGAGAGTCTTCATAGTAGTTTATAACTAGTAAAAATGTGTCTATATGTAATATATCTCACTTAAATATTTCTGGCCTCATGTGCTATAATCCCCGTTTAAAATTTAAAAATATTTTGTGGATTTTGGTCATTACCTCGAAATAGTTGATAGGAATGTAAGTATATGACTATGTGTAATCCAAAGAGATTTCCCACTGAAAAGTACCGGTCAGCTAGAGACAAGTTATTGCAGGTCATAATTACTTTGATTAAATGTGCAACAAAAAATTAACAGTCAACTCTCAATTTTGTTATTTCAATTCTGTGAATTTCTCGATTCTGTAAATAACTCCTTTAGGTCCTCAGCAGACTTTAATAAACGGCTATGTTAAAGCTCACGACTTTGTGAAATAGCCATTTTCTGGGTCCCTTGTGATTTCACAAAATCAAGACTATATTGTATAACTTCCAAGAAAAAATTAAGCAAAAAGCTAAAATAATAATAATAATATTTAAATATAATAACTTTATTTACTTTGGTGAACAACTAAGCCATCTACACATCTTAGATGATAGAATTACCAGTAGAAAAACATAAAAATTCTATTTTTACAAGACTAAATTAGTATTTTTTAACTATTATAAAATATGTGTATATTTCATATTATTGTTACATAAATAAAAAACTATATATAGTATAAGATATATGAGAGAGCATTAATTGTGTCATGAAAATTATTGCAATGGGAAATTCTCTAATTTTGATGGTTAGGAGAGAGGGATTAACCATCAAAATTAGAGAATTTTGCTTAGCACCTGATCATCATTCCTGGTCTCTCAGTATAGACCCTGGATTCTCATCGTAGCACCTGGACTCCCTTCATAGCGTCTGGACTCCCATCATAGTGCCTGGACTCCCATCGTAGCGCCATGAATTCCATCTTAGCAGCTGGACTCCCATGATAGCAGTTGGACTCCCATCATCGCGCCTGGACTCCCATCATAGCAGCTGGACTCCCATAATAGCGCCTAGTCTCCATCATAGCGCCTGGACTCCATCATAGCAGCTGGATTCCCTTCATAGCGCCTGGACTCCCATCATAGCAGCTGGACTCCCATCATAGTGCCTGGACTCCCATCGTAGCGCCATGACTCCCATCGTAGCAGCTGGACTCCCATCATAGCAGCTGGACTCCCATCATAGCGCCTGGACTCCATCATAGCGCCTGGACTCCATCGTAGCAGCTGGACTCCCATCATAGCGCCTGGACTTCCATCGTAGCAGCTGGACTCCCTCATAGCAGCTGGACTCCCATCATAGCGCCTGGACTCCATCATAGCGCCTGGACTCCATCATAGCAGCTGAACTCCCATCATAGCAGCTGGACTCCCATCATAGCGCCTGGACTCCATCATAGCGCCTGGACTCCATCATAGCAGCTGGACTCCCATCATAGCACCAGGACTGCCATCATAGCGCCTGGTCTCCATCATAGCGCCAGGACTCCCAGCTCGTCTTCTTCTGATCTTCAGTTTCCATCCAGCATTAGTCCCCTGCAATCAATGTCATTATGTATTGTACAATACACAGTTTGGAAAAAACCCTATTATTTTTAATATATTATTATTATTACAAATATATATAGACTATAAATTACGCAAAAAAATTCTCTCTCTCGCTCTCTCTCTTTTTTTTTTACCTTATGCAGATCTTTTGTCCTGCGACACTCTGATCTTGTATTAAAAGGCATTGAGGTAGCAAAGGTTTATTTTACTTGTAATGATAATGGTGGTCTGTAATCAAATCTACTGAACACCTAAAATAAACATTATATTTCTACCAAATATATCATTATAATAACATTTTATTTATTTACTTGTACCTACCTACCTACCTACCTACCTACCTACATATCTATCTATCTATCTATCTATCTATCTATCTATCTATCTATCTATCTATCTATCTATCTATCTATCTATCTATCTATCTATCTATCTATCTATCTATCTATCTATCTATCTATCTATCTATCTATCTATCTATCTATCTATCTATCTATCTATCTATCTATCTATCTATCTATCTATCTATCTATCTATCTATCTATCTATCTATCTATCTACCTATCTATCTATCATATACATAAATTAACAAATATAAAAATAAATAAAACTCTGTTTTATGACATATTTGGTAATTGAAATGCTAATTTTAAATGTTGAGTTGTTTAAAATTTTGAAAAAAACATAATCATTATAAGTAATTATAGACTAGATACTACTGCTAGGCTGCGCTGCATTGTGATGCAAGGTCAGAGTGTCGCACGACAAGACCTCCCTGCCCGCACTTGTCTGCTCGACAGTTGAACAGAAAAAGACAGAAATCCATGTATATTTATATTAATTGCTACTAAAATTACGTTGTTTGTCAACTTATCTTAACAATCTACAAGTATTGTAATTGTAGGTCCTGTTTGGCTCCTCACGTACGGCCGTTAAGTTCTCTTAAAGTCCTCGGTAGTCAAGTGCGCCATGTCCTCGAGTTCCCACGTCTCTGATGTTGGGATGTTGGGCGCTGCATTAATTATAAACGAAGGGGATTCAGAAATAGGTTAGTGAAAATTTTGAAAAATAAAAATAATTATACAGTGTGTAGATAGATCAAACAAAACTATATTAGTTGAAAACATCCTAATATTACAGTAATGACTAACTAGCACAAAACACAACTAGGTTTATCCATAGTATTTCTCCATCCCTCCCTTACAAAGATTTAACTCTTTAGTAAAAACCAACAGTGTTTGAGTAATATTTTCAAACAGGGTAACAATTAAGTTGAAAGGAGAGGACCACTGGGGACCTTGAGGAAAAAACAAATTCTCTTTGCTTTTGCCGAATGACTCGATGTATATAGTACAAAGTCAAAGTAAAATATAGTAACAGTGATAATAGCTTACAAACAAAATAAGACATATTTATTGCTTGATCTTGATTTTTGAGCCGATGAAATTGAGTCGCATGTTGAACATGGAACTTTTTTAGTGAAGATTCGTTCATTTTTATCAGGTTTAAAGTTCTAAACAAATAAATAACAATGTTCTACCATACATATATACGTAGTAAACAGGTAATGACGTCATGATCAGATTTTAATTAAAAAGGAACAATTTCCAAGCTGGCTCATTATTTGTGTATAGCTTACAGAACGAGCTAATAACGAGAAAACATTTTCAGTGAAAAAAAAAAGATGTAATATATTATGCTGTATAGTTACCTGTGATAGATAGCTGGTCCGTGCTGCCTTCACTTCAGCATGACTTTGTACACACTACACGATTGACCCTCTGGAACAAAAAGAGAGCAAACGTTTTTATTATAGCGCCTACAAGATATGAAAATATGCAACCAGTTACGCATAACTGTCATACTTGTTGCATACTCTGCAGGATATCAATAAGTTGGAGTATTTAAATTCAAATATAGCTAATGTTCTAAAAGTTTACGCTTGGCTTACACACAGAACAGTTATATATCCTTCTTTTTGAACTATTCAATAAAAAATTACATTACTTATGCTACCCTGTGCGCAGTATTTCATAAAGGATTAAAATTTATACAAACAGTGCTGCTTGCTAGGTTATAAAAATTGTTCATGACCCCCGTGTATCACATATCTACCCAATGCACCCGTGTCGAACAAAATATAACATTATGAGAGGAAAAAAACTTCGCTAAATTGATTGTTTTTCTGCTTTTTTTTTTTTTTTTTGATAGTAGCAATGCACAAAAAGATCTGTACGTTTTAAACATACCAATATTTTTAGTATCATATAGTTTACTTTATTATAAGTGCTATAACACAACCCTTAGTATATATATATACATATATATATATATATATATATATATATATATATATATATATATATATATATATATATATATATATATATATATATATATATATATATATATATATACATATATATATTGTGACTTTGTGAAAGACTTTGTGAAATGGCCATTTTCTGGGTCCCTTGTGATTTCACAAAATCAAGATTATATTGTATAACTTCCAGGAAGAAATTAAGCAAAAAGCTAAAATAATATTAATAATAATAATATTTAAATAAAATAACTTTATTTTCTTTGGTGAATAACTAAGCCATCTACACATCTTAGATGATAGAATTACAATTACCAGTAGGAAAACAGAAAAATTCTATTTTTACAAGACTAAATTAGTATTTTTTAACTATTATAAAACATTTGTATATTTCATGTTATTGATACATAAATAAAAGGATATATATAGTGTAAGAGATATGAGAGAGCATTAATTGTGCCATGAAAATTATTGCAATGGAAAATTCTCTTATTTTGATGGTTAGGAGAGAGGGATTAACCATAAAAATTAAAGAATTTTGCTTTTCACCTGGTCATCATTCCTGGTCTCTCAGTATAGCGCCTAGATTCTCATCGTAGCGCCTGGACTCCCTTCATAGCGCCTGGACTCCCATCGTAGCGCCATGACTCCCATCTTAGCAGCTGGACTTCCATCATAGCAGCTGGACTCCCATCATAGTGCCTGGACTCCCATCGTAGCGCCATGACTCCCATCGTAGCAGCTGGACTCCCATCATAGCGTCTGGACTCCCATCATAGCAGCTGGACTCCCATCATAGCAGCTGGACTTCCATCATAGCGCCTGATCTCCATCATAGCGCCTGGACTCCATCATAGCAGCTGGACTCCCTTCATAGCGCCTGGACTCCCATCACAGCGCCTGGACTCCCATCATAGCAGCTGGACTCCCATCATAGCGCCTGGACTCCATCATAGCAGCTGGACTCCCTTCATAGCGCCTGGACTCCCATCATAGCAGCTGGACTCCCATCATAGCGCCAGGACTCCCAGCTCGTCTTCTTCTGATCTTCAGTTTCCATCCAGCATTAGTCCCCTGCAATCAATATCATTATGTATTGTACATTACACAGTTTGGAAAAAAACCTATTATTTTTAATATATTATTATTATTACAGATATATGTAGACTATAAATTACGCAAAAAAAAAATTCTCGCTCTCGCTCTCTCTCTTTTTTTTTTAACTTATGCAGATCTTTTGTCCTGCGACACTCTGATCTTGTATTAAAAAGCATTGAGGTAGCAAAGGTTTATTTTACTTGTAATGATAATGGTGGTCTGTAATCAAATCTACTGAACATTTAAAATAAACATTATATTTCTACCAAATACATCATTATATTAACATTTTATTTATTTACCTGTAACTACTTACCTACCTAAGTATCTATCTATCTATCTATCTATCTATCTATCTATCTATCTATCTATCTATCTATCTATCTATCTATCTATCTATCTATCTATCTATCTATCTATCTATCTATCTATCTATCTATCTATCTATCTATCTATCTATCTATCTATCTATCTATCTATCATATAAATAAATTAACAAATATAAAAATAAATAAAACTGTTTTATGACATATTTGGTAATTGAAATGCTAATTTTAAATAATGAGTTTGTTTAAAATTTTGAAAAAAAACAAAAAACATAACAAGTAATTATAGACTAGATACTACTGCTAGGCTGCGCTGCATTGTGATGCAAGGTCAGAGTGTCGCACGACAAGAGCTCCCTGCCCGCTTTTGTCTGCTCGACAGGTGAACAGAAAAAGACAGAAATCCATGTATATTTATATTAATTGCTACTAAAATTACGTTGTTTGTCAACTTATCTTAACAATCTACAAGTATTGTAATTGTAGGTCCTGTTTGGCTCCTCACGTACGGTCGTCAAGTCCTCTTTTTAGTGAAGATTCGTTCATTTTTATCAGGTTTAAAGTTCTGAACAAATAAATAACAATGTTCGACCATACATATATACGTAGTAAACAGGTAATGACGTCATGATCTGATGTTGTTAAAATGGAACAATTTCCAAGCTGGCTCATTAATTGTGTATAGCAAACAGAACGAGCTAATGACGAGAAAACATTTTCAGTGAAAAAAAAAATGTAATATATTATGCTGTATAGTTACCTGTGATAGATAGCTTGTCCGTGCTGCCTCCACTTCAGCATGACTTTTTACACTCTACACGATTGACCCTCTGGAACAAAAAGAGAGCAAACGTTTTTATTATAGCGCCTACAAGATATGAAAATATGCAACCAGTTACGCATAACTGTCATACTTGTTGCATACTCTGCAGTATATCAATAAATTGGAGTATTTAAATTTAATTTTATTTTTTGAAATAAATCCCTTTCTGAATCTGAATCTGAATCTGAAATATAACTAATGTTCTAAAAGTTTACGCTTGACTTATTTGACACAAACACTCAGAACTGTTACATTTCCTTCTTTTTGAACTATTCAATAAAAAATTGCATTACTTATGCTACCCTGTGCGCAGTATTTCATAAAGGATTAAAATTTATACAAACACTGCTGCTTGCTAAGTTATAACAATTGTTCATGACCCCCGTGTATAACATTTCTACCCAATGTACCCGTGTCGAACAAAATATAACATAATGAGAGGAAAAAAACTTCGCTAAATTGATTGTTTTTCTGCCCTAAATAGTCAATAAATGGTCAATAGTCAGCTCTGCACATCTAAAAACGTTTTATGTTGAACTAATTAATTCTAAAAATAGAAAAAAAGAGTAAAATTACTCTTCAGTTACTTTTTTCCGTATTCTTTATTTGAATTTTTCCTAAAAAAGAAAAAAAAAACAACGAAGTGACTTGGGCCACATTGTGGGCATCTTAATCTTAAATACAATTTCACTTAGCTGCAGCCAGGTAAATATACAATCTTCTCTCTCTCTCTGTCTCTCTCTCTCTCTCTGTCTCTCTCTCTCTCTCTCTCTCTCTCTCTCTCTCTCTCTCTCTCTCTCTCTCTCTCTCTCTCTCTCTCTCTCTCTGTCTCTCAATCTCTCTCTTTCTCTAACAACTGTAGCTGTGATACACTAGTGCTGTTCATAAATTCTGTTTTCTGCAGCTACAATGTCGATCAGCATTGGTTATTCAAATACGGCATGCACATTATTTAATGCAAGATGAAGTTTACAAACAACATTACTGACATACGCACGGACATCAACGTGACGAGAACACGACAACGTGAACTTACAGTACTGTCAGTGCAAACCACGGCCTCAGAAGGAAAAAAGAAATAAATAATAACAGTACAGGCATTCCGGATTCTCTTTAAATGCAATAATATTTTATGTATAAACTTTGCTAACATAGTGTAATATACACAGCACATAAATAGCAAAATATTTTGATGTTTACTCCTAGCTTAGCAATATAAAAGCAGTTAGTTATATTCGATGTTTAGTTAATTTATATATGTAGTGAATAACTTACTTGAAGTCAAATTGAAAAAACAAGGCACAGTCTCAGATCTGCTCAGGACAGGGATGAAGTTTTGAGGCATGCAGCAGTCACCAACATCAGAGCCTGTCAATCAAAACATCAGACTTACGTATTAATTTTGTCTGGTTAAATAATAATAGTATTTATAAAAGTTTTTCCCACGAAAGAAAAAAATAAATTAACAACATAAAAAAAAGCTAATTTTTAATATTTAGTTAATACAGCGTAATGTCAGTTATACTGCATAATGACAGTGCAATTGAGCGTAAATTATTACTTACTATGTTGTGCAAATAATATAATTTTTATGGTGTGATCTAATTAAGCATAAATTTATGCACCAAAGATATATAATATGCAGTGTAAATCACATACGTTATTAATTCTTCACATGTGTTTCATTTCAAACTATTATTTCTCACTTGATTAAAATCGAGATCATCTCGAGAGCTCAACTTATAATCTGCTCACCATGTCGCAACAGGTTGAGCAGTTGGGAGACAGCTTGCACGGCGCTCAGCTACATCACTCTGGCTCCTCATCGCTGACCATCTCCACGAGCGAGAGTAAAAGCCGTAAGAGGGCGGGTCTAGCTAGAAGTCGCCCAAGTCCTAGATCGTGCCTGGCTGGTTAGTTGAAAGCATACAGTGGCCCTCACTTTACTGTTCCCGTCCTGGCAGAAAGATAGTATCAGCGGGAGAAAGTCTTGTTGAATCCTGGGCAAGTCAATTACACGCGCTGTAGAAGTCTAATATATCTTGGTCCACCACTGTGTGATGTCGTTTTCCAAGCCCTGGTAAATAAACATTAGTTAGTTTTGTACAAGAATACGTAATTTATGCTGCATTTATGTCAATATAGCATACATATTGCTAACTGAGAATAACACAATCTATATTATATTTATATATATGATATATATATATATATATATTATTTATATTATATATTTATATATATTATATAATATTTACAATCAGATATATGTAAACTATAAATTACGCAAAAAAGGTTCTCTCTCTCTCTCTCTCTCTCTCTCTCTCTCAGCTTATAGAAGACATGCGTGCAGCTCTTTTGTCCTGCGACACTCTGACCTTTTGTATCAAAAAAGCAGTAAGGTAGCAACAGTTTATTTTACTTGTACTGATAATGGTGGTGTCGTAATCAAATCTACTAAACACTTAAAATGACATTATATTTCTACTAAATACATCATATATTATAATCTTATTTATTTACCTATACCTACTTACCTACCTAAGTATCTATCTATCTATCTATCTATCTATCTATCTATCTATCTATCTATCTATCTATCTATCTATCTATCTATCTATCTATCTATCTATCTATCTATCTATCTATCTATCTATCTATCTATCTATCTATCTATCTATCTATCTATCTATCTATCTATCTATCTATCTACCTATCTACCTATCTATCATATAAATAAATTAATAAATATAAAAATACATAAAACTCTGTATTATGACATATTTAGTAATTGAAATGCTAATTTTAAATGTTGAGTGGTTTTAAATTTTAAAACAAACATAATCATTACAAGAAATTAAGACATACTGCTGCTAGGCTGCGCTGTAATGCAAGGTCACAATGTCGCACGACAAGAGCTCCGTGCTCGCACTTGTCTGCTCGACAGGTGAACAAAAAAAGACAGCAAATTATGCACTCTTATATTAATTGGTACTAAAATAACGTTGTTTGTCCACTTATCTTTGCAATCCTCAAGTAATATAGGTCCTGTTTTACTCCTAAGGTACGGTCGTTTAGTCCTCGCGTAGTCCTCGGTAGTCAAGTTCGCCAAGTCCTTGAGTTCTCACTTCTCTAATGTTGAGATGTTGGCGCTGCTTGAATTATACACGAAGGGAATTCAGAATCAGGGTATTGAAAATTTGGAAGAGTAAAATTCATTATACATTGTGAAGATAGATCAAACAAAACTAAACAAGTTGTAATTATCATAATATTATAGTAATTACTAACTAGCTCAAAACACTACTTTGTACTAATTTGTATTCATAATTCTAACATTCGTTGCATAATATTGAAGTTTTATACTTTATTAGAGTACTCTGTTTTGAAAATTATAATAGCAATAATTATTATGTGGCTCAATTAGTTAGTAGAAAATTTGGTTGGGTTAAAAGAAAGATTCTTGTCAATTATCAGGTAGTATTTAAAACGTAAATACTTTTACATTGTCATTTTACTAAAGGCACAGAACAACCTAAACAAAAAAGTTTGTATTATTCTAAACCAAACTGAAAATGAACGTTGATTTGACCGTAGTCATTGATTTCTAATTTATTTTCTATTTACAAAATGGTGCGAAGAGACATTAACGTTACAGAGCTTGCTTGGTCCACGCGCGCATAAAACAAGCGGGCTGTGACGTCATTGACTGTTCGTGACATTTTGTGAATGGAAAATAAATTAAAAATCAATGACTCCTATGGTTCTCAGGTTTGTTGGGACATTATTCAACTTTTTTGTTTCAGGTGTTCTACGCCTATAATTCGAAAAAGCCGCAAGAGTACGACTAAAAATAAAAATTTATGTAAAAAGCTAAAGGATTGTTATCGTGCATAACTAAGTAATAATGTAGTTATGTAAATAACTTACGTAAAATTGAGATAACAGTTAGCAAAACTTTGTGTTGGTTACTTCTTGCCAAGTTGCCGGATGTTGAAACGTGCTACCGCCAAGTGACAAACGTGACCCTCAGTAGTGACCAACACGTGCAGGTCACGTTCACAAGGACTTGTAGAGACAATCACGGTACGTGCTCATTCTCCTAACTGTAATCTTATTGTTACAAAGAACATCTCATAATAACTAACCATAAAAAAAGAGAAAAAAATGTAGTATCAAGTAAAAAAAAATTATATACCCTGACATATTCCATATAGCAACAAGTTGATGATCTCACTGGTATTATTAGTGATCATCAAATCTTAGTGCTACATAGAACATCTCAGAATTTCTAACCATAAAAAAAGAGAGAAAAAAATGTAGGTTTAAATAAAAAAAAGTATACCCTGAAATATTCAATATAGCAACAAGATAAAGTTCTCACTGGTATGATTAGTGATCATCAAATCTTAGTGTTACATAGAACATTTCAAAATTTCTAACCATAAAAAAAGAGAGAAAAAAATGTAGGTTTAAATAAAAAAAAATTATACCCTGAAATATTCAATATAGCAACAAGATAATGCTCTCACTGGTATGATTAGTGATCATCAAATCTTAGTGTTACATAGAACACCTCAGAATTTCTAACCATAAAAAAAGAGAGAAAAAAATGTAGGTTTAAATAAAAAAAAGTATACCCTGAAATATTCAATATAGCAACAATATAAAGTTCTCACTGGTATGATTAGTGATCATCAAATCTTAGTGCTACATAGAACATCTCAGAATTTCTAACCATAAAAAAAGAAAGAAAAAAAATATAGGTTTACTTAAAAAAAATTATACCCTGAAATATTCTATATAGCAACAAGATAATGCTCTCACTGGTATGATTAGTGATCATCAAATCTTAGTGTTACATAGAACATCTCAGAATTTCTAACCATAAAAAAAGAGAAAAAAACTGTAGGTTTAAATAAAAAAATTTTATACCCTGAAATATTCAATATAACAACAAGATAATGCTCTCACTGGTATGATTAGTGATCATCAAATCTTAGTGTTACATAGAACATCTCAGAATTTCTAACCATAAAAAAAGAAAGAAAAAAAATGTAGCTTTAAAAAAAAATTATACCCTGAAATATTCAATATAGCAACAAGTTTAAGTTCTCACTGGTATGATTAGTGATCATCAAATCTTAGTGTTACATAGAACATCTCAGAATTTCTAACCATAAAAAAAGAGAGAAAAAAATGTAGGTTTAAATAAAAAAAAGTATACCCTGAAATATTCAATATAGCAACAATATAAAGTTCTCACTGGTATGATTAGTGATCATCAAATCTTAGTGCTACATAGAACATCTCAGAATTTCTAACCATAAAAAAAGAAAGAAAAAAAAATATAGGTTTACTTAAAAAAAATTATACCCTGAAATATTCTATATAGCAACAAGATAATGATCTCACTGGTATGATTAGTGATCATCAAATCTTAGTGTTACATAGAACATCTCAGAATTTCTAACCATAAAAAAAGAGAGAAAAAAACTGTAGGTTTAAATAAAAAAATTTTATACCCTGAAATA
This sequence comes from Ecdyonurus torrentis, assembly GCA_949318235.1. Classification (NCBI taxonomy): domain Eukaryota; kingdom Metazoa; phylum Arthropoda; class Insecta; order Ephemeroptera; family Heptageniidae; genus Ecdyonurus; species Ecdyonurus torrentis. The sequence goes on from OX439132.1 coordinate 42,666,540, forward strand.
TTCAATATAGCAACAAGATAAAGTTCTCACTGGTATGATTAGTGATCATCAAATCTTAGTGTTACATAGAACATTTCAAAATTTCGAACCATAAAAAAAGACAGAAAAAAATGTAGGTTTAAATAAAAAAAAATTATACCCTGAAATATTGTATATAGCAACAAGATAATGCTCTCACTGGTATGATTAGTGATCATCAAATCTTAGTGTTACATAGAACATCTCAGAATTTCTAACCATAAAAAAAGAAAGAAAGAAAATGTAGGTTTAAAAAAAAAATTATACCCTGAAATATTCAATATAGCAACAAGATAAAGTTCTCACTGGTATGATTAGTGATCATCAAATCTTAGTGTTACATAGAACATCTCAGAATTTCTAACCCTATAAAAAGAAAGAAAAAAAATGTAGCTTGAAAAAAAAACTTATACCCTGAAATATTCAATATAGCAACAAGATAAAGTTCTCACTGGTATGATTAGTGATCATCAAATCTTAGTGTTACATAGAACATCTCAGAATTTCTAACCATAAAAAAAGAGAGAAAAAAATGTAGGTTTACTTAAAAAAAAAATTATACCCTGAAATATTCTATATAGCAACAAGATAATGCTCTCACTGGTATGATTAGTGATCATCAAATCTTAGTGCTAAATAAAACATCTCAGAATTTCTAACCATAAAAAAAGAAAAAAAAAATGAAGGTTTACTTAAAAAAAAATTATACCCTGAAATATTCTATATAGCAACAAGATAATGCTCTCACTGGTATGGTTAGTGATCATCAAATCTTAGTGTTACATAGAACATCTCAGAATTTCTAACCATAAAAAAAGAAAGAAAAAAATGTTGGTTTAAAAAAAAAAATTATACCCTGAAATATTCAATGTAGCAACAAGATAAAGTTCTCACTGGTATGATTAGTGAACATCAAATCTTAGTGTTACATAGATCATCTTAGAATTTCTAACCATAAAAGAAGAAAGAAAAAAAATGTAGCTTTAAAAAAAAAATTATACCGTGAAATACTCAATATAGCAACAAGATAAAGTTCTCACTGGTATGATAAGTGATCATCAAATCTTAGTGTTACATAGAACATCTCAGAATTTCTAACCATAAAAAAAGAGAGAAAAAAATGTAGGTTTAAATAAAAAAAAGTATACCCTGAAATATTCAATATAGCAACAAGATAAAGTTCTCACTGGTATGATTAGTGATCATCAAATCTTAGTGCTACATAGAACATCTCAGAATTTCTAACCATAAAAAAAGAAAGAAAAAAAATATAGGTTTACTTAAAAAAAATTATACCCTAAAATATTCTATATAGCAACAAGATGATGCTCTCACTGGTATGATTAGTGATCATCAAATCTTAGTGCTACATAGAACATCTCAGAATTTCTAACCATAAAAAAAGAAAGAAAAAAAAATGAAGGTTTAAATATAAAAAAAAGTATACCCTGAAATATTCAATATAGCAACAAGATAAAGTTCTCACTGGTATGATTAGTGATCATCAAATCTTAGTGTTACATTGAACATCTCAGAATTTCTAACAATAAAAAAAGAGAGAAAAAAATGTAGGTTTACTTAAAAAAAAAAATTATACCCTGAGATATTCTATATAGCAACAAGATAATGCTCTCACTGGTATGATTAGTGATCATCAAATCTTAGTGCTACATAGAACATCTCAGAATTTCTAACCATAAAAAAAGGAGGAAAAAAAATGAAGGTATACTTTAAAAAAAGTATACCCTGAAATATTCTATATAGCAACAAGATAATGCTCTCACTGGTATGATTAGTGATCATCAAATCTTAGTGTTACATAGAAAATCTCAGAATTTCTAACCATAAAAAAAAAAGAAAAAAATGTTGGTTTAAAAAAAAAAATTATACCCTGAAATATTCAATGTAGCAACAAGATAAAGTTCTCACTGGTATGATTTGTGATCATCAAATCTTAGTGTTACATAGATCATCTCAGAATTTCTAACCATAAAAAAAGAAAGAAAAAAAATGTAGCTTTAAAAAAAAATTATACCCTGAAATACTCAATATAGCAACAAGATAAAGTTCTCACTGGTATGATTAGTGATCATCAAATCTTAGTGTTACATAGAACATCTCAGAATTTCTAACCATAAAAAAAGAAAGAAAGAAAATGTAGGTTTAAAAAAAAAATTATACCCTGAAAAATTCAATATAGCAACAAGATAAAGTTCTCACTGGTATGATTAGTGATCATCAAATCTTAGTGTTACATAGAACATCTCAGAATTTCTAACCCTATAAAAAGAAAGAAAAAAAATGTAGCTTGAAAAAAAAACTTATACCCTGAAATATTCAATATAGCAACAAGATAAAGTTCTCACTGGTATGATTAGTGATCATCAAATCTTAGTGTTACATAGAACATCTCAGAATTTCTAACCATAAAAAAAGAGAGAAAAAAATGTAGGTTTACTTAAAAAAAAAATTATACCCTGAAATATTCTATATAGCAACAAGATAATACTCTCACTGGTATGATTAGTGATCATCAAATCTTAGTGCTAAATAAAACATCTCAGAATTTCTAACCATAAAAAAAGAAAAAAAAAATGAAGGTTTACTTAAAAAAAAATTATACCCTGAAATATTCTATATAGCAACAAGATAATGCTCTCACTGGTATGGTTAGTGATCATCAAATCTTAGTGTTACATAGAACATCTCAGAATTTCTAACCATAAAAAAAGAAAGAAAAAAATGTTGGTTTAAAAAAAAAATTATACCCTGAAATATTCAATGTAGCAACAAGATAAAGTTCTCACTGGTATGATTAGTGAACATCAAATCTTAGTGTTACATAGATCATCTTAGAATTTCTAACCATAAAAGAAGAAAGAAAAAAAATGTAGCTTTAAAAAAAAAATTATACCGTGAAATACTCAATATAGCAACAAGATAAAGTTCTCACTGGTATGATAAGTGATCATCAAATCTTAGTGTTACATAGAACATCTCAGAATTTCTAACCATAAAAAAAGAGAGAAAAAAATGTAGGTTTAAATAAAAAAAAGTATACCCTGAAATATTCAATATAGCAACAAGATAAAGTTCTCACTGGTATGATTAGTGATCATCAAATCTTAGTGCTACATAGAACATCTCAGAATTTCTAACCATAAAAAAAGAAAGAAAAAAAATATAGGTTTACTTAAAAAAAATTATACCCTAAAATATTCTATATAGCAACAAGATGATGCTCTCACTGGTATGATTAGTGATCATCAAATCTTAGTGCTACATAGAACATCTCAGAATTTCTAACCATAAAAAAAGAAAGAAAAAAAAATGAAGGTTTAAATATAAAAAAAAGTATACCCTGAAATATTCAATATAGCAACAAGATAAAGTTCTCACTGGTATGATTAGTGATCATCAAATCTTAGTGTTACATTGAACATCTCAGAATTTCTAACAATAAAAAAAGAGAGAAAAAAATGTAGGTTTACTTAAAAAAAAAAATTATACCCTGAGATATTCTATATAGCAACAAGATAATGCTCTCACTGGTATGATTAGTGATCATCAAATCTTAGTGCTACATAGAACATCTCAGAATTTCTAACCATAAAAAAAGGAGGAAAAAAATGAAGGTATACTTTAAAAAAAGTATACCCTGAAATATTCTATATAGCAACAAGATAATGCTCTCACTGGTATGATTAGTGATCATCAAATCTTAGTGTTACATAGAAAATCTCAGAATTTCTAACCATAAAAAAAAAAGAAAAAAATGTTGGTTTAAAAAAAAAAATTATACCCTGAAATATTCAATGTAGCAACAAGATAAAGTTCTCACTGGTATGATTTGTGATCATCAAATCTTAGTGTTACATAGATCATCTCAGAATTTCTAACCATAAAAAAAGAAAGAAAAAAAATGTAGCTTTAAAAAAAAATTATACCCTGAAATACTCAATATAGCAACAAGATAAAGTTCTCACTGGTATGATTAGTGATCATCAAATCTTAGTGTTACATAGAACATCTCAGAATTTCTAACCATAAAAAAAGAAAGAAAGAAAATGTAGGTTTAAAAAAAAAATTATACCCTGAAAAATTCAATATAGCAACAAGATAAAGTTCTCACTGGTATGATTAGTGATCATCAAATCTTAGTGTTACATAGAACATCTCAGAATTTCTAACCATAAAAAAAAGAGAGAAAAAAAATGTAGGTTTAAATAAAAAAAAGTATACCCTGAAATATTCAATATAGCAACAAGATAAAGTTCTCACTGGTATGATTAGTGATCATCAAATCTTAGTGTTACATAGAACATCTCAGAATTTCTAACCATAAAAAAAGAAAGAAAAAAAAATATAGGTTTACTTAAAAAAAATTATACCCTGAAATATTCTATATAGCAACAAGATAATGCTCTCACTGGTATGATTAGTGATCATCAAATCTTAGTGCTACATAGAACATCTCAGAATTTCTAACCATAAAAAAAAAAAGAAAAAAAAATGAAGGTTTACTTTAAAAAAAATTATACCCTGAAATATTCTATATAGCAACAAGATAATGCTCTCACTGGTATGATTAGTGATCATCAAATCTTAGTGTTACATAGAACATCTCAGAATTTCTAACCATAAAAAAAGAAAGAAAGAAAATGTAGGTTTAAAAAAAAAATATACCCTGAAATATTCAATATAGCAACAAGATAAAGTTCTCACTGGTATGATTAGTGATCATCAAATCTTAGTGTTACATAGAACATCTCAGAATTTCTAACCATATAAAAAGAAAGAAAAAAAATGTAGCTTGAAAAAAAAACTTATACCCTGAAATATTCAATATAGCAACAAGATAAAGTTCTCACTGGTATGATTAGTGATCATCAAATCTTAGTGTTACATAGAACATCTCAGAATTTCTAACCATAAAAAAAAGAGAGAAAAAAAATGTAGGTTTACTTAAAAAAAAATTATACCCTGAAATATTCTATATAGCAACAAGATAATGCTCTCACTGGTATGATTAGTGATCATCAAATCTTAGTGATAAATAAAACATCTCAGAATTTCTAACCATAAAAAAAGAAAAAAAAAATGAAGGTTTACTTAAAAAAAAATTATACCCTGAAATATTCTATATAGCAACAAGATAATGCTCTCACTGGTATGATTAGTGATCATCAAATCTTAGTGTTACATAGAACATCTCAGAATTTCTAACCATAAAAAAAGAAAGAAAAAAATGTTGGTTTAAAAAAAAAATTATACCCTGAAATATTCAATGTAGCAACAGGATAAAGTTCTCACTGGTATGATTAGTGAACATCAAATCTTAGTGTCACATAGATCATCTTAGAATTTCTAACCATAAAAAAAGAAAGAAAAAAAATGTAGCTTTGAAAAAAAAATTATACCGTGAAATACTCAATATAGCAACAAGATAAAGTTCTCACTGGTATGATTAGTGATCATCAAATCTTAGTGTTACATAGAACATCTCAGAATTTCTAACCATAAAAAAAGAGAGAAAAAAATGTAGGTTTAAATAAAAAAAAGTATACCCTGAAATATTCAATATAGCAACAAGATAAAGTTCTCACTGGTATGATTAGTGATCATCAAATCTTAGTGCTACATAGAACATCTCAGAATTTCTTACCATAAAAAAAGAAAGAAAAAAAAATATAGGTTTACTTAAAAAAAATTATACCCTAAAATATTCTATATAGCAACAAGATAATGCTCTCACTGGTATGATTAGTGATCATCAAATCTTAGTGCTACATAGAACATCTCAGAATTTCTAACCATAAAAAAAGAAAGAAAAAAAAATGAAGGTTTAAATATAAAAAAAAGTATACCCTGAAATATTCAATATAGCAACAAGATAAAGTTCTCACTGGTATGATTAGTGATCATCAAATCTTAGTGTTACATTGAACATCTAAGAATTTCTAACAATAAAAAAAGAGAGAAAAAAATGTAGGTTTACTTAAAAAAAAAATTATACCCTGAGATATTCTATATAGCAACAAGATAATGCTCTCACTGGTATGATTAGTGATCATCAAATCTTAGTGCTACATAGAACATCTCAGAATTTCTAACCATAAAAAAAGGAGGAAAAAAAATGAAGGTTTACTTAAAAAAAAGTATACCCTGAAATATTCTATATAGCAACAAGATAATGCTCTCACTGGTATGATTAGTGATCATCAAATCTTAGTGTTACATAGAACATCTCAGAATTTCTAACCATAAAAAAAGAGAGAAAAAAATGTAGGTTTAAATAAAAAAATTTTATACCCTGAAATATTCAATATAGCAACAAGATAAAGTTCTCACTGGTATGATTAGTGATCATCAAATCTTAGTGTTACATAGAACATCTCAGAATTTCTAACCATAAAAAAAGAAAGAAAAAAAATATAGGTTTAAAAAAAAAAATTATACCCTGAAATATTCTATATAGCAACAAGATAATGCTCTCACTGGTATGATTAGTGATCATCAAATCTTAGTGTTACATAGAACATCTCAGAATTTCTAACCATAAAAAAAGAATGAAAAAAAATGTAGCTTTAAAGAAAAAAATTATACCCTAAAATATTCAATATAGCAACAAGATAAAGTTCTCACTGGTATGATTAGTGATCATCAATTCTTAGTGTTACATAGAACATTTCAAAATTTCTAACCATAAAAAAAGAGAAAAAAATGTAGGTTTAAATAAAAAAAAAGTATACCCTGAAATATTCAATATAGCAACAAGATAAAGTTCTCACTGGTATGATTAGTGATCATCAAATCTTAGTGTTACATAGAACATCTTAGAATTTGTAACCATAAAAAAAGAAAGAAAAAAAATATAGGTTTACTTAAAAAAAATTATACCCTGAAATATTCTATATAGCAACAAGATAATGCTCTCACTGGTATGATTAGTAATCATCAAATCTTAGTGTTACATAGAAAATCTTAGAATTTCTAACCATAAAAAAAGAAAGAAAAAAAATATAGGTTTACTTAAAAAAAATTATACCCTGAAATATTCTATATAGCAACAAGATAATGCTCTCACTGGTATGATTAGTGATCATCAAATCTTAGTGTTACATAGAACATCTCAGAATTTCTAACCATAAAAAAAGAGAGAAATAAAATGTAGGTCTAAATAAAAAAATTTTATACCCTGAAATATTCAATATAGCAACAAGATAAAGTTCTCACTGGTATGATTAGTGATCATTAAATCTTAGTGCTACATAGAATATCTCAGAATTTCTAACCATAAAAAAAGAAAGAAAAAAAATATAGGTTGAAAAAAAAATATTATAAAAAAATAATAAATAATAAAATAATAATATAATAAAAAAAAGTATACCCTGAAATATTCAATATAGCAACAAGATAATGCTCTCACTGGTATGATTAGTGATCATCAAATCTTAGTGTTACATAGAACATCTCAGAATTTTATAACCATAAAAAAAGAAAGAAAAAAAATATAGGTTTAAAAAAAAAATATCATACCCTGAAATATTCTATATAGCAACAAGATAATGCTCTCACTGGTATGATTAGTGATCATCAAATCTTAGTGTTACATAGAACATCTCAGAATTTCTAACCATAAAAAAAGAGAGAGAAAAATGTAGGTTTAAATAAAAAAATTATATACCCTGAAATATTTAATATAGACACAAGATTAAGTTCTCACTGGTATGATTAGTGATCATCAAATCTTAGTGTTACATAGAACATCTCAGAATTTCTAACCATAAAAAAAGAAAGAAAAAAAATGTAGCTTGAAAAAAAAAAATTATACCCTGAAATATTCAATATAGCAACAAGATAAAGTTCTCACTGGTATGATTAGTGATCATCAAATCTTAGTGTTACATAGAACATTTCAAAATTTCTAACCATAAAAAAAGAGAGAAAAAAATGTAAGTTTAAATAAAAAAAAATATACCCTGAAATATTCAATATAGCAACAAGATAAAGTTCTCACTGGTATGATTAGTGATCATCAAATCTTAGTGTTACATAGAACATCTCAGAATTTCTAACCATAAAAAAAGAAAGAAAAAAATGTAGGTTTACTTAAAAAAAAATTATACCCTGAAATATTCTATATAGCATCAAGATAATGCCCTCACTGGTATGATTAGTGATTATCAAATCTTAGTGCTACATAGAACATCTCAGATTTTCTAACCATAAAAAAAGAAGGAAAAAAAAAATGAAGGTTTACTTAAAAAAAAATTATACCCTGAAATATTCTATATAGCAAGAAGATAATGCTCTCACTGGTATGATTAGTGATCATCAAATCTTAGTGTTACATAGAACATCTCAGAATTTCTAACCATAAAAAAAGAGAGAAAAAAAATGTAGGTTTAAATAATAAAATTTTATACCCTGAAATATTCAATATAGCAACAAGATAAAATTTTCACTGGTATGATTAGTGATCATCAAGTCTTAGTGTTACATAGAACATCTCAGAATTTCTAACCATAAAAAAAGAAAGAAAAAAAATATAGCTTGAAAAAAAAAAATATTATACCCTGAAATATTCTATATAGCAACAAGATAATGCTCTCACTGGTATGATTAGTAATCACCAAATCTTAGTGTTACATAGAACATCTCAGAATTTCTAACCATAAAAAAAGAGAGAAAAAAAATGTAGGTTTAAATAAAAAAATTATATACCCTGAAATATTCAATATAGCAACAAAATTAAGTTCTCACTGGAATGATCAGTGATCATCAAATCTTAGTGTTACATAGAACATCTCAGAATTTCTAACCATAAAAAAAGAAAGAAAAAAAATGTAGCTTTAAAAAAAAAATTATACCCTGAAATATTCAATATAGCAACAAGATAAAGTTCTCACTGGTATGATTAGTGATCATCAAATCTTAGTGTTACATAGAACATCTCAGAATTTCTAACCATAAAAAAAGAGAGAAAAAAATGTAGGTTTAAATAAAAAAAAATATACCCTGAAATATTCAATATAGCAACAAGATAAAGTTCTCACTGGTATGATTTGTGATCATGAAATCTTAGTGTTACATAGAACATCTCAGAATTTCTAACCATAAAAAAAGAAAGAAAAAAAAATATAGGTTTACTTAAAAAAATTTTATACCCTGAAATATTCTATATAGCAACAAGATAATGCTCTCACTGGTATGATTAGTGATCATCAAATCTTAGTGCTACATAGAACATCTCAGAATTTCTAACCATAAAAAAAAAAGAAAAAAAAATGAAGGTTTACTTAAAAAAAAATTATACCCTGAAATATTCTATATAGCAACAAGATAATGCTCTCACTGGTATGATTAGTGATCATCAAATCTTGGTGTTACATAGAACATCTCAGAATTTCTAACCATAAAAAAAGAAAGAAAGAAAATGTAGGTTTAAAAAAAAAATTATACCCTGAAATATTCAATATAGCAACAAGATAAAGTTCTCACTGGTATGATTAGTGATCATCAAATCTTAGTGTTACATAGAACATTTCAAAACTTCTAACAATAAAAAAAAGAAAGAAAAAAATGTAGGTTTAAATAAAAAAAAAGTATACACTGAAATATTCAATATAGCAACAAGATAAAGTTCTCACTGATATGATTAGTGATCATCAAATCTTAGTGTTACATAGAACATCTCAGAATTCCTAACCATAAAAAAAAGAGAGAAAAAAATATAGGTTTAAATAAAAAAAAAAAGGATACCCTGAAATATTCAATATAGCAACAAGATAAAGTTCTCACTTGTATGATTAGTGATCATCAAATCTTAGTGTTACATAGAACATCTCAGAATTTCTAACCATAAAAAAAGAAAGAAAAAAAATGTAGGTTTACTTAAAAAAAAATTATACCCTGAAATATTCTATATAGCAACAAGATAATGCTCTCACTGTTATGATTAGTGATCATCAAATCTTAGTGCTAAATAGAACATCTCAGAATTTCTAACCATAAAAAAAGAAAAAAAAAAAGGAAGGTTTACTTAAAAAAAAATTATACCCTGAAATATTCTATATAGCAACAAGATAATGCTCTCACTGGCATGATTAGTGATCATCAAATCTTAGTGTTACATAGAACATCTCAGAATTTCTAACCATAAAAAAAGAAAGAAAAAAATGTTGGTTTAAAAAAAAAAATTATACCCTGAAATATTCAATGTAGCAACAAGATATAGTTCTCACTGGTATGATTAGTGATCATCAAATCTTAGTGTTACATAGATCATCTCAGAATTTCTAACCATAAAAAAAGAAAGAAAAAAAATGGAGCTTTAAAAAAAAAAATTATACCCTGAAATACTCAATATAGCAACAAGATAAAGTTCTCACTGGTATGATTAGTGATCATCAAATTTTAGTGTTACATAGAACATCTCAGAATTTCTAACCATAAAAAAAGAAAGAAAAAAAATGTAGGTTTAAAAAAAAAATTATACCCTGATATATTCAATATAGCAACAAGATAAAGTTCTCACTGGTATGATTAGTGATCATTAAATCTTAGTGTTACATAGAACATTTCAAAATTTCTAACCATAAAAAAAGAAAGAAAAAAAAATGAAGGTTACTTAAAAAAAAATTATACCCTGAAATATTCTATATAGCAACAAGATAATGCTCTCACTGGTATGATTAGTGATCATCAAATCTTAGTGTTACATAGAACATCTCAGAATTTCTAACCATAAAAAAAGAAAGAAAAAAAATGTAGGTTTACTTAAAAAAAAATTATACCCTGAAATATTCTATATAGCAACAAGATAATGCTCTCACTGTTATGATTAGTGATCATCAAATCTTAGTGCTAAATAGAACATCTCAGAATTTCTAACCATAAAAAAAGAAAAAAAAAAAGGAAGGTTTACTTAAAAAAAAATTATACCCTGAAATATTCTATATAGCAACAAGATAATGCTCTCACTGGCATGATTAGTGATCATCAAATCTTAGTGTTACATAGAACATCTCAGAATTTCTAACCATAAAAAAAGAAAGAAAAAAATGTTGGTTTAAAAAAAAAAATTATACCCTGAAATATTCAATGTAGCAACAAGATATAGTTCTCACTGGTATGATTAGTGATCATCAAATCTTAGTGTTACATAGATCATCTCAGAATTTCTAACCATAAAAAAAGAAAGAAAAAAAATGGAGCTTTAAAAAAAAAAATTATACCCTGAAATACTCAATATAGCAACAAGATAAAGTTCTCACTGGTATGATTAGTGATCATCAAATTTTAGTGTTACATAGAACATCTCAGAATTTCTAACCATAAAAAAAGAAAGAAAAAAAATGTAGGTTTAAAAAAAAAATTATACCCTGATATATTCAATATAGCAACAAGATAAAGTTCTCACTGGTATGATTAGTGATCATTAAATCTTAGTGTTACATAGAACATTTCAAAATTTCTAACCATAAAAAAAGAAAGAAAAAAAAATGAAGGTTACTTAAAAAAAAATTATACCCTGAAATATTCTATATAGCAACAAGATAATGCTCTCACTGGTATGATTAGTGATCATCAAATCTTAGTGTTACATAGAACATCTCAGAATTTCTAACCATAAAAAAAGAAAGAAAAAAAATGTAGGTTTAAAAAAAAATTTTACCCTGAAATATTCAATATAGCAACAAGATAAAGTTCTCACTGGTATGATTAGTGATCATCAAATCTTAGTGTTACATAGAACATTTCAAAATTTCTAACCATAAAAAAAGAAAGAAAAAAATGTAGGTTTAAATAAAAAAAAAGTATACACTGAAATATTCAATATAGCAACAAGATAAAGTTCTCACTGGTATGATTAGTGATCATCAAATCTTAGTGTTACATAGAACATCTCAGAATTTCTAACCATAAAAAAAGAAAGAAAAAAAATGTAGGTTTACTTAAAAAAAATTATACCCTGAAATATTCTATATAGCAACAAGATAATGCTCTCACTGGTATGATTAGTGATCATCAAATCTTAGTGTTACATAGAACATCTCAGAATTTCTAACCATTAGAAAAGAAAGAAAAAATGTAGGTTTAAAAAAAAAAGTATACCCTGAAATATTTAATGTAGCAACAAGATAAAGTTCTCACTGGTATGATTAGTGATCACCAAATCTTAGTGTTGCATAGAACATCTCAGAATTTCTAACCATAAAAAAAGAGAGAAAAAAAATGTAGGTTTAAATAAAAAAATTATATACCCTGAAATATTCAATATAGCAACAAGATTAAGTTCTCACTGGTATGCTTAGTGATCATCAAATCTTAGTGTTACATAGAACATCTCAGAATTTCTAACCATAATAAAAGAAAGAAAAAAAATGTAGGTTTAAAAAAAAAAATAGATACCCTGAAATATTCAATATAGCAACAAGATAAAGTTCTCACTGGTATGATTAGTGATCATCAAATCTTAGTGTTACATAGAACATCTCAGAATTTCTTACCAAAAAAAATTATTAAATATTATGGTTTAGAGCTTTTTTTTGTCTTTTTAAATTTATCAACTTGTATTGTAAAATACATAAATGCAATAATTTCTACTTTGTTGGTTTTTGAATTATACAAACATTATATTTTGTGATTATACAAGATTCCGGCATACATATATCGTCAAAATGTGTAACTTAGACATACTTACTAAAATAAACAACGTAACACTTACAATTAGTACGTAAAAAAAAATGGTAAAGCTATTTTGTCCCTGTATTACACTTCCATATAACCTGGTTCTTTTCACACAAAAATATCAGAATTTTATATTTTTATTACGAAAAACAAATATATCAAAATTACATTATAGTAACATTATAGTGACATTATAGTTTAAAAATCAATGGTCAGGAAGCGCTTACTTCTTATGTTTCATAAACTTATTTATAAGTTCAATTCGATCGTGTAGAAGATTATTAATTAAATTCTATTTTCCTAAATTTTGGTCATGCCTGAAAATAAACGACTCCCATAAAGCATCATTTATAAAACATCTTTCAAATGATACAATAAGTGTGCCGTTTGTTCTGATTGGTTACAGTAATCGCACTTCAATTTTAGGATATTGCAACCTAAAAGCAACATAAATAATACTCTAAATCAAGCTATATATAATTTTACTATAAAATAGACAGGATGACAAAATGAAAAATATGCTGTAAAATAATAATAATTAAAAAAAAATGCTAAAACGCTACTTGTGCCTAATAATCTACGTATACCTAACAAAGATAATCTATATAATATAATAGCATTCTGCTACAGAAAATAGCGCATATGGAATAAGCTATAATTAAAAAATACGATGTGCGCGGGGATTAACATTCATTTATAGTAATTACAATATAACCGAGTTAAATAAAAAATAAAATTTAATATAAAATTGATATCTTAATTTATGTGCCTAAATTCAATAAACCAAATAAATTATAAGTTTACTAAGAATCTTACAGGCTTTTTAATGCTTATTTCCAATGTTAAAAAAAGAAACAAACAAAACGATTGTTATAGGTTTTGTATCTCAAATTTAAATGCTACAACTAACATTCTTAACTAGCTTCACATTTTTTAGAATCTGCAGTCAAAGAAATTAATCATCAAATTATTTAAGTATAAATTAATAATTTAATAACGTAATAGTCAAATAATAGAAAAGCTTCCATACAAAAAAAAATTGTTTCTCTTTTGTACAATACAAATAAAAAGCATTTTTGCCTCTAAATAAATATAGCGCTATAATATACCTAAAATTGTGCGTAGATTAAGCTACCTAAAATGCATTAGTTAAATATATTAAGACTATCTAGGTAAATGAAATAAAAACTAAAATCTAAAAATGGCACTTACCTTTCGATGTCTTCTTTTCTTCAGGGCCCCTAGGTTGGCACCGTTAGGTTTCTGCAGGGCCCACTGAAGTTCAGCTGCAGTCAAATGGATTCCAGGTCATCATGGTCATCATGGTCATCATGGTCATCTGGTCATCATGGTCATCATGGTCATCAATGCGCCAGTCCTCGAGGGCTTCAATGCGTCAGTCCTCGAGGTCATCAATGCGTCGTCAGTCCTCTAAGCTCCATTTCTCTAAGCTCCACTTCTCTCGAAAATCCACACCACCTGAAAATTATAAAATAAAGTCAAGAACCTTCTTTGCAAATGATTGTATTATATATATAAAAAAATAATTAAATGATAATTTTAAACAAATTCATTTTAACCCTATTAAATAGGATTTGTCAATAAATAAAAATTACAGTTAACTTAGTATAGCAACATAAATAGAAACAAATAAGTAAAAAATTAATAATTAGAAAAAGGTTAATTATAAATAAAATAACTAAGAATAAACTTATTGAAAAATATTTGTCATGCAGACCTTATGAAACTATAGCAATATACTAATTGGTGAATGGAATCATAATCTGTATACAATTTGCTCCTATCTGTGAAATATAAATTGATATTTATATGGCCTATATATATTCAATTAAAACTAATTAAAATAATTATGATAAATAAAATTGAATTTTATAGTTTAATAATATAAATATTCATAATGGACATCACATATTTAAAGTCGTAGTAATTAAAAAGTTATTATTGTTTCTCTTAGTCATGGCAAATACCAAATTGTGATGAAATTATGGTGTGATAATGCAATAATGAACAATAATAATTTGTTTTTAAATAATAATTTTTTATTTGATATAATTTAATTTTAATTACTTATTAACTAACCAAGATTGATGATAATTGTCGAAAGTTAACTTTGACCTCCAGTATGCAGTCAAATGGTCAAATGGGACAACTCTGATTCAACAATAATCAACGACTTAAATAATAATAATGCGACAATAAATATGGTTAAATGTGGCAACAAACTGTTTTATGCAAAGCAAAAATGATTCGTATTTAGTAATAATTTGAAGTTTTATTTTAATTAATGATCAAATGCAATTAAACGTCTTAAATATGTATAATTATTACGACAGGACGAGCTGATATTTAAAATCAGTGCATCTAATATTATGCCCTATTTGACTGTTTCATTAACCTGTTGAATATGGGCCATCGAGCCATGAGCAAACAAAGCTTACTTGGAATTTTTTTTTATAATATAATAAGCACTATATTATACTCAACACTAATCGATAATAATTAAAAATTAAACGTAGTCATCTTAATAAAATAAAAAAATATATAAAAAAAATAAAAATATTCATGTCATAGAGTTTCGAATTGACTCATGGTTAAATATGGTTAATAATTTTTTTTTTGAAAAAAAACAACAAAACATCAAAATTATAATTTATAAAACATTATAGAATAGCAGAGGCAGAGAGACACTTACCATAATTTGTAGTAGTTCGTTTCGATGAACACTCAATAACTAACACGCATAAATAGTAATATAGTTCAATAAGTTTAATGTATCTTATCATTTAATTAAAATATTGTAAGAACTAATTAAGATTTAAATTTTAATTAAACACAGAGATGTTACATTGCACGAGCTTGGAACGAGACTGAGCTCCGATCGCATCACGACTGACGTGCTCCCACCTCTCCCACTTCTCTGCTCCTTTTGCTCCCCACCTCTCTTCCCCTTCCACTTTGGACTCCTACTTTCCTTCTTCTTCCACTTTTGCTCCCTACCTCTCTTCCCCTTCCACTTTTGACTCCTACTTTCCTTCTCCTTCTATTTTGCTCCCTTTTTACTCCCTACTCCTACTTTAGGTGAGGGAGCAAAAGCAAGGAGGAGAAACTACGTTAGTCACGTGATCTCCTACATGTACCTGCGAAATTTTATGAATGTTCGATATTTCTTAAATAATCGTTTATTTAGTCAAAAATTTGCTATTTGAAATGGCCGATATTTGTGAGAATCAGCGATACATAAAACAGTATCGATTATATAATTTAATACTCAATACGTCGAGTCGATTACTCGTAAACATGCTAAACCTACACTAGAAATCACGTAGGGATGTAGGCGATTTATCGATTCCCCCTGGGCAGCCAATAGGCGCTCTATCATTCAAGGTCACTAGGAGGTGGGGTAATGTTAACTAAATGGAGAGTTTTTAGGCGTTCTCTCATTGGTCGCATCCTTACGTGGCGCGTACTGAATGCAGGATGCCAATGTAATTCATAATAGTATTTTGGAAATTTATCGTATTCTTAAGTATACAATTGCGTAAACACCACAAATTTTATTCGAAAATATAACGCGCCTTGATTGGTATATATATATATATATATTACGTCACCACCAGTATAAAGCATTGCATTATGCACTCGAACTTTCATAAATTAAACTGCCTAAACTGCGTTAACTAAATATTCATGTTATACCTACCTGAATGTCTTGTTTTCTTCCTGGCCCACCGAAGTTTAGCTGCAGTCAAAAAGTATCAAGGTCATCATATATGGGTCCTCATATGGCTTGTCAAGTCACCAATGTGGTAGTCCACTAGGTCCTCTGGACGTTGAGTCGCATCTGAAAATCATAATAAAATTAGAAACGTTATTTGAAAATGATTGTATAATTATATAAAAATTATCAAATTTTAGTATTTTATAATTTCATTTTAAATCATTAATAATAAAATTACCAATAAATAAAAATTAAATCGAACTTCATGGATATCAATTAAGATTTAAGATTCATTAAATTGCACGTAACAAAATTAAACTATATTTGGTCGAATGGGGCACCATAATGTCTTATATATACACGATGTAAAAATGATACGTATGAAACAATTTAAAACTATATCTTATAATATATATATGATCAAATACAATTATAGGTCCTGAATTATAAATAATTATTATATTACAGAATAAGATTAAAAATATTTAAAATTGGTAATTAATTGAATGTTAGGCCCTATTTGACTGCGTGAAAAAAATTTCTTTGTGCGAATAAAATCAAGGTCAATGCAGAGAAATAATTATGACGATACCATCAAATCTTTAGCACGTGTATAATTTCTTGTAATTTGTAATATATTAAAAAAAAATGTTAAAATACTGAGCATTAACCGATGAATTAACCATAGTTATGTAATGAAATAAAAAAATTGAAATACAATAAAATAATGTATTCATCTCCACGAGATCCAATTTGACTCAAAGCGAAAATTTTTTTTAAATAATGATATTAATTATTTAAATATAAAAAAGTTTGAATACAAAATAAAATTCATATAAAATATTCTATAAGAGCAGACACTTACCATACATTTGCAGTAGATCGTAGTCAGGGTCGGACTGGCTCGAAAAGGCCCACTCAGGAAGAGACCAGAGAGGGCCCACTGGGGGGGTCTGGGGGGGCGCAGCCCCCCCAGCAAAAGGGGGGTCCGGGGGGCGAAGCCCCCCGGAAAATTTCAAGACACGCCCCTTTTTTGAGGAAAAAATCACTTAAAAAGGGTGCTTTTATTAAATCTTTGTTTTGCAAAAAAAAAAATAATAATAATAATAATTATTTTAGTTTTTTCAGTAAAGAAATAAGTTAAACAATGAAAGAGTAAAAAACAAACAAAAAATATATAAGAACGAAATACTATCTATTAATTTAGTGAATGTCATATATTTTACTTAAATTACATAAAATTGTAACGTAATATTTTATTTTATTAATCAACATAAATTCAAATGTGTGCAACTTTTATTTTTGAAATAATTATAGTATCACATGCAAAACTTATAGCAAAGATATTTTATGATACTTTGAAATTTGTTTGGATCCATGCAGCTTAATCTTTAAATATAAACCATAACTTTATTTATTTATTTTTAAATTATAGCCAGCATCATTAAGGAATTCGAATCTAAAAAAAAAAATATATATATATATATTCTAAAAGAGAACATTGTCCCGAATTTTAGAAAATTGAAAAATGACGTTATGTTTTATAACTTTAAATTGTCTGGGCATAGGAAAAAGCTGACTATCACTGTGAGGTCATTGCGTCTTTTAAAAATTAATTAAAAATACTAAATGAACTAAAAATAAAAAAATTCACATATTTAACGATTTAGGACATTGTGTTATTCTGTTTTATATATAATGTTTTTATGAAAACTACCCCTTAAAATTTCTTGGTATTCCTCTTTGTTCTGTAATACTCGTAGTTAACAGCTTAATATTTTTTCTTCCACTATATAATCTCTCTCTCTCTCTCTTTTCTTTTCTTTTCTATTCTTTTCTATTCTTTTCTCTTTTTTTTTTTTGCGACACGATCGTTAATATTTTTTAGTATATGAATAAAATATTTCAGTCAATTTTGCATAATTATACTTTGTAATGACTCGTAGATAAAAAAAAAAAAAAAAAAAAATCTTAAAAGCTGAATACTGGAAAATAAATTAACCTAGGTTTCTGAAGGTGTTTGAGATAAGAGAATAGTTCATAATATAGTTCTTTGTGCAATGAAATAAGTAAATATAATAAATAATAAATCGTAATTACACCATTCACGTATTATTGATGAGCGCTTTAATTTAAGATGTGAAACAAATAATAAGTATGTGTGTAATTTGATGGAATTTTTAATTTTTTTTTTTTAACTCTTTTCCTTTCAACTTTCTTCTTCTTCTCCTTTTTTTTTTTTTTTTTTTTTTTTTTCATTTTTGTTTACTAGCGAGCAAAGGGCCCCCAGACCAGGGGGGCCCGGTCAGGAATTCCTGACCAACTTAAATGACCAGTCCGACCCTGATCGTAGTTTTAGTTTATTTGAAGAACAATTGTTAAACAACACACTTGCTAAATTAATGATATTGTTTTTTTACACTTTTTATTATTAATAATGTAAAATAATATAATTAATTTAAGATTCAAAGTATAATTCAAACACTTGTAACACTCGCAACCAAAAAAACTGTAGGCTGTGCAGGCAGCAGGCAGGCAGGCAGTGTGTAGGTATCGTATCGGTGATTTAATATATCGATGTTATCGAAAGCGATACTTTTGATTAAATAATATCGATACTTTTGATTAGATAATATCGATACTTTTTATTAGTTAGTATCAATCGGGTAGTTTTACTCAGAAAAAGAAAAGAAGAAACATTAACAATTCTACAGTATGGCATGTTTATTTGTAGATTTTTTGGAAGTCATTGATATTTTTCGATAATATTATATCAATACGTTTTTCTCGAAATATGTAATTGCCATTATTTTTTTTAATCACTCGATATAAAAAGTATCAATACATTTTTATATATCACCAATCCCAACAGTACCGTACTCCCACCCTTCCTTCCACTCTTGCTCCCTACTCCTAGGTTGCTCCTATAAGTGAGGAGGGGAAATTACGTCTGGTCCCGTGATATCATCCAAAGTCAATCAGACTTCAATCAGGGTCGGCCTGGCCAGGTCCGCTAGTCCGCGATTGCGGACCGGGCCCCCCCGGGCGCGGGCCCTTGCCGTGCCCACAACACTCCAATTAAAAAAATTAAAAAAAAAAAAAAAAAAAAGGAGAAGAAAAAATTAAAAAAACAATTTCAGACTGATAAATTTTCTTTTTCTTTCAAAGCACGATAAGAAATTACATCCAATCTTAAAATTCTATCCGCTTTTAATTTTTAAAAAAAATTGCACTCCTAGTGAACTCTAGTCTAGTGGTCAGTTAGCAATTGTTTTGTCATCTCCTTCATATAATTTTCCCCCCTTTATATTGGTAAAAATAATAAAAAAAAAATGTGATTTTTTGATTGAACGGCGGGGAAGAAATGTGACTTGGTGCGGCAAGTGTGTCGGTGTGACAATACTAATTAGTAAAGATAAATTTATAATTAAATTATCACTCCTAAATGTTTTCTAAACGAGAATATAAGCACAATACTGGTGCACTGAAACGTACTCAGTCCGCTAGAAAAGAATTGGATAAGTATATGGAAATGATCCTTAACAAAGAAAGCTGTCGTTCTCCGCGTTTAAATAAAATAGTTGATTTTATTTAATTGTATTTTTTAATTTAAGCTTTTTTCTTAACACCATATTTTTCTCCAATATCTTAGCTCATTTAAAAACATTATAATGATTTTATTTGTAGTGTGCATGTCATAAAAATCTCATACAAAAGTGAAGTATTTTAAGTAAATTCCTAATTAAAAGGGGCGTGGCCTCAAAAAATTTTCGCCTGCGGCGCATTTTTTGGGGGCGAAGCCCCCAAACCCCCCTTCTTCGCGGGCCCTTTTGTAATCTCGCGGACCGGGCCTTTTCCTCCCAGGCCGACCCTGACTTCAATGTTATACCTGCTTGTGCCTTGATCACTACGTTATATCTTGTGCAAAGTTAACATTTTAATTTGAAATCGTACGTGAACGTGAACACTGTATTGTAGAAGTGAAACTTTAATTTTCAATTTAATATTTTATACTGAAGAAGTTAATTGAAATTTTTGTTAATTTTAATGTTTTTAGTCGTGGAGATCCTAATTCCAAGCTAACTTTTAGTGATAAGATAATCATATTTCTTTATTGTAAAAAAAAAAAAAGTAAGTACTATACAAATTTATTTAAATTGTCGCAATTTTAAATGCATTTTTTAATTTCAAATTTTGATGTAACTTATTATGATGTACTTATTATTAAGTATTATTTGTGTATAAATTAAAATATTTAACATTTATAATTGGCTACAAACATTATGCTTAGTTGCGTAATTATTACAAACCTTTAATTATCGGTCAATTATGTTCACTGCTGATACTCAAGTTTATTTTTTAAGTCCCTGTTTTAGTTAATTATTCGAGTTTTAAGGATAAATATTTTTATGAAGGTTTACATTTGAAGTAACACAATAGCTTTCTTTTGTAAATTTCAATATTACTTTCTTGATTTTTTTTCTTTCATATTATAAACAATAGTTTTTTTTTATGAAATTGTAGTAAAAATTTAAGTAACGTAATGCTAAATAATAATTTTTGCTGAAAGCTAGCAAAACTTGATATGACACTTTCGCTCGCTGTGGCCCATTCAACAGGTTAGCAGTCAACTAGGGCACTTTTTTGTTTTTGCTTTATAGGTTAGGTTTAGCATGAGATAAGCAATTTTAATCGTGATTTTAATTGTGAGTTGTACCATTTTAAAGTAAATATTGTTTCAAAGAACATATTTTTACATTAATAGGCCTATTAAACTGTAATAATTTGTCCATGTAATTAAGTTACGTATAAATTCTGTGTTCAAATATCCTCTTTTTACTGATGCTATGGGTATCAATAAAGGTAACTTTTTACATTATTATTAATTATATTTTCAAGAATTATAATATTATTGTTATTAATATTTAATATGATAATTAATAAAAACACAATTTTTTTTCTTTTTTTTGCTAATTATATAGTAAACAGTATAAACATCGTTTTGCTATAATACATTTTGGTGTAGGCCAGGAAGAAATATGGTATAGTTATTTATTTTTATTTAAAGTTATAGTTTTAGATCGTTTATATTAAGATGATTTAAATGAATGATGAAATAACTGTTTCGAAAATAATAAAATGAAATAATATAAATATACTAAGTTAAATGTGATTGCTTTTGGAAGATTTGTTTCTATTTCCTAATGTTATTATGTTTTTCAGGTGCGCTATGATATATAAAGGCACTGGGACCCTTAAAACCCCGAGGACTGCAACGTACGTCACTCGGAGGACCCTTTCTGGCCGGAAGAACCCTTGCGTATCGAAAGGACCTATAACAACTGTTAGGACCCATGATGACCTGGATTTCATTTGACTGCTGCTGACCTTCATTG
Organism: Ecdyonurus torrentis; assembly: GCA_949318235.1. Lineage (NCBI taxonomy): Eukaryota > Metazoa > Arthropoda > Insecta > Ephemeroptera > Heptageniidae > Ecdyonurus > Ecdyonurus torrentis. Next base: position 42,688,389 of record OX439132.1, read on the forward strand.
GACCCCACCGAAACCTAACTGTGCCCACCTAGGGGTCCAGAAGAAAAGAAAACATCAAAGGTAGGCGTTTTTCTGATGTTTTTAGTATTTTTTATGGTGTTTAATTTTAATTATATGTATAGATAGGTAATTTAACTAATGAAGTTTACGTAAAGCCTAATATTATGTGTAATTTTAGGTTTTAGCGATATTATATATATATTTAGAGGCTATATTTATTGTTCCATACCGTAGGTTTGCATTAAATATCAATTTGTTCACAAATATAACATTTCAATAATTTTAAAAAAATTCTCATGCAGGATCGTGAATTAAAAAAAAAGTTAGTGAGTTTTTTTTAATTAATTACTGTCGTTTCATTTGAATTAACCTTCTTTTTAAAGCTTAATATTATCAAGTTTTAATACATATTTTATTTTCTTATTGTGATAAACTTTCATGAACTTGAGAGAGAGAGAGAGAGAGAGAGAGAGAGAGAGAGAGAGAGAGAGAGAGAGAGAGAGAGAGAGAGAGAGAGAGAGAGAGAGAGAGAGAGAGAGTAGATTTAAAGCGCCAGGTGTATATGCAACTTCTTAAATTGAGTTGCACAACAAGTTTGCATACCTTTCAATAAGTAAGGGGTTAATTAAAGTCACTATCAGTGAATTGTATCATTACAATAACCTTACGGTAAAATTATAATTTTTGTTAAACATTTTGTTTTCTTTGATTCTTTGAAAAGAGAAAAAAAAATCATAATTTTCGTCACTGTAATTATGAATAATAACCTAAAATATGTTGTATTAAACTATGCTTAAAATGAGCAATATTTTTTAATATTGTGAACTAAATTTTCTTCTTTCGTGAAGATTTTTTTTATTATTAATTATGCCAGTTAAAATAAATATATATAAATCTAATGTTTTGATTGACAGGTTCTGATGTTGGTGACTGCTGCCTGCTCCATATGCCTCACAACTACATTTCTGTTCTGAGCAGATCTGAGACCGTGACTTGTCATTTCAATTTGACGTCAAGTAAGTGATTTACTACATATATCAATTAACTAAACATCAAATATAACTAACTGCTTTATATTGATAAGCATGGAGAAAAATTTAAAATGTTTTGCCATTTATGTGCTGTGTATATTAAACTAAATTTGCGAAGTTTATACAAAGAATATTATTGCATTTAAATAGAATTCGGAATGCCTGTACTGTTATTCTTTCTTTTTTATTTTTAATCTGAGGCCATGGTTTGCACTGACAGTACTGTTCACGCTCTCGTGTTCTCGTCACGTTTATGTCGATGCGTATGTAAGTAATGTTGTTCATAAACTTTGTTTTCTTGCATTAAATAATGTGCATGCCATTTGAATAACCAATGCTTTTTGTAAGAGACATTTGTAAGAGAGAGAGAGAGAGAGAGAGAGAAGATTTTATATTAACCTGGCTATAACTATATAAAATTGTATTTCATATTAAGACACTCGCAAAGTTGCTTACGTTACTTCGTGGTGGGGTTTTTATTTTTTTTAAAGAAAAATTTAAACCAATCATACGGACAAAGAGAACTGAAGAGTAAATATATATTTTTTTATTTTTAGAATAAATTCGTAAAATATAACAAATTTAAAAGTTGTACTCATCTTTCTATTAACCACTGAACAAATAAGGTTTATACCAACAATTTAATGTTTAAAATTTTTAACTAAGTAATTGGGCTTTAATGAAGAGTTTCATATACGTAACTGAATAAAATCGTATATTATTATTTTCCGTGCAATTTAAAGTTTTATAAGGCTATTTAAGTAAAAAAATTAATTTTAATGTTTTTTCTCTCTGATTTTTAGGTAACAAATCAAGCAGCAACGACCGACAATTGTTCACACTCGCCTATCATCAAGTGTCCCAGGTCACAGCGCCCCTGGCACTCGCGGTGCTGGAACCAAAGGTTCTTCTGATAGACCACGCTGAGCTGCATGCGGAGTGCAGCAGTTTGAGCGACTGTCCACCATGATGATGTTTGGTCTGCAGACTAAGCCGGACGTCTTGAGGAGGATATTCTGTGAGTTATCATCAGATATCAGTCAGCAAGGACATGCTTTCCATCACTGGTAACTTTACAGCGTAATCTATTATTAATTTTTTTCCACCCAACATTTTTTGCGTTTTACATTAGCTTGTTCTGTAAGCTATACACAAATATTAAGCAAGCTTGGAAATTGTTTCTTTTTAAAAACATCTGATCATGACGTCATTACCTGTATACTACGTTTATATGTATGGTCGATCTTTAATATTTCTTCGTTTAGAAATTTAAACCTGATAAAAATGAACGAAACTTCACATAAAAAAATTCCATGGTCAACATGCGACTCAATTTCATAGGCTCAAAAATCAAGATCAAGCAATGAATATGCCTTATTTTGTTTGTAAGCTAATTACTGATACTATATTTTACAAAAAAAATACTGATTTTGTACTATATATACAGTGAGTCATTCGGCAAAAGCAAAAAGAATTTAATTTTCCCCCAAGGTCCCCAGTGGTCCTCTCCTTACATCTCAATTGTTACCCTGAATCAAAATCTTACTCAAACATCCCAAGACTGTTGGTTTGTACTGAAGCGTTAAATCTTTTTAACTGAATAACATCTTAAATTATTGTTTTCTTTGTACTTTAAATTTTTAAGCATATAAAAATATACAAACTTAACTATAGTGTCTTATTGAATTACAGATAAACTAAGCAGCGTCGATCGACACTGGTTCATATCCGCCACTAGAATATGTCTTAGCCCAGAGCAACCCTGGCACACGCAGTTCCCCAGCCAATGGTTCCTCACTGTTAGACCGCGCGGAGACACATGTGGAGTGCATAAGGTGCACCTGCCCGCCATGTCACTTTGTCGTCTGTAAACCAAGCTTGCCAGCTTGCATCGAGCCGAACTTGCATCAGGTTAGTAAAATTATTAAAATATATAATACTGGCAATAAAAGAGAGAGAGAGAAATACTATAGATTTGACTATTTTACATACCCATACTATGGAATCATTGGAATTGAAGGATATTGATAATGACACGTAAATATAACGCACGTTGACGCACGTCAATGGATAAACCAAGTTGTGTTTGTTTTGTGCTAGTTATTAATTACTGTAATATTATGATGATTTCAACTAATATAGTTTTGTTTGATCTATCTACACAAAGTATAATTATTTTTACTTTTCAAAATTTTCACTAACCTGGTTCTTAATCCCTTTCGTTTATAATTAATGCAGCACCAAACATCAGAGAAGTGAGGACTTGAAGCACTTGACTACCGAGGACTACACGAGGACTTGACGACCGTACGTGAGGATCTAAACACGACCTATATTACTTGAGGATTGCTAAGATAAGTGGAAAAGCAACGTTATTTTAGTACCAATTAATATAAGAGTGCATATTTTGCCGGCTCTTTTTAGTTCACCTGTTGAGCAGACAAGTGCGGGCACGGAGCTCTTGTCGTGCAACACTGTGACCTTGCATCACAGCGCAGCCTAGCAGCAGTATGTAGTTCTTAATTACTTGTAATGGTTATGTTTGTTTTAAAATTTAAAACCACTTAACATTTAAAATTAGCATTTCAATTACCAAATATGTCATAATACAAAGTTTTATTTAATTTTTTATTTAATAATTTATTTATATGATAGATAGATAGATAGATAGATAGATAGATAGATAGATAGATAGATAGATAGATAGATAGATAGATAGATAGATAGATAGATAGATAGATAGATAGATAGATAGATAGATAGATAGATAGATAGATAGATAGATAGATAGATAGATACAGGTAAATACATAAAATTTCAATATAATGATGTATTTGGAAGAAATATAATGTTTATTTAAATCATAAATAGATTTAATCACCAAACACACTTACCATTACAAGTAAAATTAACCGTTGCTACCTCACTGGTTTCTCAATGCAAGATCAGAGTGTCGCAGGACTAAAGAGCTGCATGACTGTTCTTAGCTAGCAATATTTATGCTATATTGACATAAATGCAGCATAAATTACTTATCCCCGTACAAAATTAGCTAATGTATATTTCGTAGGCCTTGGAAAATGATATCGCGCAGTGTTGGACCAAATATATCAGACTTGTACAGCGCATGTAATTGACTTGCCCAGGATTCAACAAGAGTTTCTCCCGCTGTTACTGTCTTGCTGCCAGGACGAAAACGGTCAAGTAAGAGGCGGTGTATGCTTACAACTAAGCAGCAAGGCACGACCTAGGACTTGGGCCAATTCTGGCTAGACCCACCCTCTTGCGGCTCTTACCCTCGCTCGTGATGATTGTCAGCGATGAGGAGCCGGTGATGTAGCTGAGCGCCGTGCAAGCTGTCTCCCAACTGCTCAACCTGTTGCGACATGGTGAGCAGATTATAAGTTGAGCACTCGAGATGATCTCTTTTTGAATCAAGTGAGAATTAAGATTTTGATTAGAAACACAAGTGCAGAAATTATTAAGTATTTAATTTACTCTGCATATATTTGTACCATAAATTTATGCCTAATTATAACACCATAAAAATTATTTTATTTGGACAGTATACTAAGTTACGCTCAATAGCTCTGTAATTATAAGGTATAACTTAAAATATACTGTATTATACTATGCTAATAATGAGCAATATTTTTTAATATTGTGAACTTAATTGTCATATTTCGTGAGAAAAATTTTTATCGTGATTTTTGCCAGTTAAAATAAATATATAAATCTGATGTTTTTATTGACAGGTTCTGATGTTGGTGACTGCTACCTGCTCCATGCCTCATAACAAAGATTTTATAACGTTCCATGTCGTTCCATGTAGAACAGAACTATATTTCTGTTCTGAACAGATCCGAGACCGTGACTTGTCATTTCAATTTTACGTCAAGTAAGTGATTTACTACATATATCAATTAACTAAACATCAAATATAACTAACTGCATTTACATTGATAAGCATGGAGAAAAATTCAAAATATTTTGCCATTTATGTGCTGTGTATATTACACTAAGTTAGCAAAGTTTATACAGCGAATATTACGGTTTTAAACAGAATTCGGAATGCCTGTACTGTAATTATTTCTATCCTTTCTCTTCTGAGGCCGTGGTTTGCACTGACAGTACTGTAAGTTCACGCTCTCGTGTTCTCGTCACGTTGATGTCTATGTGTATGTACTATGTAGGTAATCTTGTTCATAAACTTTGTTCTCTTGCATCAAATAATGTGCATGTCATTTGAATAACCAATGCTGATTGACATTGTAGCAGCAGAAAACAGCATTTATGAACAGCACTAGTGTATCACAGCTACATTAGTAAAAGATAAAGAGAGAGAGAGAGAGAAAGAAGATTGTATATTCACCTGGCGATAAATACATAAAATTGTATTTAATATTAAGACACTCGCAAAGTGGCCTACGTTACTTCGTGGTGGGATTTTAATTTTTTTAAAGAAAAATTAAAACCAAGCATACGAAAAAAGGTTACTGAATAGTAATTATACTCTTTTTTTAATATTTAGAATAAATTTGTTAAATATAAAAAGTTTATAAGATGTGCACAGCTAATTGTTTACCACTGAAAAAATAAAGTTTATACCAACAAGTTACTGTTTAAACTTTTTTAAAGAAGTAATTGGGCTGTAATGAAGAGTAACATAAAAATCCGTAACTGAATAAAATCGTATATTGTTATTTTCCATGCAATTTAAAGTTTTATAAGCCTATTAAAGTAAAAATAATTAATTTTATTATTTTTTCTATCTCATTCTCAGATAAAAAATCAAGCAGCAACGACCGACGCTTGTTCACACTCGCCTGCCAGCAAGTGTTATATGTCACAGCACCCCTGGCACTCGCAGTGCTGGGACCAATGGTTCCTCTGATAGACCACGCTGAGCTGCATGCGGAGTACAGCAGTTTAAGCGCCTGTCAGCCATGTTGTTGTTCGGTCTGCAAACTAAGCCGGAGGTCTTCAGGAGGATCTTCATTGAGTTATCATCAGGTATCAGTCAGGATGTGAGGAGAAATGTGGCGGCCAGCTTGCATCAGGTTACTAAAGTATATGATACTAAAAATAATGCTATATTTAAAATACACGCACAGATCTTCCTGTGCATTGCTGCCATAAAAAAAAAAAAAAAAAAAAAAAAAAAAGCATGAAAGAAACAATAAATTTAAGTGTTTTGCTTCTCAAAATTTTATATTTTGATAGATACAGGTACATTGGGTAAATACGCGAAATACGGGCGTCATGGCCAATTTTCCTAGTTTAGCTCGCAGCATTGTTTGTATATATTTATATCCTTTTTGACATACTGCGCACAGGGTAGCATAAGTAATGGCAATACAATTATTGTTATTGAAGAGTTCAAAAAGATGGATAACTGTTTGTGTGTGTGTGTGTGTGTGTCAAATAAGCCAAGCGTAAACTTTTAGAACGTTAGGTATATTTAAATTAAAATACTTCAATTTATTGATATCCTGCAGAGTATGCAACAAATATGTCATCTATGCGTAACTGGTTGCATACTTTCATATCTTGTAGGCGCTATAATAATAACGTTTGCTCTCTTTTTGTTCCAGTGCGTCAATAGTCTTGTGTGTACAAAGTCATGCTGAAGTGGAGGCAGCACGGACATACTTTCAATCACTGGTAACTTTACAGTTTAATCTTTTATTTTTTTCCCGACGAACTTTTTTTGCGTTTTACATTAGCTTGTTCTGTAAGCTATACATAAATATTGAAATAGCTTGGAAATTGTTCCTTCTTAAAAATATCTGATCATGACGTCATTACATGTATACTACGTTTATATGTATGGTCGATCTTTGTTATTTCTTCGTTTAGAACTTTAAACCTGATCAAAATGAACTAAACTTCACATAAAAAAGTTCCATGTTGAACATGCGACTCATTTCATCGGCTCAAAAATCAAGATCAAACAACGAATATCTCTTATTTTGTCTCTAAGCTAATCACTGTTACTACTTTTTACAAAAAATATATTGACTTTGTACTATATACATCGAGTCATTCGGCAAAAGAAAAAAGAATTTGATTTTTCCCAAAGGTACCTAATTCAAAATCTTACTCGAACACCCCAAGACTGTTGGTTTGTTCTAAAGAGTTAAATCTTTTTAACTGAATAAAATCTTAAATTACTGTTTTCTTAGTACTTTAAATTCTTAAGCATATAGAAATATATAGTGTCTTATTGAATCACAGATAAACTAAGCAGCGTCGATTGACACTGGTTCATACCCGCCACTAGCATTTGTCTTAGCCCAGAGCAACCCTGGAACTCGCAGTTCTCCAGCCAATGGTTCCTCGCTGTAAGACCGCGCGGAGCTGCATGTGGAGTGCAATAGGTGCGCCTGCCCGCAATGTCAGTTTGTCGTCTGTAAACCAAGCTTGCCAGCTTGCATCTAGATTGCATCGAGCTTGCATCGAACTTGCATCAGGTTAGTAAAATTAATAAAATATATAATACTGGCAATAAAAGAGAAAGAGAGAGAGAGAGAGAGAGAGAGAGAGAGAGAGAGAGAGAGAGAGAGAGAGAGAGAGAAATACTATAGATTTGACTATTATGCATACCCAATACCCATACTATGGAATTATTGGAATTGAAGTATATTGATAATGACACGTAAATGTAACGCGCGTTGACGCACGTCAAAGGATAAACCAAGTTGTGTTGTTTTGTGCTAGTTATTCATTACTGTAATATTGTGATGATTTCAATTAATATAGTTTTGTTTGATCTATCTACACAATGTATAAATATTTTTACTTTTCAGAAATTTCCCCAACCTGATTCTGAATCCCCTTTAATCGTTTATAATTCATGCAGCGCCCTACATCAGAGAAGTGAGGACTTGACGCACTTGACTACCGAGGACTGCACGAGGACTTGACGACCGTACGTGAGGATCCAAACAGGACCTATATTACTTGAGGATTGCTAAGATAAGTGGACGAGCAACGTTATTTTAGTACCAATTAATATAAGAGTGCATAATTTGCCAGCTCTTTTTTGTTCACCTGTCGAGCAGACAAGTGCGGGCATGGAGCTCTTGGCGTGCAACACTGTGACCTTGCATCACAGCGCAGCCTAGCAGTAGTATCTAGTCAATTAATTCTTGTAATGATTATGTTGGTTCCAAATTTTAAACGACTCAAGATTAAAATTAGCATTTCAAATACCAAGTATATCATAATATAGCGTTATATTAATTTTTATTTTTATTTATTTATAAGATAGGTAGATAGATAGATAGATAGATAGATAGATAGATAGATAGATAGATAGATAGATAGATAGATAGATAGATAGATAGATAGATAGATAGATAGATAGATAGATAGATAGATAGATAGATAGATAGATAGATAGATAGATAGATAGATAGATAGATAGATAGATAGATAGATAGATAGATAGATAGATAGATAGATAGATAGATAGATAGATAGATGAATATTTAGGTAGGTACAGGTAAATAAATATAATTTCAATATAATAATGTATTTTGATGTAATGTTTATTTTAAATGTTAAATAAATTTGATCACAATACCACCATTATCATTACAAGTAAAATAAACCGTTTTTGCCTTACTGTATTCTCAATGCAAGATCAGAGTGTCGCAGGACTAAAGAGCTGCATGACTATTCTTAGCTAGCAATATTTATGCTATATTGACATAAATGCAGCATAAATTACTTATTCCTGTACAAAATTAACTAATGCATATTTTCCAGGGCTTGGAAAACGATATCGCGCAGTGTTCGACCAAGATATATCAGACTTGTGCAGTGCATGTAACTGACTTGCCCAGTATTCAACAAGAGTTTCTCCCGCTGTTACTGTCTTGCTGCCAGGACGAGAACGGTCAAGTAAGAGGCGTTGTATGCTTACAACTAACTAGCCAGGCACGAGCTAGGACTTGGGCCACTTCTGGCTAGACCTGGCCTCTTACGGCTCTCACCCTCGCTCGTGATGATTGTCAGCGATGAGGAGCTGGTGATGTAGCTGAGCGCCGTGCAAGCTGTCTCCCAACTGCTCAACATGTTGCGACATTGTGAGCAGATTATAATTTAAGCCCACGAGATGATCTCGTTTTGAATCAAGAGAAAAATTTGATTTCGAAAAGAAACACAAGTACAGAAATAATTAAGTATGTAATTTATTCTGCATTATATATATCTTTGTAGCATAACTTGATGCTTGATTATAACACTTCAAAAATTATTTTATTTGGATAATTTAATATGTTACGCTCAATAGCACTGTAATTATGAATAATAACTTAAAATATGCTGTATTAAATTATGCTTAAAATGAGCAAAATTTTTAAATATTTTGAACTTAATTTTCTTCTTTTGTGAGATTTGTTTTATTATTAATTATGCCAGTTAAAATAAATATATAAATCTGATGTTTTGATTGACAGGTTCTGATGTTGGTGACTCCTGCCTGCTCCATGCCTCACAGCTACATTTCTGTTCTGAGCAGATCCGTGAACGTGACTTGTCATTTCAATTTGACGTCAAGTAAGTGATTTACTAAATATATCAAATAACTAAACATCAATTATAACTATCTCCTTTTACATTGATAAGCATGGAGTAAAATTCAAAATGTTTTGCCATTTAAGTGCTTTGTATATTACACTAAGTTAGCAAAGTTTATACAGTGAATATTATTGCATTTAAATAGAATTCGGAATGCCTGTACTGTTATTATTTCTATCCTTTTCCTTCTGAGGCCGTGGTTTGCACTGACAGCACTTATTTCTGTAAAAAATAACTAATGTATATTTTTCAGGGCTTGGAAAACGATATCGCGCAGTGTTGGACCAAGATACATCAGACTTGTACAGCGCATGTAATAGACTTGCCCAGTATTCAACAAGAGTTTCTCCCGCTGTTACTGTCGTTTTGCCAGGAAGAGAACGGTCAAGTAAGAGGCGTTGTATGCTTACAACTAACCAGCCAGGCATGAGCTAGGACTTGGGCCACTTCTGGCTAGACCCGCCCTCTTACGGCTCTTACCCTCGCTCGTGGTGATGGTCAGCGATGAGGAGCCGGTGATGTAGCTGAGCGCCGTGCAAGCTGTCTCCCAACTGCTCAACCTGTTGCGACATGGTGAGCAGATTATAAGTTGAGCACTCGAGACGATCTCATTTTGAATCAAGTGAGAAATAGGATTTTAAAAAGAAACAGAAGTGCAGAAATGATTAAGTTTGTAATTCTGCATAATATATATCTTTGTAGCATAAATTTATGCTCAATTAGATTAAACCATAAAAATTATATTATTTGCACAACATTATAAGTTCTGTGCAAACGCATAAAAATTATGCCGTATAAAAAAAACTTATGCTGTATTAAGCAATGTTGAAAATAAAGTTCACAATAATAAAAAATATCGCGCGTTTTTAACAGTGCTTAATACAGCATAATTTTAGTTATATGTGCTGCATAATTTTTGTGCTATTGCGCAGAACTTGTAATGTTGTTCAATCAAATAAATCATTTTTATGGTGTGATCTAATTAAGCCAGTTAAAATAAATATGTTAATCTGATATTTTGATTTACAAGGCTCTGATGTTGGTGACTGCTGCTTGCACTTTATGCTTCAAAAATTCATCCCTATGCTGAGCAGACCTGCGACTGTGACTTGTCATGTCAATTTGAACTCTCAAGTAAGTGATTTACTACATATATCAATTAACTTAACATAAAATATAACTAACTGATTGTATAATGCTAAGCATGGAGTAAATTATTGTGGCATTGATCTGCTGTGTATAATAGCCTTACCAAGTTATCACAGTTAAATCAGCGACTAATATTGCATTTAAATAGATTTCGGAATGCTTGTACTGTTATTATTTCTTTCCTTTGTATTCTGAGGCCGTAGTTTGTACTGACAGTACTGTAAGTTCACGTTGTCGTGTTCTCGTCATTTTGATGTCTGATATTGTAAGAGAGAGAGAGAGAGAGAGAGAAGACTGTATTTTCACCTGGCTACAGCTACGTGAAATTTTATTTAAGATAAAGACTCTCGCAAAGTGGCTCATGTCACGTGGTGGATTTTTTTAGTAAAGAAAAATTTAAACTTAGCGTACGGAAAAAGGTTACTGAAGAGTAATAATACTTCTTGTCTTTATTTTTAGAATAAATTTGATAAATATAAAAAGGTTTTAAGATGAGCAGAGCTAACTATTTACCACTGAAAAAATAAAGTTTTTACCAACAAGTTATTGTTTTAAATTTTTTAACCAAGTAATTTTTTTCTACTGAATAGTTACATCTCCGTAACTGAATAATAAGATCTTAAATTAATATTTTTCATGTATTTTTAAGTTGTTTAAGCCTATTAAAGTGTAAAAATTATTATAATAATATTTTTCTATTGCTTCACAGATAAAATGTGCAGCAACGACCGACGCTAGTTCAAACTCGACTACCAGCAAGTGTCCCAGGGCACACCACCTCTGGCACTTGCTGTGCTTGGACCAATTGTTCCTCTGACAGACCACGCTGAGCTGCAGGCGGAGTGCAGCAGTTTGAGCGCCTGTCTGTCATGTTGATGTTTGGTCTGCAAACTAAGCCAGAGGTCTTGAGGAGGATCTTCTTTGAGTTATCATCAGATATCAGTCAGGATGTGAGGAGGAATGTGGCGGCCAGCTTGCATTAGGTTAGTATAACTAATATATATATATATATATATATATATATATATATATATATATATATATATACACATTAAGGGTTGTCTTATAGCACTGATAATAAAGTTAACTATATGATACTAAAAAAAAGGTTTTTTAATATATTTGCAAAGATCTTCCTGTGCATTGCTACCATAAAAAAATAATAATTAGAGCAGAGAAACAATTTAGAGAAGCGCTTTCCTTTCAAAATTTTATATTTTGTTAGATACAGGTACAGCTCTGGCCAAAAGTTACCGGACGATTTGTATAGGCAATCCGCAACTACACAATGTTATCTTTATGAGAAAAAGCAGCGGCCGCCGTTGCCCCGTTCGGGAACTTTTGGCCAGAGCTGTACATTGGGTAGATACGTGAAACACAGTCGTCATGGTCAATTTTCTAATTTAGCACGCAGCAGTAGTTGTATATATTTTTTATCCTTTATGACGTACTGTGCACAGGGTAGGTTTAGTAATGACAAAACAATAATTTTTTTGTAGCGTTCAAAAAGAAGGATAACTTTTTTCCTTTTATTTTTGTTTGTGTAAAATAAGCCAAGCGTAAACTTTTAGAACATCAGCTATATTTAAATTAAAATATTCCAACTTATTGATATCCTGCAGAGTATGCAACAAGTGTGACAGGTATGCGTAACTGGTTGCATACTTAAATATCTTGTAGGCGCTATAATAAAAACGTTTGCCGTATGTTAGGATATTAGGCAAGTTTTTTTTCCAGTTGCTCTACGCCTTTAATTAAGAAGTTGTATAATTTCAAAGCGCTAAAGCAAGCTATACCTGCTGCTACCTTATGTTCTCATATGGTAACAACAGAATGTGTCAAGCAGGGATCTATTGGTAAAAATAATTAACAACACCAGTCATATGCTTACAGCAAGTTTTGTTTTATTAAATTACAAAATATAGTTTATTTATATATTTAAAGAAATCGTTACAAATATAAACAGAAGTGCATGTTCAATTTTTTTATGATTCCAAACATTTTTCATGAATAACAATAAAAAATAATCTACATTTATTTTTTTATCACAGTTTTAAATATTTAAGGTTCTCTTCAGTTCGCTTGTATCTCGAAATCTAAAAAGCAAAGTTCCTAATTTTTTGATGCCATCTTAAAGTTAATGGTAACAGCTACCCTTGATAAAAATTTCAGCACCCGTGACCATCAGATAAGAGAGAAATTAATTCTTGAAATAACATGGGCTATTATGGGACTAAAACTTCAAAAAATCGTAATTCAAAATCTAGCATGGTGACCCCCCCCCCCCCGCCCAATTTTTTCATTTTTTAAGTTACCTTACCCTAATCTATCACTGTGTTAAATTTCAGATTTTTCCTCCTTTACAACTTTCTAGTCAAATCCCGCAGTAGCTGATTTCCCGCCTTAAGCTATATTTTTATTATTTTATGAATTAAAAATTGTAAAATAAAAATATAATGACATATATATTGAAAATATTTACTGTATTATATAAAAAAGTATTATATATCTAATGTTTCTGATAATATGTCTAATATCCTAACATACCTATAAATATCAACGCTGATTTAGCCAGAGTCATTGATTTCTATTTTATTTAATATTTACAAAATGCAGATGCGGATTTATGACGTCATAGGTCACTAGTCCACGCATGTGGAAACTGGCGAGCTATGACGTCTAAAACCTGTATCTGGCATTTCGTGAATAGAAAATAAATTAGATATCAATGACTGTGGCTACATCAACGTTGCTATAAAGGTATGTTAAGATATATATAAACTTTAAATATAAAAATTTATTATATTCGCTGGTTCATTCACGTTTATGCAAATGTCCCTAGATCGAAGCAACCACTGGCACCCGCAGGGCCAATGGTTTCTTTGTTAGACTGCGCAGAGCTGCATGTGCAGTGCAGACGTTTATGCGCCTGCCCGCCATTTTGGTGTTTGATCTGCAGACCGAGCCGCAGTTTTTGAGGAGGCTGTTCTGTGAGTTGTTGTCAGATAAAGTGAAGGCGTGAGGCGCAGTGAGGCAGCGTATAGAGAGTAAAACTGTCTCTTAATCTGTTCTTTTATATGCAAATACATCATGAGATTAGGTACTGCGGTAGCCACAGTATTGATAATGGTAGAAAACAGCGGTAAATAAATTATCTTCTAAGTTTTTTAGTACCATAATTTCAAATTTGTATTTCACTGACAAAAAAAAATTAAAAAAAAAAAAAAAAAACGCAATAATTATGCTATCTCATTTTTAGCAGATTATTTTCAATTTCAACATAGCATAATTTTTGCTTTATTGCATGCAGCATAAATAACTTAATAAAATCTTTCTGTGTGAGTAAATTAAAAAGTAAATCTATGATGAAAAATAGTAAAAATGTTAACTATATAAAATTAAAAACTTCAATGATTTTATATATCCTATTTTTTTTTAGGATTCATTCATTCATTCATTCATTCATTCATTCATTCATTCATTCATTCATTCATTCATTCATTCATTCATTCATTCATTCATTCATTCATTCATTCATTCATTCATTCATTCATTCATTCATTCATTCATTCATTCATTCGTTCATTCATTTTCTTCAATCAATCAATCTATACTATATTTATTAATAAAAAAAACATTTTCAGCCGCCTGACACTTATGCTACTCTTTTAGCAAAGCAGCACCCAGTTTTCAAACTTAACACTAGATGTCCGAAGTGAACGGATTTTTTTTTTCATTTTTCAAGTGACATTTTTTTACTTCACTTCAAAAATTATTACATTGTTATTTTAAATGTAAGAAACTAGAAAAGTATATTTTTAAATCGAATCTATTATTTTTAATTGAACGATTTGTCAAAGTTGAAATGCATTGTTATAAATGTTCAAAATATAAAATACAAATCAACACTTAAATTATAATGCTAGATAAATCTCAATTAAACATGTTTTTGAAATTAAATATTTAAAATTAAACCAGTTTTTGAAACCGAAATTTGGAATAGTGTGTAAATTTTAACCATCTTGAATATAAAAAAATATTTACAAATTATAAAAAAAAAACGATCATTCAGCATAAATATGAAAAAATAAGAAAAAAAAAGTTGGCCGCCGCCTGTTGGTTTGCTAGCCGCTCAACAGCTACGCTCAACAAGTTGCCTATACTTCAAGGCGTGCTTATGTATTAGTCATGCGTATTTTCTTATCAGTTCTAATAGATAATAAATATCACTATTCAATAACATGGCTTGGTGGGCGCAAGTATGACAATCGTCCCACACGATCACCAAAGGTAAGCAACGTGTGGTCAAGTTTATTCTTGGATCGGTGAACATATTTTTTTCAAATTTCCGGCAAAGGTAAGTTTGAAAAATAAGCTCTATACCTCCTAGAACTTGATGTTCTCCGAGTAATAATTTTCTTGACTTCGTCATCTTACGTATCCTTAGATAAAATTACACAGCTACCTTCTTTTGAATTATGTTCTCCGATTACAATATTTTGCATTTTTAGCTGATTTTTAGCTTGAAAAATGAGCCAATTTCCACAAATATGGTATTATGATGACAGACTAGTATAGGAGGTATATTACTATCTACTTCAGATCCAGGCAACCTACAATATAGTTATGTTTAAGAAGTTGCCTAAGTTCAAGGGGCTAAATATGCTGTACCTGCTGCTGTGCTATTTTCTCCTAATAACAAAAACCTGGTTTAGACACCACAGAGTGCTTCAAGCAGGGATCTATGGCTAAAAATAATTACAAACGCAACTACATATGATTACAGTAAGGTTTGTTTTATTAAATTACAAAAGTTGGATGGTACATTCAGTCAGTTTTACTTTATTGATCGAAATATCCATTGATAAATATGTTATGTACTGTATTTCATTATTAAGTAGGTTCAGTCTTCTTTTTTATTATTATTAATATTGTGGGTTTTTTTTTACTTGTAAATTATATTCATTATTTTTATAATATAATATAAATTAAAAACAGTTTCAATTATAATCTGCAAAACATTTTTCACAATAAATAATAATATAATCTAACGATAAATTTTCATTTTTGTTTTGTTTGTTTTATCAGCGAAATATTATATTATTAAGATAATTTTTATAGTGGATTAGTATATTGATTGATGCTAACAGCTTCAGTAGCCAATTCAATGTAATCAGCTTATCAAAATTAAACATTGAACTGGCTATTGGATGCCATTAATATTTTACTTTACATGTTTTCGACCCAGTTTGAGAGGCTACAGAAGGGTTGAGTGATTATTATTATTATATATATATATGAATAATAAGAAAGAGAGAGATAGATAGATAGAGAGAGAGAGAGGAGAACACCGCACAAGTCGCGAGCTTCGTCTCCCTCATACTGCCATTCGTTTATATACACATTACTCCCCATGTCAAAAACAGCGTTTTTCAAACTTTTGGTCTTTTTTAATAATAAAATTATTGTTCCATTAAATTTATCAAGTTTACCTAGCGTAGAAATTCAGGTGAAAACAAAGTAAATTTTATAATCAATATTTAAATTTGATTTAATAAGCACATATCAATTATTATTAAATTGTGGATTAAATTATAATTTTTTTACCTTTTTATGAAATAGATTCAAAATAGATTTTAAAAAATCACTCAAGAGAAAAGTAAGAGGTAATTTTAAAATTAGACAAAAGTCTCAAAATTGCATTATCCACGGCAGCATTAGATATTATACTTTTTTGTATAACACAGTGAATACTTTCAATGTATATATCATTATTATTTTACTTTACAATTCCTAAATTTAAAATAATAAATTAAATTTAAATATTTAAAATTGAAATAAAAAAAAGTTTTTGGAATCATAGAAAAAAAGAAAGAGAAGGAAAAATATGTCAAACTTCCTGTCAATCAAGTAGTGACCTGTGAGTAGCGTCGCGGTGATCAAGCAGTTGCCTAGCAACCAGAATGTTTTGTTCGTCTGTCTGTCTGTCTGTCTGTCTGTCTGTCTGTCTGTCTGTCTGTCTGTCTGTCTGTCTGTCTGTCTGTCTGTCTGTCTGTCTGTCTGTCTGTCTGTCTGTCTGTCTGTCTGTCTGTCTGTCTGTCTATCTGTCTGTCTGTCTGCCTGCCTCCATGCCTTTCTGTCTGTCTGTCTGTCCGATTGTATTTTTTTTTAACCACATTAGTGTATTTTACAGCAAAATAACTTTGTTAAATGACATAACTATTATGTTGCACAATATATAATATTTATGTTATTTTAATGTTTCAATTTAATTAACATTTAGGATGCATATTATACGACATAAACATTGCATAAATGTTGTAATTTATCCTCTCCTTGTGATACTTCCGCTGATTGGATGAATTAATTACACAGAAAAAAATAAAACATGTGCGGTAACTTAAAAACTTCAGTTGCTCAGAAATAGGTGTAAAAACTGAACATTCGGTCTCTGCAATTGAAAAAATAAAAAGGAGATATTTATCACAAATATTTTTTTTTAGATGTGATAATGCCACCTTTTCGCTTGTATTAGCTCCCAAAAACAGTTGAAAAGTATTGTATTGTCCATCACGGTACATGTAAAACCGCCCGGGGGCCTCGCGTGGCTTACCTGCAGCTAGGGTTTAAAAGCAAAGCAGGTGTAAGGTGTGCGTACGGACATTGTCATTATGAAATTTGATTTCTTTATTATTTTTTATTATTCAAAATAAAATGCACAATGTAATTAACTTGCATTATTTACTCTATTAATATATATACATTTTTTTTATTGCACACTGATAGATGACTTAAATATGATGGCTAAATATAACACTTTATAGCATATAATATATAATATATAGTGTCTATATAGTATTACTGTATAATAATTACTATATAATACAGATATACAGTATTATAAATATTATAATTAAATTAAAAAATAAAAATTAATAAGCCTACGATATTTCAATTATGTATTTATACATAATTGAAATAAGTTATAATTTTATTTATATTTTTACTATTTTACTTAATTTATATAATATAATTAAAGGATGTATTCTTATATTTATATGATAAAAATCAATTAAAATATTAAAAATATAAATACAATCATAACATATTAATGTAACACCATCATTTTAATTGTTATTATTTTAAACACACAATTATACAAAAGCCAATCAATTAGACAATATCCTTTTTATCATAATTTTTTTTACACATAATGTCTTATTAATTTATATTTTTATTTATACTTAAGTTATACTTTATATTTCAAAACGAATAAAGTATCTACAGAACACACATCAATTTAATTTTCAAATAAAGGAGAGTATTTTGGTAATGAAGTATCAAAATTTTAAATTTATAAAATAAATATTTTATAACTAAATAATAATTTTTTCATAACAATAAACTTAAAACAAGTATTATATTTTGTCATCGTGCAATCAGTGTGCAAAGGAAAAATGTTTTATACTGTACAGTAAATTTTAATACATTGTATAATGTGTATATTATCGTTATATATTAAAATATAATAATAATAATTAACATAATAAATTTAAAGTTTTCTTCATTTTAAGTGTTTTGTAATCTTCCCTCCAAAACTAAAAAAAAAGTGGTTTCTTTCATCTTCTACGTGTAAAAAGTAAGAAGAAATAATTTAAATAAATATTACCAAAATTATTTGTTTTACGTTAAAAATATCACATTTTTATGAAATTCTAATTAAAATTTATTAGCAATGTTAGTTTTGTAGTAATAATTCAAATTAAGTCAGGTAATCAAAGTGATGAGTTTAAAAAAACAGTGAAGCTTATATACTCTGGAGGTAGATTTATTCTTAACTCGCGTTAGAATGTTATAGACAGGCAGGTAGGACAATAGATATAGGCTAGGTAGGAGGTAGGGTGTGAAGGTGGAGAGGGTGGCTGTCAAGTAACAAAAGGTCGCAAAATTTGTTTTCATTTTTTTTTAACAATACAAGCTTTTGATTATATGTATAATCCAACTGTAGTGTATAGCTGTGCGAGTACTTGCGTGGAAGTTGGAAGAAATATATTTCATTTACCTGACCTGTTGAAGCAGGTGTGACAATCCATGTATTTTTAACTATTTTTTTTTAGATGAGGTAAATGAAAACATCGATTGGTTCATATTTAATTACTCAGTTCAGCTACTTTTCAGTTGTGATAATTGATAATTTTTTTCTGTGTATATATAAAAAGTCTAATAATCACGTTTAGGTTTAAATATGAGAATCTTAATTTAAAATATCCATGGAAATAGCCCTGATTGAAATAAATCAAAGTTTATTTAGGAAATTTTAATGCTTGCAAATCTGAAATTGCTTTTTAATAAATTAAGGAGCAATGAAACAAAGGAATTTTAATTTTATTAAAGTAAAGGTCTTTTTATGCAGAATACAATAATTTTGTGTAAAATTTTGCCAAAAAAATTGCAAAACTTAACTTTTAAATTTTTGCAACAAAAATTTGTAATTTTCACTCTTCACTTTTAAAATTTGTAAACTTACGGGGCAGTTCTGTAATCAGCAGATTAAGGTCTTTCAAAAAATGTGCAAATTATTACAATTCGTGTGCAAAAGTGTCAAGGTCACAAAAACAAGCAAGGCTAACGACTTCTTTGTTTTTCAAGCTGAAAACTCTTTTGTCAAGAAACCCAACAACATGCACATTAGTTGAAAGCCCTTTAACTGCTGATTACAGAACTGCCCTCAAATCTTCAATATACCCTTTTGTTTTAGAGGATTTAGCTTTAGTTTATTTTTGCAAAATTTTAACAAAATTGACTTAAACATGTTTTGTTACTAATTTGGGTCCTTAGACTTTAAATCTGAGATCAGTTTTTCATTTCAACCTTTATATTACGTTTTACTGTGATGTGAAATTTACGTATCCTGCATGTGTTGTACACCCGCGATACATGTATGCACGAGCAGTTGCCTATCTATACAGGCGGCAATATATAAGTGACATACTTGAGTTCGAGATCGTGGGTTCATGTCTTATAGCTCACTATAATTTTTATGAAATAAAATTTATTACCACAACTCTACAAGAAGTTTTACTTTCTCTTTCTTCATGATGCGCTTGTGTCCTAATGGATAACGTCGCTGACTTCTAGCTTTTACACCTAGAAGTATGTGGGTTCGAGTCAGAGTAAGTTTTTGTAAAAATATTTGATATACTTAAATATTTAGTAAGTTTAAATGTAATAACTTTTTATTACAGAGAGATGAAAAAAACAAACTAAAAGTCACGTAATTTAATCAGTGTGGTGAAAATAATGAAAATTATTTTATTTAAAAATATTAAACGTAAAAACAATGATTTTATATTAGCTTTTTCATATAAATATTTATAATTTCCAAGTATGAATTAAAAAAAAGGTGTTGAAATAAGAGATAAACAAATGTAATTTAAAATATAATTTAATTTATTAGTTCTTATCAATCACAACAATGCAGAGATTTTTTAACAATTTTTATTACTTATTTTTTGTTCTATTTTTTTTTTTTTTTTTTGCACACGAATTATTTTACTTTATTATTTTACAATATTTCAGGCAATGTAAAGATATTTTGACCAAATAAAAAACAATTTTCATACATATTTATTTACAGATATTACTAACTAAAGTGAATAATATTAAAATTATTCAAGTAAAAACACACAGAATAAACATGACAAATTAAAGTTATACTCTGTACTACAGTATGTGTGTGTCAACATCATAGATTATGTTTCATTTTATAGCGGGTGTATCTACATGACGTTATTATGTTATTATACTGAATGCGTTTCGACGCCATACTGGTTCAAGGAATAACGTTGCTAAGGACACACTTCTTTTTAGGGATAAATATATAATAATATAATTATTATATTATATTATTATTACTATATATTAATATAATTATTTTAAATTATTAATATTAATCAAAGCAACTTAACTACCAAATAAATATCGTTATATTAAAATTTTATTTATATACTTGTAACTATCTACCTACCTGATATAGTATCTATTTATCTACCTACCTACATGCGTATCTATCTATCTATCTATCTATCTATCTATCTATCTATCTATCTATCTATCTATCTATCTATCTATCTATCTATCTATCTATCTATCTATCTATCTATCTATCTATCTATCTATCTATCTATCTATCTATCTATCTATCTATCTATCTATCTATCTATCTATCTATCTATCTATCTATCTAACTATCTATCACATAGATAAATAAAATTTTAATATATTCATGGTATATTTGGCAGAAATGTTAAGTTAATTTTAAATGTTAACTTGTTTTAATTTTAACAGCAACATAATTATAATAAGATATTATTATATAATTGTGCAGCTTTGCATGTAAGCTTCGCAAAGAGCAAGGGATACGTATTTTTTACTCTTGTAATAGTACTCTATTTTGTAACTCTTGCGGGGCTTGCTTTTCCTGAGGACCAGAAAATTTACATAATAATTAAAATTTTAATTAAAATACTAAGTTAACATTGTATAAGCCTCTTGTTAGTGTGTTTGTGAGAAAACTACTGCCCTGAGGTCACAAATATTCTAATATAGATGATACTATAATAGACATTATTGTACAAGGTTTAATTAAGTCAGTTAAATGCAACCGAATATATCAGTGCATTCGGGCACCTGATGACGTCCAAGTATGTGCAAATATTTTTCAAGCGTAGCAGATCGGGGTTTCTCCAGCACAGTTGGCCTTCTTGGTGAGCTGTGGTGAGCGTACACAGTGGTTTGTATAAGTACTCTGGTCCAACTTTTCTGTTGCACTTGGAGAGAGCTCTGCAAGTAAAACAACAATAATATCAAAACTACACGTTTTATTTTTAAAAACAAGTGTATGGTAATTTCTCTACCATGACGCCCCTTTTTAGTTTATGTTTATAGACCAATTTTTCTAATCTTTGTGTTTTACCATCAAATCTTTTTGTTATCATACATATGTCGTATTCTATTTTTTATTAATATTTAGTTTATTTTAACCAACTTATTTCATTTATTTTAACTTAAAACGTAACTAAATAGATGTTTTTGTCTCAAACATAAAGTAAAGAACAGTATTTAATTCTTACCGGACTTCTTATCCCGCCCGATTATTTTATACGTTTTAGTATTTAACCCTCTTGTGCAGATTTATTATGGTAAAAAAAATTACCATCAGTTTTAAAGATCTCATTTTGTGATTAATCATTAAAAAGCACATCATGTTTTTTCATGTGGTCTATGGCTTTAATATAACAGTAGAAGGTAGAATATCTTACCTGACTGCAGCCATGTGACACTCCACAAGAATGACATTGAAATGAGTAACAGTGGAGTAGCCAAGAGTACGACGTTGTTTATGTTCATCTTCTTCAACAGGACAACGCTTGGTGAAGTGTACCTAAGCTGGCTGACATCTGAAACAAAACAATCAAAAGTTGAAACTATCATTTATCATGTCCAGTATAGTTCAACTAGGATTCTTATATAAGGCAGTAGGGGACCGACTTGGACGCTACCTCTTATGTACTGGGTAAATTGAGTTAAATTTAGTATAGTTATTGCAATCACAAAAACAATTATAAAATAATAATAATAATGCTTTTATGAAGATTGAACTTAAGGAGCCAATTTTTGTTTTTCCTTTAAAAATATCATATTAAAGAGGTTAAAAATGTTTAAACTTAATTGGTGAACATAGAAGAATATAAAATGCTTTTACACAAATGATTTTCGTAAACCTTGTTTTCTGCTACTTCAAGAAAACTGTGTTTACGGACAAAACTATATTGATTATATTGACATTTTTTCATGCTTTATTTGTAAAAATGTTAAAAATACGCATAAAATGGAGACCACGCTCCGTTTAAAAATTTTACTTTGGCGGGACCCCATATCCTATGTTGCATTGCTCTCTCGGTCAGGGTGTCCTGATTTTGACTCTAGGAAATATGGTAAGCCTACTTACAACTATGGTGTACTACCTAGAAAAGAACGGCTTGTTGCAAACGTAGTAAGTGATAATCTGACATCAATATGATGCTTGTACAAACTCTAAAAAGGTTCAAATTTCTCACCTATATCCCTCTCTGCAGATGACACACACATAAATCCAGTCTCTTCTCCTAACTCCTCCAGCTTGATTACCATCACTTGTACTTTCTCATTGGTACACATGCCTACGGAACGCAGTTGTTCTTCTGTCATAGCCTTGCAAGACGTTTTTTCTCATCTCTAGTCTGCTGTCATACCTACAAACATAGAAGCCGCATGATAATTAGAAACATGAATATATAAAAGCGGTGATGAGAGTCTTCATAGTAGTTTAAAACTAGTAAAAATGTGTCTATATGTAATATATCTCACTTAAATATTTCTGGCCTCATGTGCTATAATCCCCGTTTAAAATTTAAAAATATTTTGTGGATTTTGGTCATTACCTCGAAATAGTTGATAGGAATGTAAGTATATGACTATGTGTAATCCAAAGAGATTTCCCACTGAAAAGTACCGGTCAGCTAGAGACAAGTTATTGCAGGTCATAATTACTTAGATTAAATGTGCAACAAAAAATTAACAGTCAACTCTCAATTTTGTTATTTCAATTCTGTGAATTTCTCGATTCTGTAAATAACTCCTTTAGGTCCTCAGCAGACTTTAATAAACGGCTATGTTAAAGCTCACGACTTTGTGAAATAGCCATTTTCTGGGTCCCTTGTGATTTCACAAAATCAAGACTATATTGTATAACTTCCAAGAAAAAATTAAGCAAAAAGCTAAAATAATATTAATAATAATAATATTTAAATAAAATAACTTTATTTACTTTGGTGAACAACTAAGCCATCTACACATCTTAGATGATAGAATTACCAGTAGAAAAACAGAAAAATTCTATTTTTACAAGACTAAATTAGTATTTTTTAACTATTATAAAATATGTGTATATTTCATATTATTGTTACATAAATAAAAAACTATATATAGTATAAGATATATGAGAGAGCATTAATTGTGTCATGAAAATTATTGCAATGGGAAATTCTCTAATTTTGATGGTTAGGAGAGAAGGATTAACCATCAAAATTAGAGAATTTTGCTTAGCACCTGATCATTATTCCTGGTCTCTCAGTATAGACCCTGGATTCTCATCGTAGCACCTGGACTCTCTTCATAGCGTCTGGACTCCCATCATAGTGCCTGGACTCCCATCGTAGCGCCATGAATTCCATCTTAGCAGCTGGACTCCCATCATAGCAGTTGGACTCCCATCATCGCGCCTGGACTCCCATCATAGCAGCTGGACTCCCATCATAGCGCCTGGTCTCCACCATATCGCCTGGACTCCCATCATAGCAGCTGGACTCCCATCAAAGCAGCTGGACTCCCATAATAGCGCCTAGTCTCCATCATAGCGCCTGGACTCCATTATAGCAGCTGGATTCCCTTCATAGCGCCTGGACTCCCATCATAGCAGCTGGACTCCCATCATAGTGCCTGGACTCCCATCGTAGCGCCATGACTCCCATCGCAGCAGCTGGACTCCCATCATAGCGCCTGGACTTCCATCGTAGCAGCTGGACTCCCATCATAGCAGCTGGACTCCCATCATAGCAGCTGGACTCCCATCATAGCGCCTGGACTCCATCATAGCGCCTGGACTCCATCATAGCAGCTGGACTCCCTTCATAGCGCCTGGACTCCCATCATAGCAGCTGGACTCCCATCATAGCACCAGGACTGCCATCATAGCGCTTGGTCTCCATCATAGCGCCAGGACTCCCAGCTCGTCTTCTTCTGATCTTCAGTTTCCATCCAGCATTAGTCCCCTGCAATCAATGTCATTATGTATTGTACATTACACAGTTTGGAAAAAAACCTATTATTTTTAATATATTATTATTATTACAGATATATGTAGACTATAAATTACGCAAAAAAAAAATTCTCTCTCTCGCTCTCTCTCTTTTTTTTTACCTTATGCAGATCTTTTATCCTGCGACACTCTGATCTTGTATTAAAAAGCATTGAGGTAGCAAAGGTTTATTTTACTTGTAATGATAATGGTGGTCTGTAATCAAATCTTTTGAACACGTAAAATAAACATTATATTTCTACCAAATATATCATTATAATAACATTTTATTTATTTACCTGTACCTACCTACCTACATACGTATCTATCTATCTATCTATCTATCTATCTATCTATCTATCTATCTATCTATCTATCTATCTATCTATCTATCTATCTATCTATCTATCTATCTATCTATCTATCTATCTATCTATTTACCTATCTATCTATCATATACATAAATTAACAAATATAAAAATAAATAAAACTCTGTTTTATGACATATTTGGTAATTGAAATGCTAATTTTAAATGTTAAGTTGTTTAAAATTTTGAAAAAAACATAATCATTATAAGTAATTATAGACTAGATACTACTGCTAGGCTGCGCTGCATTGTGATGCAAGGTCAGAGTGTCGCACGACAAGACCTCCCTGCCCGCACTTGTCTGCTCGACAGGTGAACAAAAAAAGACAGAAATCCATGTATATTTATATTAATTGCTACTAAAATTACGTTGTATGTCAACTTATCTTAACAATCTACAAGTATTGTTATTGTAGGTCCTGTTTGGCTCCTCACGTACGGCCGTTAAGTCCTCTTAAAGTTCTCGGTAGTCAAGTGCGCCAAGTCCTCGAGTTCTCACGTCTCTGATGTTAAGATGTTGGGCGCTGCATGAATTATAAACGAAGGGGATTCAGAAATAGGGTAGTGAAAATTTTGAAAAATAAAAATAATTATACAGTGTATAGATCAAACAAAACAATATTAGTTGAAATCATCATAATATTACAGTAATAACTAACTAGCACAAAACACAACTAGGTTTATCCATAGTATTTCTCCCTCTCTCCCTTACAAAGATGTAACTCTTCAGTACAAACCAACAGAGTTTGAGTAAGATGTTCAAACAGGGTAACAATTAAGTTAAAAGGAGAGGACAATTGGGGACCTTGAGGAAAAATCAAATTCTCTTTGCTTTTGCCGAATGACTCGATGTATATAGTACAAAGTCTATTTTTTTTTGTAAAATATAGTTCCAGTGATAATAGCTTACAAACAAAATAAAACATATTTATTGCTTGATCTTGATTTTTGAGCCGATGAAATTGAGTCGCATGTTGAACATGAAAATTTTTGTGAAGTTTCGTTCATTTTTATCAGGTTTAACGTTCTAAACAAATAAATAACAATGTTCGACCATACATATATACGTAGTAAACAGGTAATGACGTCATGATCTGATGTTGTTAAAAAGGAACAATTTCCAAGCTGGCTCATTATTTGTGTATAGCTTACAGAACGAGCTAATGACGAGAAAACATTTTCAGCGAAAAAAAAAAAAAAAAAAAAAAGATGTAATATATTATGCTGTATAGTTACCTGTGATAGCTAGTCCGTGCTGCCTCCACTTCAGCATGAATTTGTACACACTAGAAGATTGACGCACTGGAACAAAAAGAGAGCAAATGTTTTTATTATAGCGCCTACAAGATATGAAAATATGCAACCAGTTACGCATAACTGTCATACTTGTTGCATACTCTGTAGGATATCAATAAGTTGGAGTATTTAAATTCAAAATGTTCTAAAAGTTTACGCTTGGCTTATTTGACACACACACATACAGAACAGTTACATATCCTTTTTTTTTATTTCTTCAATAAAAAATTATATTACTTATGCTATCCTGTGCGCAGTATTTCATAAAGGATTAAAATTTATACAAGCACTGCTGCTTGCTAAGTTATAAAAATTGTTCATGACCCCCGTGTATCATATATCTACCCAATGTACCACTGTCTAATAAAATATAATATTATGAGAGGAAAAAAACTTTGCTAAATTGATTGTTTTTCTGCTTTTTTTTATGGTAGCAATGCACAAAAAGATCTGTACGTTTTAAACATACCAATATTTTTAGTATCATATAGTTTACTCTATTATAAGTGCTATAACACAACCCTTAGTATATATATATATATATATATATATATATATATATATATATATATATATATATATATATATATATACATATATATATATATACATATATATATATATGTACTGTATATATATATATATATATACATAAATATTGTGACTTTGTGAAAGACTTTGTGAAATGGCCATTTTCTGGGTCCCTTGTGATTTCACAAAATCAAGATTATATTGTATAACTTCCAGGAAAAAATTAAGCAAAAAGCTAAAATAATATTAATAATAATACACATCTTAGATGATAGAATTACCAGTAGAAAAACAGAAAAATTCTATTTTTACAAGACTAAATTAGTATTTTTTAACTATTATAAAATATGTGTATATTTCATGTTATTGATACATAAATAAAAGGATATATATAGTGTAAGAGATATGAAAGAGCATTAATTGTGTCATGAAAATTATTGCAATGGGAAATTCTCTAATTTTGATGGTTAGGAGAGAGGGATTAACCATCAAAATTAGAGAATTTTGCTTAGCACCTGGTCATCATTCCTGATCTCTCAGTATAGCGCCTAGATTCTCATCGTAGCGCCTGGACTCCCTTCATAGCGCCTGGACTCCCATCGTAGCGCCATGACTCCCATATTAGCAGCTGGACTCCCATCATAGCAGCTGGACTCCCATCATAGTGCCTGGACTCCCATCGTAGCGCCATGACTCCCATCTTAGCAGCTGGACTCCCATCATAGCAGCTGGACTCCCTTCATAGCGCCTGGACTCCCATCATATCAGCTGGACTCCCATCATAGCGCCTGAACTCCATCATAGCAGCTGGACTCCCTTCATAGCGCCTGGACTCCCATCATATCAGCTGGACTCCCATCATAGCGCCTGAACTCCATCATAGCAGCTGGACTCCCTTCATAGCGCCTGGACTCCCATCATAGCAGCTGGACTCCCATCATAGCGCCAGGACTCCCAGCTCGTCTTCTTCTGATATTCAGTTTCCATCCAGCATTAGTCCCCTGCAATCAATGTCATTATGTATTGTACATTACACAGTTTGGAAAAAACCCTATTATTTTTAATGTATTATTATTATTACAAATATATAGACTATAAATTACGCAAAAAATTCCCTCTCTCGCTCTCTCTCTTTTTTTTTACCTTATGCAGATCTTTTGTTCTGCGACACTCTGATCTTGTATTAAAAAGCATTGAGGTAGCAAAGGTTTATTTTACTTGTAATGATAATGGTGGTCTGTAATCAAATCAACTGAACACTTAAAATAAACATTACATTTCTACCAAATATATCATTATAATAACATTTTATTTATTTACCTGTACCTACCTACCTACCTACCTACCTACCTACATACGTATCTATCTATCTATCTATCTATCTATCTATCTATCTATCTATCTATCTATCTATCTATCTATCTATCTATCTATCTATCTATCTATCTATCTATCTATCTATCTATCTATCTATCTATCTATCTATCTATCTATCTATCTATCTATCTATCTATCTATCTATCTATCTATCTATCTATCTCTCTATCTATCTATCTATCTATCTATCTATCTATCTATCTATCTATCTATCTATCTATCTATCTATCTATCTATCTACCTATCTATGTATCTACCTATCTATCATATACATAAATTAACAAATATAAAAATAAATAAAACTCTGTATCACATAAAACTCTGTGATATGACATATTTGGTAATTGAAATGCTAATTTTAAATGTTGAGTTGTTTAAAATTTTGAAAAAAACATTATCATTATAAGTAATTATAGACTAGATACTACTGCTAGGCTGCGCTGCATTGTGATGCAAGGTCAGAGTGTCGCACGACAAGACCTCCCTGCCCGCACTTGTCTGCTCGACAGGTGAACAAAAAAAGATAGAAATCCATGTATATTTATATTAATTGCTACTAAAATTACGTTGTTTGTCAACTTATCTTAACAATCTACAAGTATTGTAATTGTAGGTCCTGTTTGGCTCCTCACGTACGGCCGTTAAGTCCTCTTAAAGTCCTCGGTAGTCAAGTGCGCCAAGTCCTCGAGTTCTCACGTCTCTGATGTTGGGATGTTGGGCGCTGCATGAATTATAAACGAAGGGGATTCAGAAATAGGTTAGTGAAAATTTTGAAAAATAAAAATAATTATACAGTGTGTAGATAGATCAAACAAAACTATATTAGTTGAAATCATCATAATATTACAGTAATGACTAACTAGCACGAAACACAACTAGGTTAATCCATAGTATTTCTCCCTCCCTCCCTTACAAAGATGTAACTCTTCAGTACAAACCAACAGTGTTTGAGTAAGATTTTCAAACAGGGTAACAATTAAGTTGAAAGGGGAGGACCATTGGGGACCTTGAGGAAAAATCAAATTCTCTTTGCTTTTGCCGAATGACTCGATGTATATAGTACAAAGTCAATATTTTTTTTTGTAAAATATAGTAACAGTGATAATAGCTTACAAACAAAATAAAACATATTTATTGCTTGATCTTGATTTTTGAGCCGATGAAATTGAGTCGCATGTTAAACATAGAACTTTTTTAGTAAAGATTCATTCATTTTTATCAGGTTTAAAGTTCTGAACAATTAAATAACAATGTTCGACCATACATATATACGTAGTAAACAGGTAATGACGTCATGATCTGATGTTGTTCAAAAGGAACAATTTCCAAGCTGGCTCATTATTTATGTATAGCTTACAGAACGAGCTAATGACGAAAAAACATTTTCAGCGAAAAAAAAAAAGATGTAATAAATAATACTGTATAGTTACCTGTGATAGCTAGTCCGTGCTGCCTCCACTTCAGCATGACTTTGTACACACTAGACGATTGACGCACTGGAACAAAAAGAGAGCAAACGTTTTTATTATAGCGTCTACAAGATATGAAAATATGCAACCAGTTACGCATATCTGTCATACTTGTTGCATACTCTGCAGGATATCAATAAGTTGGAGTATTTAAATTTAAATATAGCTAATGTTCTAAAAGTTTACGCTTGGCTTACACAAAGAACAGTTATATATCCTTCTTTTTGAACTCTTCAATAAAAAATTGCATTACTTATGCTAACCTGTGCGCAGTATTTCATAAAGGATTAAAATTTATACAAACACTGCTGCTTGCTAAGTTATAAAAATTGTTCATGACCCCCGTGTATCACATATCTACCCAATGTACCCGTGTCTAACAAAATATAACATTATGAGAGGAAAAAAACTTCGCTAAATTGATTGTTTTTCTGCCCTTGTTTTTTTTTCTTTGATGGTAGCAATGCACAAAAAGATCTGTACGTTTTAAACATACCAATATTTTTAGTATCACATAGTTTACTTTATTATAACTGCTATAACACAACCCTTAGTGTGTGTAAATATATATATATATATATATATATATATATATATATATATATATATATATATATATATATATATATATATATATATATATATATATATATATATATATATATATATAGACTTACTAACCTGATGGAAACTGGCCGCCACACTCCTCCTCACATCCTGACTGATATCTCATGATGACTCACAGAAGATCCTCCTTAACACCTCCGGCTTAGTTTGCAGACCAAACACCAACATGGCGGACAAACGCTCAAACTGCTGCACTCCACATGCAGCTCAGCGCGATCTATCAGAGGAACCATTAGTCCCAGCACCGTGAGTGCCAGGGTTGCTGTGAGCTGGGACTCTTGTAGGTAGGCTAGTGTGAACAAGCGTCGATCGTCACTGCTCATTTTATCTGTGAAGCAATAAAAATATATTATTATAATTATTTTTTTACTTTAGTAGGCTAAAAATACTTTAAATTATTATGGAAAATATAAATTTACGATGTTACTCAGTTACTTAGATATAACTCTTCAGTACAAACCAATTACTTGGTTAAAAAAGTTTAAACAGTAACTTGTTAGTATAAAATTTATTTTTTCAGTGGTAAATAGTCAGCTCTGCACATCTAAAAACGTTTTATGTTGAACTAATTAATTCTAAAAATAGAAAAAAAGAGTAAAATTACTCTTCAGTTACTTTTTTCCGTATTCTTTATTTGAATTTTTCCTATATAAGAAAAAAAAACAAAAAAAACGAAGTGACGTGGGCCACTTTGTGGGCGTCTTAAATACAATTTCAGTTAGCTGCAGCCAGGTAAATATACAATCTTCTCTCTCTCTCTCTCTCTCTCTCTCTCTCTCTCTCTTTCTCTCTCTCTCTCTGTCTCTCAATCTCTCTCTTTCTCTAACAACTGTAGCTGTGATACACTAGTGCTGTTCATAAATTCTGTTTTCTGCAGCTACAATGCACATTATTTAATGCAAGAAGAAGTTTACAAACAACATTACTGACATACGCACGGACATCAACGTGACGAGAACACGACAACGTGAACTTACAGTACTGTCAGTGCAAACCACGGCCTCAGAAGGAAAAAAGAAATAAATAATAACAGTACAGGCATTCCAGATTCTCTTTAAATGCAATAATATTTTATGTATAAACTTTGCTAACATAGTGTAATATACACAGCACATAAATAGCAAAATATTTTGATGTTTACTCCTAGCTTAGCAATATAAAAGCAGTTAGTTATATTCGATGTTTAGTTAATTTATATATGTAGTGAATAACTTACTTGAAGTCAAATTGAAAAAACAAGGCACAGTCTCAGATCTGCTCAGGACAGGGATGAAGTTTTGAGGCATGCAGCAGTCACCAACATCAGAGCCTGTCAATCAAAACATCAGACTTACGTATTAATTTTGTCTGGTTAAATAATAATAGTAATTATAAAAGTTTTTCCCATGAAAGAAAAAAATAAATTAACAACATAAAAAAAAGCTAATTTTTAATATTTAGTTAATACAGCGTAATGTCAGTTATACTGCATAATGACAGTGCAATTGAGCGTAAATTATTACTTACTATGTTGTGCAAATAATATAATTTTTATGGTGTGATCTAATTAAGCATAAATTTATGCACCAAAGATATATAATATGCAGTGTAAATCACATACGTTATTAATTCTTCACATGTGTTTCTTTTCAAACTATTATTTCTCACTTGATTAAAATCGAGATCATCTCGAGAGCTCAACTTATAATCTGCTCACCATGTCGCAACAGGTTGAGCAGTTGGGAGACAGCTTGCACGGCGCTCAGCTACATCACTCTGGCTCCTCATCGCTGACCATCTCCACGAGCGAGAGTAAAAGCCGTAAGAGGGCGGGTCTAGCTAGAAGTCGCCCAAGTCCTAGATCGTGCCTGGCTGGTTAGTTGAAAGCATACAGTGGCCCTCACTTTACTGTTCCCGTCCTGGCAGAAAGATAGTATCAGCGGGAGAAAGTCTTGTTGAATCCTGGGCAAGTCAATTACACGCGCTGTAGAAGTCTAATATATCTTGGTCCACCACTGTGTGATGTCGTTTTCCAAGCCCTGGTAAATAAACATTAGTTAGATTTGTACAAGAATACGTAATTTATGCTGCATTTATGTCAATATAGCATACATATTGCTAACTGAGAATAACACAATCTATATTATATTTATATATATGATATATCTATATATATATATATATTATTTATATTATATATTTATATATATTATATAATATTTACAATCAGATATATGTAAACTATAAATTACGCAAAAAAGGTTGTCTCTCTCTCTCTCTCTCTCTCTCTCTCTCTCTCTCTCTCTCTCAGCTTATAGAAGACATGCGTGCAGCTCTTTTGTCCTGCGACACTCTGACCTTTTGTATCAAAAAAGCAGTAAGGTAGCAACAGTTTATTTTACTTGTACTGATAATGGTGGTGTCGTAATCAAATCTACTAAACACTTAAAACGACATTATATTTCTACTAAATACATCATATATTAAAATTTTATTTATTTACCTATACCTACCTACCTAAGTATCTATCTATCTATCTATCTATCTATCTATCTATCTATCTATCTATCTATCTATCTATCTATCTATCTATCTATCTATCTATCTATCTATCTATCTATCTATCTATCTATCTATCTATCTATCTACCTATCTATTTTATAAATAAATTAATAAATATAAAAATACATAAAACTCTGTATTATGACATATTTAGTAATTGAAATGCTAATTTTAAATGTTGAGTGGTTTTAAATTTTAAAACAAACATAATCATTACAAGAAATTAAGACATACTGCTGCTAGGCTGCGCTGTAATGCAAGGTCACAGTGTTGCACGACAAGAGCTCCGTGCCCGCACTTGTCTGCTCAACAGGTGAACAAAAAAAGACAGCAAATTATGCACTCTTATATTAATTGGTACTAAAATAACCATGTTTGTCCACTTATCTTTGCAATCCTCAAGTAATATAGGTCCTGTTTTACTCCTAAAATACGGTCGTTTAGTCCTCGCGTAGTCCTCGGTAGTCAAGTTCGCCAAGTCCTTGAGTTCTCACTTCTCTAATGTTGAGATGTTGGCGCTGCTTGAATTATACACGAAGGGAATTCAGAATCAGGGTATTGAAAATTTTGAAGAGTAAAATTCATTATACATTGTGAAGATAGATCAAACAAAACTAAACAAGTTGTAATTATCATAATATTATAGTAATTACTAACTAGCTCAAAACACTACTTTGTACTAATTTGTATTCATAATTCTAACATTCGTTGCATAATATTGAAGTTTTATACTTTATTAGAGTACTCTGTTTTGAAAATAATAATAGCAATAATTATTATGTGGCTCAATTAGTTAGTAGAAAATTTGGTTGGGTTAAAAGAAAGATTCTTGTCAATTATCAGGTAGTATTTAAAACGTAAATACTTTTACATTGTCATTTTACTAAAGGCACAGAACAACCTAAACAAAAAAGTTTGTATTATTGTAAACCAAACTGAAAATGAACGTTGATTTGACCGTAGTCATTGATTTCTAATTTATTTTCTATTTACAAAATGGTGCGAAGAGACATTGACGTTCCAGAGCTTGCTTGGTCCACGCGCGCATAAAACAAGTGGGCTGTGACGTCATTGACTGTTCGTGACATTTTGTAAATGGAAAATAAATTAAAAATCAATGACTCCTATGGTTCTCAGGTTTGTTGGGACATTATTCAACTTTTTTGTTTCAGGTGTTCTAAGCCTATAATTCGAAAAAGCCGCAAGAGTACGACTAAAAATAAAAATTTATGTAAAACGCTAAAGGATTGTTATCGTGCATAACTAAGTAATAATGTAGTTATGTAAATAACTTACGTAAAATTGAGATAACAGATAGCAAAACTTTGTGTTGGTTACTTCATGTCAAGTTGCCGGATGTTGAAACGTGCTACCGCCACGTGACTAACGTGACCCTCAGTAGTGACCAACACGTGCAGGTCACGTTCACAAGGACTTGTAGAGACAATCACGGTACGTGCTCATTCTCCTAACTGTAATCTTAGTGTTACAAAGAACATCTCATAATAACTAACCATAAAAAAAGAGAAAAAAAAATGTAGTATCAAAAAAAAAATTTATATACCCCGACATATTCCATATAGCAACAAGTTGATGATCTCACTGGTATTATTAGTGATCATCAAATCTTAGTGTTACATAGAACATCTCAGAATTTCTAACCATAAAAAAAGAAAGAAAAAAAATGTAGATTTAAAAAAAAAATCATACCCTGAAATATTCAATATAACAACAAGATAAAGTTCTCACTGGTATGATTAGTGATCATCAAATTTTAGTGTTACATAGAACATTTCAAAATTTCTAACCATAAAAAAAGAAAGAAAAAAATGTAGGTTTAAATAAAAAAAAAGTATACACTGAAATATTCAATATATCAACAAGATAAAGTTCTCACTGGTATGATTAGTGATCATCAAATCTTAGTGTTACATAGAACATCTTAGAATTTCTAACCATAAAAAAAGAAAGAAAAAAAATGTAGGTTTTCTTAAAAAAAAATTATACCCTGAAATATTGTATATAGCAACAAGATAATGCTCTCACTGGTATGATTAGTGATCATCAAATCTTAGTGCTAAATAGAACATCTCAGAATTTCTAACCATAAAAAAAGAAAGAAAAAAAAAATGAAGGTTTACTTAAAAAAAATTTATACCCTGAAATATTCTATATAGCAACAAGATAATGCTCTCACTGGTATGATTAGTGATCATCAAATCTTAGTGCTAAATAGAACATCTCAGAAATTCTAACCATAAAAAAAGAAAGAAAAAAAAATGAAGGTTTACTTAAAAAAATATATACCCTGAAATATTCTATATAGCAACAAGATAATGCTCTCACTGGTATGATTAGTGATCATCAAATCTTAATATTACATAGAACATCTCAGAATTTCTAACCATAAAAAAAGAAAGAAAAAAATGTAGGTTTAAAAAAAAATTATACCCTGAAATATTCAATGTAGCAACAAGATAAAGATCTCACTGGTATGATTAGTGATCATCAAATCTTAGTGTTACATAGAACATCTGGGAATTTCTAACCATAAAAAAAGACAGAAAAAAAATGTAGGTTTAAAAAAAAAATTATACCCTGAAATATTCAATGTAGCAACAAGATAAAGTTCTCACTGGTATGATTAGTGATCATCAAATCTTAATATTACATAGAACATCTCAGAATTTCTAACCATAAAAAAAGAAAGAAAAAAATGTAGGTTTAAAAAAAAATTATACCCTGAAATATTCAATGTAGCAACAAGATAAAGTTCTCACTGGTATGATTAGTGATCATCAAATCTTAGTGTTACATAGATCATCTCAGAATTTCTATCCATAAAAAAAGAAAGAAAAAAAATGTAGCTTAAAAAAAAAAAATTATACCCTGAAATACTCAATATAGCAACAAGATAAAGTTCTCACTGGTATGATTAGTGATCATCAAATCTTAGTGTTATATAGAACATCTCAGAATTTCTAACCATAAAAACAGAGAGAAAAAAATGTAGGTTTAAATAAAAAAAAAGTATACCCTGAAATATTCAATATAGCAACAAGATAAAGTTCTCACTGGTATGATTAGTGATCATCAAATCTTAGTGTTACATAGAACATCTCAGAATTTCTAACCATAAAAAAAGAAAGAAAAAAAAATATCGGTTTACTTAAAAAAAAAATTATACCCTGAAATATTCTATATAGCAACAAGAAAATGCTCTCACTGGTATGATTAGTGATCATCAAATCTTAGTGCTACATAGAACATCTCAGAATTTCTAACCATAAAAAAAGTAAGAAAAAAATGAAGGTTTACTTAAAAAAAATTATACCCTGAAATATTCTATATAGCAACAAGGTAATGCTCTCACTGGTATGATTAGTGATCATCAAATCTTAGTGTTACATAGAACATCTCAGAATTTCTAACCATAAAAAAAGAAAGAAAAAAAATGTAGATTTAAAAAAAAAAATCATACCCTGAAATATTCAATATAACAACAAGATAAAGTTCTCACTGGTATGATTAGTGATCATCAAATTTTAGTGTTACATAGAACATTTCAAAATTTCTAACCATAAAAAAAGAAAGAAAAAAATGTAGGTTTAAATAAAAAAAAAGTATACACTGAAATATTCAATATAGCAACAAGATAAAGTTCTCACTGGTATGATTAGTGATCATCAAATCTTAGTGTTACATAGAACATCTTAGAATTTCTAACCATAAAAAAAGAAAGAAAAAAAATGTAGGTTTTCTTAAAAAAAAAATTATACCCTGAAATATTGTATATAGCAACAAGATAATGCTCTCACTGGTATGATTAGTGATAATCAAATCTTAGTGCTAAATAGAACATCTCAGAATTTCTAACCATAAAAAAAGAAAAAAAAAAAAAAAAGGAAGGTTTACTTAAAAAAAATTTATACCCTGAAATATTCTATATAGCAACAAGATAATGCTCTCACTGGTATGATTAGTGATCATCAAATCTTAGTGCTAAATAGAACATCTCAGAATTTCTAACCATAAAAAAAGAAAGAAAAAAATGTAGGTTTAAAAAAAAAATTATACCCTGAAATATTCAATGTAGCAACAAGATAAAGTTCTCACTGGTATGATTAGTGATCATCAAATCTTAGTGTTACATAGATCATCTCAGAATTTCTAACCATAAAAAAAGAAAGAAAAAAAATGTAGCTTTAAAAAAAAAATTATACCCTGAAATACTCAATATAGCAACAAGATAAAGTTCTCACTGGTATGATTAGTGATCATCAAATCTTAGTGTTACATAGAACATTTCAGAATTTCTAACCATAAAAAAAGAGAGAAAAAAATGTAGGTTTAAATAAAAAAAAAGTATACCCTGAAATATGCAATATAGCAACAAGATAAAGTTCTCACTGGTATGATTAGTGATCATCAAATCTTAGTGTTATATAGAACATCTCAGAATTTCTAACCATAAAAAAAGAAAGAAAAAAAAATATAGGTTTACTTAAAAAAAAATTATAACCTGAAATATTCTATATAGCAACAAGATAATGCTCTCACTGGTATGATTAGTGATCATCAAATCTTAGTGCTACATAGAACATCTCAGAATTTCTAACCATAAAAAAAGAAAGAAAAAAAATGAAGGTTTACTTAAAAAAAATTATACCCTGAAATATTCAATATAGCAACAAGATAATGCTCTCACTGGTATGATTAGTGATCATCAAATCTTAGTGTTACATAGAACATCTCAGAATTTCTAACCATAAAAAAAGAAAGAAAAAAAATGTAGATTTAAAAAAAAAATCATACCCTGAAATATTCAATATAACAACAAGATAAAGTTCTCACTGGTATGATTAGTGATCATCAAATCTTAGTGTTACATAGAACATTTCAAAATTTCTAACCATAAAAAAAGAAAGAAAAAAATGTAGGTTTAAATAAAAAAAAAGTATACACTGAAATATTCAATATAGCAACAAGATAAAGTTCTCACTGGTATGATTAGTCATCATCAAATCTTAGTGTTACATAGAACATCTTAGAATTTCTAACCATAAAAAAAGAAAGAAAAAAAATGTAGGTTTTCTTAAAAAAAAATTATACCCTGAAATATTGTATATAGCAACAAGATAATGCTCTCACTGGTATGATTAGTGATCATCAAATCTTAGTGCTAAATAGAACATCTCAGAATTTCTAACCATAAAAAAAGAAAGAAAAAAAAAATGAAGGTTTACTTAAAAAAAATTTATACCCTGAAATATTCTATATAGCAATAAGATAAAGTTCTCACTGGTATGATTAGTGATCATTAAATCTTAGTGCTAAATAGAACATCTCAGAATTTCTAACCATAAAAAAAGAAAGAAAAAAAATGAAGGTTTACTTAAAAAAAAATTATACCCTGAAATATTCTATATAGCAACAAGATAATGCTCTCACTGGTATGATTAGTGATCATCAAATCTTAGTGTTACATAGAACATCTCAGAATTTCTAACCATAAAAAAAGAAAGAAAAAAATGTAGGTTTAAAAAAAAAATTATACCCTGAAATATTCAATGTAGCAACAAGATAAAGTTCTCACTGGTATGATTAGTTATCATCAAATCTTAGTGTTACATAGAACATCTCAGAATTTCTAACCATAAAAAAAGAGAGAAAAAAAATGTAGGTTTAAATAAAAAAATTATATACCCTGAAATATTCAATATAGCAACAAGATTAAGTTCTCACTGGTATGATTAGTGATCATCAAATCTTAGTGTTATAAGAACATCTCAGAATTTCTAACCATAAAAAAAGAGAGAAAAATTTAGGTTTAAATAAAAAAAAAGTATACCCTGAAATATTCAATATAGCAACAAGATAAAGTTCTCACTGGTATGATTAGTGATCATCAAATCTTAGTGTTACATAGAACATCTCAGAATTTCTAACCATAAAAAAAGAAAGAAAAAAATGAAGGTTTACTTAAAAAAAATTATACCCTGAAATATTCTATATAGCAACAAGATAATGCTCTCACTGGTATGATTAGTGATCATCAAATCTTAGTGCTAAATAGAACATCTCAGAATTTCTAACCAAAAAAAAGAAAGAAAAAAAAATGAAGGTTTACTTAAAAAAAATTATACCCTGAAATATTCAATATAGCAACAAGATAATGCTCTCACTGGTATGATTAGTGATCATCAAATCTTAGTGTTACATAGAACATCTCAGAATTTCTAACCATAAAAAAAGAAAGAAAAAAAATGTAGGTTAAAAAAAAAAATTATACCCTGAAATATTTAATGTAGCAACAAGATAAAGTTCTCACTGGTATGATTAGTGATCATCAAATCTTAGTGTTACATAGAACATCTCAGAATTTCTAACCATAAAAAAAGAGAGAAAAAAATGTAGGTTTAAATAAAAAAATTATATACCCTGAAATATTCAATATAGCAACAAGATTAAGTTCTCACTGGTATGATTAGTGATCATCAAATCTTAGTGTTACATATAGAACATCTCAGAATTTCTAACCATAAAAAAAGAGAGAAAAAAATGTAGGTTTAAATAAAAAAAAAGTATACCCTGAAATATTCAATATAGCAACAAGATAAAGTTCTCACTGGTATGATTAGTGATCATCAAATCTTAGTGTTACATAGAACATCTCAGAATTTCTAACCATAAAAAAAGAAAGAAAAAAAATATAGGTTTAAAAAAAAAATCATACCCTGAAATATTCAATATAACAACAAGATAAAGTTCTCACTGGTATGATTAGTGATCATCAAATCTTAGTGTTATAGAACATCTCAGAATTTCTAACCATAAAAAAAGAGAGAAAAAAATGTAGGTTTAAATAAAAAAAAAGTATACCCTGAAATATTCAATATAGCAACAAGATAAAGTTCTCACTGGTATGATTAGTGATCATCAAATCTTAGTGTTACATAGTTCATCTCAGAATTTCTAACCATAAAAAAAGAAAGAAAAAAAAATGTAGCTTTAAAAAAAAAATTATACCCTGAAATATTCTATATAGCAACAAGATAATGCTCTCACTGGTATGATTAGTGATCATCAAATCTTAGTGTTACATAGATCATCTCAGAATTTCTAACCATAAAAAAAGAAAGAAAAAAAATGTAGCTTTAAAAAAAAAATTATACCCTGAAATACTCAATATAGCAACAAGATAAAGTTCTCACTGGTATGATTAGTGATCATCAAATCTTAGTGTTACATAGAACATTTCAGAATTTCTAACCATAAAAAAAGAGAGAAAAAAATGTAGGTTTAAATAAAAAAAAAGTATACCCTGAAATATGCAATATAGCAACAAGATAAAGTTCTCACTGGTATGATTAGTGATCATCAAATCTTAGTGTTATATAGAACATCTCAGAATTTCTAACCATAAAAAAAGAAAGAAAAAAAAATATAGGTTTACTTAAAAAAAAATTATAACCTAAAATATTCTATATAGCAACAAGATAATGCTCTCACTGGTATGATTAGTGATCATCAAATCTTAGTGCTACATAGAACATCTCAGAATTTCTAACCATAAAAAAAGAAAGAAAAAAAATGAAGGTTTACTTAAAAAAAATTATACCCTGAAATATTCAATATAGCAACAAGATAATGCTCTCACTGGTATGATTAGTGATCATCAAATCTAAGTGTTACATAGAACATCTCAGAATTTCTAACCATAAAAAAAGAAAGAAAAAAAATGTAGATTTAAAAAAAAAATCATACCCTGAAATATTCAATATAACAACAAGATAAAGTTCTCACTGGTATGATTAGTGATCATCAAATCTTAGTGTTACATAGAACATTTCAAAATTTCTAACCATAAAAAAAGAAAGAAAAAAATGTAGGTTTAAATAAAAAAAAAGTA
Organism: Ecdyonurus torrentis; assembly: GCA_949318235.1. Lineage (NCBI taxonomy): Eukaryota > Metazoa > Arthropoda > Insecta > Ephemeroptera > Heptageniidae > Ecdyonurus > Ecdyonurus torrentis. The sequence continues at coordinate 42,729,173 of OX439132.1, forward strand.
TACACTGAAATATTCAATATAGCAACAAGATAAAGTTCTCACTGGTATGATTAGTCATCATCAAATCTTAGTGTTACATAGAACATCTTAGAATTTCTAACCATAAAAAAAGAAAGAAAAAAAATGTAGGTTTTCTTAAAAAAAAATTATACCCTGAAATATTGTATATAGCAATAAGATAAAGTTCTCACTGGTATGATTAGTGATCATTAAATCTTAGTGCTAAATAGAACATCTCAGAATTTCTAACCATAAAAAAAGAAAGAAAAAAAATGAAGGTTTACTTAAAAAAAAATTATACCCTGAAATATTCTATATAGCAACAAGATAATGCTCTCACTGGTATGATTAGTGATCATCAAATCTTAGTGTTACATAGAACATCTCAGAATTTCTAACCATAAAAAAAGAAAGAAAAAAATGTAGGTTTAAAAAAAAAATTATACCCTGAAATATTCAATGTAGCAACAAGATAAAGTTCTCACTGGTATGATTAGTTATCATCAAATCTTAGTGTTACATAGAACATCTCAGAATTTCTAACCATAAAAAAAGAGAGAAAAAAAATGTAGGTTTAAATAAAAAAATTATATACCCTGAAATATTCAATATAGCAACAAGATTAAGTTCTCACTGGTATGATTAGTGATCATCAAATCTTAGTGTTATAAGAACATCTCAGAATTTCTAACCATAAAAAAAGAGAGAAAAATTTAGGTTTAAATAAAAAAAAAGTATACCCTGAAATATTCAATATAGCAACAAGATAAAGTTCTCACTGGTATGATTAGTGATCATCAAATCTTAGTGTTACATAGAACATCTCAGAATTTCTAACCATAAAAAAAGAAAGAAAAAAATGAAGGTTTACTTAAAAAAAATTATACCCTGAAATATTCTATATAGCAACAAGATAATGCTCTCACTGGTATGATTAGTGATCATCAAATCTTAGTGCTAAATAGAACATCTCAGAATTTCTAACCAAAAAAAAGAAAGAAAAAAAAATGAAGGTTTACTTAAAAAAAATTATACCCTGAAATATTCAATATAGCAACAAGATAATGCTCTCACTGGTATGATTAGTGATCATCAAATCTTAGTGTTACATAGAACATCTCAGAATTTCTAACCATAAAAAAAGAAAGAAAAAAAATGTAGGTTAAAAAAAAAAATTATACCCTGAAATATTTAATGTAGCAACAAGATAAAGTTCTCACTGGTATGATTAGTGATCATCAAATCTTAGTGTTACATAGAACATCTCAGAATTTCTAACCATAAAAAAAGAGAGAAAAAAATGTAGGTTTAAATAAAAAAATTATATACCCTGAAATATTCAATATAGCAACAAGATTAAGTTCTCACTGGTATGATTAGTGATCATCAAATCTTAGTGTTACATATAGAACATCTCAGAATTTCTAACCATAAAAAAAGAGAGAAAAAAATGTAGGTTTAAATAAAAAAAAAGTATACCCTGAAATATTCAATATAGCAACAAGATAAAGTTCTCACTGGTATGATTAGTGATCATCAAATCTTAGTGTTACATAGAACATCTCAGAATTTCTAACCATAAAAAAAGAAAGAAAAAAAATATAGGTTTAAAAAAAAAATCATACCCTGAAATATTCAATATAACAACAAGATAAAGTTCTCACTGGTATGATTAGTGATCATCAAATCTTAGTGTTATAGAACATCTCAGAATTTCTAACCATAAAAAAAGAGAGAAAAAAATGTAGGTTTAAATAAAAAAAAAGTATACCCTGAAATATTCAATATAGCAACAAGATAAAGTTCTCACTGGTATGATTAGTGATCATCAAATCTTAGTGTTACATAGTTCATCTCAGAATTTCTAACCATAAAAAAAGAAAGAAAAAAAAATGTAGCTTTAAAAAAAAAATTATACCCTGAAATATTCTATATAGCAACAAGATAATGCTCTCACTGGTATGATTAGTGATCATCAAATCTTAGTGCTAAATAGAACATCTCAGAATTGCTAACCATAAAAAAAGAAAGAAAAAAAAACGAAGGTTTACTTAAAAAAAATTTATACCCTGAAATATTCTATATAGCAACAAGATAATGCTCTCACTGGTATGATTAGTGATCATCAAATCTTAGTGCTAAATAGAACATCTCAGAATTTCTAACCACAAAAAAAGAAAGAAAAAGAAATGAAGGTTTAAAAAACAAATTATACCCTGAAATATTCAATGTAGCAACAAGATAAAGTTCTCACTGGTATGATAAGTGATCATCAAATCTTAGTGTTACATAGAACATCTCAGAATTTCTAACCATAAAAAAAGAAAGAAAAAAATGTAGGTTTAAAAAACAAATTATACCCTGAAATATTCAATGTAGCAACAAGATAAAGTTCTCACTGGTATGATAAGTGATCATCAAATCTTAGTGTTACATAGAACATCTCAGAATTTCTAACCATAAAAAAAGAGAGAAAAAAAATGTAGGTTTAAATAAAAAAATTATATACCCTGAAATATTCAATATAGCAACAAGATTAAGTTCTCACTGGTATGATTAGTGATCATCAAATCTTAGTGTTACATAGAACATCTCAGAATTTCTAACCATAAAAAAAGAGAGAAAAAAATGTAGGTTTAAATAAAAAAAAAAGTATACCCTGAAATATTCAATATAGCAACAAGATAAAGTTCTCACTGGTATGATTAGTGATCATCAAATCTTAGTGTTACATAGATCATCTCAGAATTTCTAACCATAAAAAAAGAAAGAAAAAAAATGTAGCTTTAAAAAAAAAATATACCCTGAAATACTCAATATAGCAACAAGATAATGCTCTCACTGGTATGATTAGTGATCATCAAATCTTATTGCTAAATAGAACATCTTAGAATTTCTAACCATAAAAAAAGAAAGAAAAAAAATGTAGGTTTACTTAAAAAAAAATTACACCCTGAAATATTCTATATAGCAACAAGATAATGCTATCACTGGTATGATTAGTGATCATCAAATCTTAGTGCTAAATAGAACATCTCAGAATTTCTAACCATAAAAAAAGAAAGAAAAAAAATGAAGGTTTACTTAAAAAAATATTATACCCTGAAATATTCTATATAGCAACAAGATAATGCTCTCACTGGTATGATTAGTGATCATCAAATCTTAGTGTTACATAGAACATCTCAGAATTTCTAACCATAAAAAAAGAAAGAAAAAAAATGTAGGTTTAAAAAAAAAAATATACCCTGAAATATTCAATGTAGCAACAAGATAAAGTTCTCACTGGTATGATTAGTGGTCATCAAATCTTAATATTACATAGAACATCTCAGAATTTCTAACCATAAAAAAAGGAAGAAAAAAATGTAGGTTAAAAAAAAAAAATTATACCCTGAAATATTCAATGTAGCAACAAGATAAAGTTCTCACTGGTATGATTAGTGATCATCAAATCTTAGTGTTACATAGATCATCTCAGAATTTCTAACCATAAAAAAAGAAAGAAAAAAAATGTAGCTTTAAAAAAAAAATTATACCCTGAAATACTCAATATAGCAACAAGATAAAGTTCTCACTGGTATGATTAGTGATCATCAAATCTTAGTGTTACATAGAACATCTCAGAATTTCTAACCATAAAAAAAGAAAGAAAAAAAAAATATAGGTTTACTTAAAAAAATTATACCCTGAAATATTCTATATAGCAACAAGATAAAGTTCTCACTGGTATGATTAGTGATCATCAAATCTTAGTGCTACATAGAACATCTCAGAATTTCTAACCATAAAAAAAGAAAGAAAAAAAAATGAAGGTTTACTTAAAAGAAAATTATACCCTGAAATATTCTATATAGCAACAAGATAATGCTCTCACTGGTATGATTAGTGATCATCAAATCTTAGTGTTACATAGAACATCTCAGAATTTCTAACCATAAAAAAAGAAAGAAAAAAAATGTAGGTTTAAAAAAAAAAATTATACCCTGAAATATTCAATGTAGCAACAAGATAAAGTTCTCACTGGTATGATTAGTGATCATCAAATCTTAGTGTTACATAGAACATCTCAGAATTTCTAACCATAAAAAAAGAGAGAAAAAAAATGTAGGTTTAAATAAAAAAATTATATACCCTGAAATATTCAATATAGCAACAAGATAAAGTTCTCACTGGTATGATTAGTGATCATCAAATCTTAGTGTTATAAGAACATCTCAGAATTTCTAACCATAAAAAAAGAGAGAAAAATTTAGGTTCAAATAAAAAAAAAGTATACCCTAAAATATTCAATATAGCAACAAGATTAAGTTCTCACTGGTATGATTAGTGATCATCAAATCTTAGTGTTACATAGAACATCTCAGAATTTCTAACCATAAAAAAAGAAAGAAAAAAATGAAGGTTTACTTAAAAAAAATTATACCCTGAAATATTCTATATAGCAACAAGATAATGCTCTCACTGGTATGATTAGTGATCATCAAATCTTAGTGCTACATAGAACATCTCAGAATTTCTAACCATAAAAAAAGAAAGAAAAAAAAATGAAGGTTTACTTAAAAAAAAATTATACCCTGAAATATTCAATGTAGCAACAAGATAATGCTCTCACTGGTATGATTAGTGATCATCAAATCTTAGTGTTACATAGAACATCTCAGAAATTCTAACCATAAAAAAAAAGAAAAAAAATGAAGGTTTACTTAAAAAAAACTTTATACCCTGAAATATTCTATATAGCAACAAGATAATGCTCTCACTGGTATGATTAGTGATCATCAAATCTTAGTGCTAAATAGAACATCTCAGAATTTCTAACCAAAAAAAAGAAAGAAAAAAAAATGAAGGTTTACTTAAAAAAAATTATACCCTGAAATATTCAATATAGCAACAAGATAATGCTCTCACTGGTATGATTAGTGATCATCAAATCTTAGTGTTACATATAGAACATCTCAGAATTTCTAACCATAAAAAAAGAGAGAAAAAAATGTAGGTTTAAATAAAAAAAAAGTATACCCTGAAATATTCAATATAGCAACAAGATAAAGTTCTCACTGGTATGATTAGTGATCATCAAATCTTAGTGTTACATAGAACATCTCAGAATTTCTAACCATAAAAAAAGAAAGAAAAAAAATATAGGTTTAAAAAAAAAATCATACCCTGAAATATTCAATATAACAACAAGATAAAGTTCTCACTGGTATGATTAGTGATCATCAAATCTTAGTGTTACATAGAACATCTCAGAATTTCTAACCATAAAAAAAGAGAGAAAAAAATGTAGGTTTAAATAAAAAAAAAGTATACCCTGAAATATTCAATATAGCAACAAGATAAAGTTCTCACTGGTATGATTAGTGATCATCAAATCTTAGTGTTACATAGATCATCTCAGAATTTCTAACCATAAAAAAAGAAAGAAAAAAAAAATGTAGCTTTAAAAAAAAAAAATTATACCCTGAAATATTCTATATAGCAACAAGATAATGCTCTCACTGGTATGATTAGTGATCATCAAATCTTAGTGCTAAATAGAACATCTCAGAATTTCTAACCATAAAAAAAGAAAGAAAAAAAATGAAGGTTTACTTAAAAAAATATATACCCTGAAATATTCTATATAGCAACAAGATAATGCTCTCACTGGTATGATTAGTGATCATCAAATCTTAGTGCTAAATAGAACATCTCAGAATTTCTAACCATAAAAAAAGAAAGAAAAAAAATGAAGGTTTACTTAAAAAAATATTATACCCTGAAATATTCTATATAGCAACAAGATAATGCTCTCACTGGTATGATTAGTGATCATCAAATCTTAGTGTTACATAGAACATCTCAGAATTTCTAACCATAAAAAAAGAAAGAAAAAAAATGTAGGTTTAAAAAAAAAAATATACCCTGAAATATTCAATGTAGCAACAAGATAAAGTTCTCACTGGTATGATTAGTGGTCATCAAATCTTAATATTACATAGAACATCTCAGAATTTCTAACCATAAAAAAAGGAAGAAAAAAATGTAGGTTTAAAAAAAAAAATTATACCCTGAAATATTCAATGTAGCAACAAGATAAAGTTCTCACTGGTATGATTAGTGATCATCAAATCTTAGTGTTACATAGATCATCTCAGAATTTCTAACCATAAAAAAAGAAAGAAAAAAAATGTAGCTTTAAAAAAAAAATTATACCCTGAAATACTCAATATAGCAACAAGATAAAGTTCTCACTGGTATGATTAGTGATCATCAAATCTTAGTGTTACATAGAACATCTCAGAATTTCTAACCATAAAAAAAGAAAGAAAAAAAAAATATAGGTTTACTTAAAAAAATTATACCCTGAAATATTCTATATAGCAACAAGATAAAGTTCTCACTGGTATGATTAGTGATCATCAAATCTTAGTGCTACATAGAACATCTCAGAATTTCTAACCATAAAAAAAGAAAGAAAAAAAAATGAAGGTTTACTTAAAAGAAAATTATACCCTGAAATATTCTATATAGCAACAAGATAATGCTCTCACTGGTATGATTAGTGATCATCAAATCTTAGTGTTACATAGAACATCTCAGAATTTCTAACCATAAAAAAAGAAAGAAAAAAAATGTAGGTTTAAAAAAAAAATTATACCCTGAAATATTCAATGTAGCAACAAGATAAAGTTCTCACTGGTATGATTAGTGATCATCAAATCTTAGTGTTACATAGAACATCTCAGAATTTCTAACCATAAAAAAAGAGAGAAAAAAAATGTAGGTTTAAATAAAAAAATTATATACCCTGAAATATTCAATATAGCAACAAGATAAAGTTCTCACTGGTATGATTAGTGATCATCAAATCTTAGTGTTATAAGAACATCTCAGAATTTCTAACCATAAAAAAAGAAAGAAAAAAAATGTAGGTTTAAAAAAAAAATTATACCCTGAAATATTCAATGTAGCAACAAGATAAAGTTCTCACTGGTATGATTAGTGATCATCAAATCTTAGTGTTACATAGAACATCTCAGAATTTCTAACCATAAAAAAAGAAAGAAAAAAAATGAAGGTTTACTTAAAAAAATATTATACCCTGAAATATTCTATATAGCAACAAGATAATGCTCTCACTGGTATGATTAGTGATCATCAAATCTTAGTGTTACATAGAACATCTCAGAATTTCTAACCATAAAAAAAGAAAGAAAAAAAATGTAGGTTTAAAAAAAAAATATACCCTGAAATATTCAATGTAGCAACAATATAAAGTTCTCACTGGTATGATTAGTGGTCATCAAATCTTAATATTACATAGAACATCTCAGAATTTCTAACCATAAAAAAAGGAAGAAAAAAATGTAGGTTTAAAAAAAAAAATTATACCCTGAAATATTCAATGTAGCAACAAGATAAAGTTCTCACTGGTATGATTAGTGATCATCAAATCTTAGTGTTACATAGATCATCTCAGAATTTCTAACCATAAAAAAAGAAAGAAAAAAAATGTAGCTTTAAAAAAAAATTATACCCTGAAATACTCAATATAGCAACAAGATAAAGTTCTCACTGGTATGATTAGTGATCATCAAATCTTAGTGTTACATAGAACATCTCAGAATTTCTAACCATAAAAAAAGAAAGAAAAAAAAAATATAGGTTTACTTAAAAAAATTATACCCTGAAATATTCTATATAGCAACAAGATAAAGTTCTCACTGGTATGATTAGTGATCATCAAATCTTAGTGCTACATAGAACATCTCAGAATTTCTAACCATAAAAAAAGAAAGAAAAAAAAATGAAGGTTTACTTAAAAGAAAATTATACCCTGAAATATTCTATATAGCAACAAGATAATGCTCTCACTGGTATGATTAGTGATCATCAAATCTTAGTGTTACATAGAACATCTCAGAATTTCTAACCATAAAAAAAGAAAGAAAAAAAATGTAGGTTTAAAAAAAAAATTATACCCTGAAATATTCAATGTAGCAACAAGATAAAGTTCTCACTGGTATGATTAGTGATCATCAAATCTTAGTGTTACATAGAACATCTCAGAATTTCTAACCATAAAAAAAGAGAGAAAAAAAATGTAGGTTTAAATAAAAAAATTATATACCCTGAAATATTCAATATAGCAACAAGATAAAGTTCTCACTGGTATGATTAGTGATCATCAAATCTTAGTGTTATAAGAACATCTCAGAATTTCTAACCATAAAAAAAGAGAGAAAAATTTAGGTTCAAATAAAAAAAAAGTATACCCTAAAATATTCAATATAGCAACAAGATTAAGTTCTCACTGGTATGATTAGTGATCATCAAATCTTAGTGTTACATAGAACATCTCAGAATTTCTAACCATAAAAAAAGAAAGAAAAAAATGAAGGTTTACTTAAAAAAAATTATACCCTGAAATATTCTATATAGCAACAAGATAATGCTCTCACTGGTATGATTAGTGATCATCAAATCTTAGTGCTACATAGAACATCTCAGAATTTCTAACCATAAAAAAAGAAAGAAAAAAAAATGAAGGTTTACTTAAAAAAAAATTATACCCTGAAATATTCAATGTAGCAACAAGATAATGCTCTCACTGGTATGATTAGTGATCATCAAATCTTAGTGTTACATAGAACATCTCAGAAATTCTAACCATAAAAAAAAAGAAAAAAAATGAAGGTTTACTTAAAAAAAACTTTATACCCTGAAATATTCTATATAGCAACAAGATAATGCTCTCACTGGTATGATTAGTGATCATCAAATCTTAGTGCTAAATAGAACATCTCAGAATTTCTAACCAAAAAAAAGAAAGAAAAAAAAATGAAGGTTTACTTAAAAAAAATTATACCCTGAAATATTCAATATAGCAACAAGATAATGCTCTCACTGGTATGATTAGTGATCATCAAATCTTAGTGTTACATATAGAACATCTCAGAATTTCTATACATAAAAAAAGAGAGAAAAAAATGTAGGTTTAAATAAAAAAAAAGTATACCCTGAAATATTCAATATAGCAACAAGATAAAGTTCTCACTGGTATGATTAGTGATCATCAAATCTTAGTGTTACATAGAACATCTCAGAATTTCTAACCATAAAAAAAGAAAGAAAAAAAATATAGGTTTAAAAAAAAAATCATACCCTGAAATATTCAATATAACAACAAGATAAAGTTCTCACTGGTATGATTAGTGATCATCAAATCTTAGTGTTACATAGAACATCTCAGAATTTCTAACCATAAAAAAAGAGAGAAAAAAATGTAGGTTTAAATAAAAAAAAAGTATACCCTGAAATATTCAATATAGCAACAAGATAAAGTTCTCACTGGTATGATTAGTGATCATCAAATCTTAGTGTTACATAGATCATCTCAGAATTTCTAACCATAAAAAAAGAAAGAAAAAAAAAATGTAGCTTTAAAAAAAAAAAATTATACCCTGAAATATTCTATATAGCAACAAGATAATGCTCTCACTGGTATGATTAGTGATCATCAAATCTTAGTGCTAAATAGAACATCTCAGAATTTCTAACCATAAAAAAAGAAAGAAAAAAAAATGAAGGTTTACTTAAAAAAATATATACCCTGAAATATTCTATATAGCAACAAGATAATGCTCTCACTGGTATGATTAGTGATCATCAAATCTTAATATTACATAGAACATCTCAGAATTTCTAACCATAAAAAAAGAAAGAAAAAAATGTAGGTTTAAAAAAAAAATTATACCCTGAAATATTCAATGTAGCAACAAGATAAAGTTCTCACTGGTATGATTAGTGATCATCAAATCTTAGTGTTACATAGAACATCTGAGAATTTCTAACCATAAAAAAAGACAGAAAAAAAATGTAGGTTTAAAAAAAAAATTATACCCTGAAATATTCAATGTAGCAACAAGATAAAGTTCTCACTGGTATGATTAGTGATCATCAAATCTTAATATTACATAGAACATCTCAGAATTTCTAACCATAAAAAAAGAAAGAAAAAAATGTAGGTTTAAAAAAAAAATTATACCCTGAAATATTCAATGTAGCAACAAGATAAAGTTCTCACTGGTATGATTAGTGATCATCAAATCTTAGTGTTACATAGATCATCTCAGAATTTCTATCCATAAAAAAAGAAAGAAAAAAAATGTAGCTTAAAAAAAAAAAATTATACCCTGAAATACTCAATATAGCAACAAGATAAAGTTCTCACTGGTATGATTAGTGATCATCAAATCTTAGTGTTATATAGAACATTCTAGAATTTCTAACCATAAAAACAGAGAGAAAAAAATGTAGGTTTAAATAAAAAAAAAGTATACCCTGAAATATTCAATATAGCAACAAGATAAAGTTCTCACTGGTATGATTAGTGATCATCAAATCTTAGTGTTACATAGAACATCTCAGAATTTCTAACCATAAAAAAAGAAAGAAAAAAAAATATCGGTTTACTTAAAAAAAAATTATACCCTGAAATATTCTATATAGCAACAAGAAAATGCTCTCACTGGTATGATTAGTGATCATCAAATCTTAGTGCTACATAGAACATCTCAGAATTTCTAACCATAAAAAAAGTAAGAAAAAAATGAAGGTTTACTTAAAAAAAATTATACCCTGAAATATTCTATATAGCAACAAGGTAATGCTCTCACTGGTATGATTAGTGATCATCAAATCTTAGTGTTACATAGAACATCTCAGAATTTCTAACCATAAAAAAAGAAAGAAAAAAAAATGTAGATTTAAAAAAAAAAATCATACCCTGAAATATTCAATATAACAACAAGATAAAGTTCTCACTGGTATGATTAGTGATCATCAAATTTTAGTGTTACATAGAACATTTCAAAATTTCTAACCATAAAAAAAGAAAGAAAAAAATGTAGGTTTAAATAAAAAAAAAGTATACACTGAAATATTCAATATAGCAACAAGATAAAGTTCTCACTGGTATGATTAGTGATCATCAAATCTTAGTGTTACATAGAACATCTTAGAATTTCTAACCATAAAAAAAGAAAGAAAAAAAATGTAGGTTTTCTTAAAAAAAAAATTATACCCTGAAATATTGTATATAGCAACAAGATAATGCTCTCACTGGTATGATTAGTGATAATCAAATCTTAGTGCTAAATAGAACATCTCAGAATTTCTAACCATAAAAAAAGAAAAAAAAAAAAAAAAGGAAGGTTTACTTAAAAAAAATTTATACCCTGAAATATTCTATATAGCAACAAGATAATGCTCTCACTGGTATGATTAGTGATCATCAAATCTTAGTGCTAAATAGAACATCTCAGAATTTCTAACCATAAAAAAAGAAAGAAAAAAAAATGAAGGTTTACTTAAAAAAATATATACCCTGAAATATTCTATATAGCAACAAGATAATGCTCTCACTGGTATGATTAGTGATCATCAAATCTTAATATTACATAGAACATCTCAGAATTTCTAACCATAAAAAAAGAAAGAAAAAAATGTAGGTTTAAAAAAAAAATTATACCCTGAAATATTCAATGTAGCAACAAGATAAAGTTCTCACTGGTATGATTAGTGATCATCAAATCTTAGTGTTACATAGATCATCTCAGAATTTCTAACCATAAAAAAAGAAAGAAAAAAATGTAGCTTTAAAAAAAAAATTATACCCTGAAATACTCAATATAGCAACAAGATAAAGTTCTCACTGGTATGATTAGTGATCATCAAATCTTAGTGTTACATAGAACATTTCAGAATTTCTAACCATAAAAAAAGAGAGAAAAAAATGTAGGTTTAAATAAAAAAAAAGTATACCCTGAAATATGCAATATAGCAACAAGATAAAGTTCTCACTGGTATGATTAGTGATCATCAAATCTTAGTGTTATATAGAACATCTCAGAATTTCTAACCATAAAAAAAGAAAGAAAAAAAAATATAGGTTTACTTAAAAAAAAATTATAACCTGAAATATTCTATATAGCAACAAGATAATGCTCTCACTGGTATGATTAGTGATCATCAAATCTTAGTGCTACATAGAACATCTCAGAATTTCTAACCATAAAAAAAGAAAGAAAAAAAATGAAGGTTTACTTAAAAAAAATTATACCCTGAAATATTCAATATAGCAACAAGATAATGCTCTCACTGGTATGATTAGTGATCATCAAATCTTAGTGTTACATAGAACATCTCAGAATTTCTAACCATAAAAAAAGAAAGAAAAAAATGTAGGTTTAAAAAAAAAATTATACCCTGAAATATTCAATGTAGCAACAAGATAAAGTTCTCACTGGTATGATTAGTTATCATCAAATCTTAGTGTTACATAGAACATCTCAGAATTTCTAACCATAAAAAAAGAGAGAAAAAAAATGTAGGTTTAAATAAAAAAATTATATACCCTGAAATATTCAATATAGCAACAAGATTAAGTTCTCACTGGTATGATTAGTGATCATCAAATCTTAGTGTTATAAGAACATCTCAGAATTTCTAACCATAAAAAAAGAGAGAAAAATTTAGGTTTAAATAAAAAAAAAGTATACCCTGAAATATTCAATATAGCAACAAGATAAAGTTCTCACTGGTATGATTAGTGATCATCAAATCTTAGTGTTACATAGAACATCTCAGAATTTCTAACCATAAAAAAAGAAAGAAAAAAATGAAGGTTTACTTAAAAAAAATTATACCCTGAAATATTCTATATAGCAACAAGATAATGCTCTCACTGGTATGATTAGTGATCATCAAATCTTAGTGCTAAATAGAACATCTCAGAATTTCTAACCAAAAAAAAGAAAGAAAAAAAAATGAAGGTTTACTTAAAAAAAATTATACCCTGAAATATTCAATATAGCAACAAGATAATGCTCTCACTGGTATGATTAGTGATCATCAAATCTTAGTGTTACATAGAACATCTCAGAATTTCTAACCATAAAAAAAGAAAGAAAAAAAATGTAGGTTAAAAAAAAAAATTATACCCTGAAATATTTAATGTAGCAACAAGATAAAGTTCTCACTGGTATGATTAGTGATCATCAAATCTTAGTGTTACATAGAACATCTCAGAATTTCTAACCATAAAAAAAGAGAGAAAAAAATGTAGGTTTAAATAAAAAAATTATATACCCTGAAATATTCAATATAGCAACAAGATTAAGTTCTCACTGGTATGATTAGTGATCATCAAATCTTAGTGTTACATATAGAACATCTCAGAATTTCTAACCATAAAAAAAGAGAGAAAAAAATGTAGGTTTAAATAAAAAAAAAGTATACCCTGAAATATTCAATATAGCAACAAGATAAAGTTCTCACTGGTATGATTAGTGATCATCAAATCTTAGTGTTACATAGAACATCTCAGAATTTCTAACCATAAAAAAAGAAAGAAAAAAAATATAGGTTTAAAAAAAAAATCATACCCTGAAATATTCAATATAACAACAAGATAAAGTTCTCACTGGTATGATTAGTGATCATCAAATCTTAGTGTTATAGAACATCTCAGAATTTCTAACCATAAAAAAAGAGAGAAAAAAATGTAGGTTTAAATAAAAAAAAAAGTATACCCTGAAATATTCAATATAGCAACAAGATAAAGTTCTCACTGGTATGATTAGTGATCATCAAATCTTAGTGTTACATAGTTCATCTCAGAATTTCTAACCATAAAAAAAGAAAGAAAAAAAAATGTAGCTTTAAAAAAAAAATTATACCCTGAAATATTCTATATAGCAACAAGATAATGCTCTCACTGGTATGATTAGTGATCATCAAATCTTAGTGTTACATAGATCATCTCAGAATTTCTAACCATAAAAAAAGAAAGAAAAAAAATGTAGCTTTAAAAAAAAAATTATACCCTGAAATACTCAATATAGCAACAAGATAAAGTTCTCACTGGTATGATTAGTGATCATCAAATCTTAGTGTTACATAGAACATTTCAGAATTTCTAACCATAAAAAAAGAGAGAAAAAAATGTAGGTTTAAATAAAAAAAAAGTATACCCTGAAATATGCAATATAGCAACAAGATAAAGTTCTCACTGGTATGATTAGTGATCATCAAATCTTAGTGTTATATAGAACATCTCAGAATTTCTAACCATAAAAAAAGAAAGAAAAAAAAATATAGGTTTACTTAAAAAAAAATTATAACCTGAAATATTCTATATAGCAACAAGATAATGCTCTCACTGGTATGATTAGTGATCATCAAATCTTAGTGCTACATAGAACATCTCAGAATTTCTAACCATAAAAAAAGAAAGAAAAAAAATGAAGGTTTACTTAAAAAAAATTATACCCTGAAATATTCAATATAGCAACAAGATAATGCTCTCACTGGTATGATTAGTGATCATCAAATCTAAGTGTTACATAGAACATCTCAGAATTTCTAACCATAAAAAAAGAAAGAAAAAAAATGTAGATTTAAAAAAAAAATCATACCCTGAAATATTCAATATAACAACAAGATAAAGTTCTCACTGGTATGATTAGTGATCATCAAATCTTAGTGTTACATAGAACATTTCAAAATTTCTAACCATAAAAAAAGAAAGAAAAAAATGTAGGTTTAAATAAAAAAAAAGTATACACTGAAATATTCAATATAGCAACAAGATAAAGTTCTCACTGGTATGATTAGTCATCATCAAATCTTAGTGTTACATAGAACATCTTAGAATTTCTAACCATAAAAAAAGAAAGAAAAAAAATGTAGGTTTTCTTAAAAAAAAATTATACCCTGAAATATTGTATATAGCAATAAGATAAAGTTCTCACTGGTATGATTAGTGATCATTAAATCTTAGTGCTAAATAGAACATCTCAGAATTTCTAACCATAAAAAAAGAAAGAAAAAAAATGAAGGTTTACTTAAAAAAAAATTATACCCTGAAATATTCTATATAGCAACAAGATAATGCTCTCACTGGTATGATTAGTGATCATCAAATCTTAGTGTTACATAGAACATCTCAGAATTTCTAACCATAAAAAAAGAAAGAAAAAAATGTAGGTTTAAAAAAAAAATTATACCCTGAAATATTCAATGTAGCAACAAGATAAAGTTCTCACTGGTATGATTAGTTATCATCAAATCTTAGTGTTACATAGAACATCTCAGAATTTCTAACCATAAAAAAAGAGAGAAAAAAAATGTAGGTTTAAATAAAAAAATTATATACCCTGAAATATTCAATATAGCAACAAGATTAAGTTCTCACTGGTATGATTAGTGATCATCAAATCTTAGTGTTATAAGAACATCTCAGAATTTCTAACCATAAAAAAAGAGAGAAAAATTTAGGTTTAAATAAAAAAAAAGTATACCCTGAAATATTCAATATAGCAACAAGATAAAGTTCTCACTGGTATGATTAGTGATCATCAAATCTTAGTGTTACATAGAACATCTCAGAATTTCTAACCATAAAAAAAGAAAGAAAAAAATGAAGGTTTACTTAAAAAAAATTATACCCTGAAATATTCTATATAGCAACAAGATAATGCTCTCACTGGTATGATTAGTGATCATCAAATCTTAGTGCTAAATAGAACATCTCAGAATTTCTAACCAAAAAAAAGAAAGAAAAAAAAATGAAGGTTTACTTAAAAAAAATTATACCCTGAAATATTCAATATAGCAACAAGATAATGCTCTCACTGGTATGATTAGTGATCATCAAATCTTAGTGTTACATAGAACATCTCAGAATTTCTAACCATAAAAAAAGAAAGAAAAAAAATGTAGGTTAAAAAAAAAAATTATACCCTGAAATATTTAATGTAGCAACAAGATAAAGTTCTCACTGGTATGATTAGTGATCATCAAATCTTAGTGTTACATAGAACATCTCAGAATTTCTAACCATAAAAAAAGAGAGAAAAAAATGTAGGTTTAAATAAAAAAATTATATACCCTGAAATATTCAATATAGCAACAAGATTAAGTTCTCACTGGTATGATTAGTGATCATCAAATCTTAGTGTTACATATAGAACATCTCAGAATTTCTAACCATAAAAAAAGAGAGAAAAAAATGTAGGTTTAAATAAAAAAAAAGTATACCCTGAAATATTCAATATAGCAACAAGATAAAGTTCTCACTGGTATGATTAGTGATCATCAAATCTTAGTGTTACATAGAACATCTCAGAATTTCTAACCATAAAAAAAGAAAGAAAAAAAATATAGGTTTAAAAAAAAAATCATACCCTGAAATATTCAATATAACAACAAGATAAAGTTCTCACTGGTATGATTAGTGATCATCAAATCTTAGTGTTATAGAACATCTCAGAATTTCTAACCATAAAAAAAGAGAGAAAAAAATGTAGGTTTAAATAAAAAAAAAGTATACCCTGAAATATTCAATATAGCAACAAGATAAAGTTCTCACTGGTATGATTAGTGATCATCAAATCTTAGTGTTACATAGTTCATCTCAGAATTTCTAACCATAAAAAAAGAAAGAAAAAAAAATGTAGCTTTAAAAAAAAAATTATACCCTGAAATATTCTATATAGCAACAAGATAATGCTCTCACTGGTATGATTAGTGATCATCAAATCTTAGTGCTAAATAGAACATCTCAGAATTGCTAACCATAAAAAAAGAAAGAAAAAAAAACGAAGGTTTACTTAAAAAAAATTTATACCCTGAAATATTCTATATAGCAACAAGATAATGCTCTCACTGGTATGATTAGTGATCATCAAATCTTAGTGCTAAATAGAACATCTCAGAATTTCTAACCACAAAAAAAGAAAGAAAAAGAAATGAAGGTTTAAAAAACAAATTATACCCTGAAATATTCAATGTAGCAACAAGATAAAGTTCTCACTGGTATGATAAGTGATCATCAAATCTTAGTGTTACATAGAACATCTCAGAATTTCTAACCATAAAAAAAGAAAGAAAAAAATGTAGGTTTAAAAAACAAATTATACCCTGAAATATTCAATGTAGCAACAAGATAAAGTTCTCACTGGTATGATAAGTGATCATCAAATCTTAGTGTTACATAGAACATCTCAGAATTTCTAACCATAAAAAAAGAGAGAAAAAAAATGTAGGTTTAAATAAAAAAATTATATACCCTGAAATATTCAATATAGCAACAAGATTAAGTTCTCACTGGTATGATTAGTGATCATCAAATCTTAGTGTTACATAGAACATCTCAGAATTTCTAACCATAAAAAAAGAGAGAAAAAAATGTAGGTTTAAATAAAAAAAAAAGTATACCCTGAAATATTCAATATAGCAACAAGATAAAGTTCTCACTGGTATGATTAGTGATCATCAAATCTTAGTGTTACATAGATCATCTCAGAATTTCTAACCATAAAAAAAGAAAGAAAAAAAATGTAGCTTTAAAAAAAAAATATACCCTGAAATACTCAATATAGCAACAAGATAATGCTCTCACTGGTATGATTAGTGATCATCAAATCTTATTGCTAAATAGAACATCTTAGAATTTCTAACCATAAAAAAAGAAAGAAAAAAAATGTAGGTTTACTTAAAAAAAAATTACACCCTGAAATATTCTATATAGCAACAAGATAATGCTATCACTGGTATGATTAGTGATCATCAAATCTTAGTGCTAAATAGAACATCTCAGAATTTCTAACCATAAAAAAAGAAAGAAAAAAAATGAAGGTTTACTTAAAAAAATATTATACCCTGAAATATTCTATATAGCAACAAGATAATGCTCTCACTGGTATGATTAGTGATCATCAAATCTTAGTGTTACATAGAACATCTCAGAATTTCTAACCATAAAAAAAGAAAGAAAAAAAATGTAGGTTTAAAAAAAAAAATATACCCTGAAATATTCAATGTAGCAACAAGATAAAGTTCTCACTGGTATGATTAGTGGTCATCAAATCTTAATATTACATAGAACATCTCAGAATTTCTAACCATAAAAAAAGGAAGAAAAAAATGTAGGTTAAAAAAAAAAAATTATACCCTGAAATATTCAATGTAGCAACAAGATAAAGTTCTCACTGGTATGATTAGTGATCATCAAATCTTAGTGTTACATAGATCATCTCAGAATTTCTAACCATAAAAAAAGAAAGAAAAAAAATGTAGCTTTAAAAAAAAAATTATACCCTGAAATACTCAATATAGCAACAAGATAAAGTTCTCACTGGTATGATTAGTGATCATCAAATCTTAGTGTTACATAGAACATCTCAGAATTTCTAACCATAAAAAAAGAAAGAAAAAAAAAATATAGGTTTACTTAAAAAAATTATACCCTGAAATATTCTATATAGCAACAAGATAAAGTTCTCACTGGTATGATTAGTGATCATCAAATCTTAGTGCTACATAGAACATCTCAGAATTTCTAACCATAAAAAAAGAAAGAAAAAAAAATGAAGGTTTACTTAAAAGAAAATTATACCCTGAAATATTCTATATAGCAACAAGATAATGCTCTCACTGGTATGATTAGTGATCATCAAATCTTAGTGTTACATAGAACATCTCAGAATTTCTAACCATAAAAAAAGAAAGAAAAAAAATGTAGGTTTAAAAAAAAAAATTATACCCTGAAATATTCAATGTAGCAACAAGATAAAGTTCTCACTGGTATGATTAGTGATCATCAAATCTTAGTGTTACATAGAACATCTCAGAATTTCTAACCATAAAAAAAGAGAGAAAAAAAATGTAGGTTTAAATAAAAAAATTATATACCCTGAAATATTCAATATAGCAACAAGATAAAGTTCTCACTGGTATGATTAGTGATCATCAAATCTTAGTGTTATAAGAACATCTCAGAATTTCTAACCATAAAAAAAGAGAGAAAAATTTAGGTTCAAATAAAAAAAAAGTATACCCTAAAATATTCAATATAGCAACAAGATTAAGTTCTCACTGGTATGATTAGTGATCATCAAATCTTAGTGTTACATAGAACATCTCAGAATTTCTAACCATAAAAAAAGAAAGAAAAAAATGAAGGTTTACTTAAAAAAAATTATACCCTGAAATATTCTATATAGCAACAAGATAATGCTCTCACTGGTATGATTAGTGATCATCAAATCTTAGTGCTACATAGAACATCTCAGAATTTCTAACCATAAAAAAAGAAAGAAAAAAAAATGAAGGTTTACTTAAAAAAAAATTATACCCTGAAATATTCAATGTAGCAACAAGATAATGCTCTCACTGGTATGATTAGTGATCATCAAATCTTAGTGTTACATAGAACATCTCAGAAATTCTAACCATAAAAAAAAAGAAAAAAAATGAAGGTTTACTTAAAAAAAACTTTATACCCTGAAATATTCTATATAGCAACAAGATAATGCTCTCACTGGTATGATTAGTGATCATCAAATCTTAGTGCTAAATAGAACATCTCAGAATTTCTAACCAAAAAAAAGAAAGAAAAAAAAATGAAGGTTTACTTAAAAAAAATTATACCCTGAAATATTCAATATAGCAACAAGATAATGCTCTCACTGGTATGATTAGTGATCATCAAATCTTAGTGTTACATATAGAACATCTCAGAATTTCTAACCATAAAAAAAGAGAGAAAAAAATGTAGGTTTAAATAAAAAAAAAGTATACCCTGAAATATTCAATATAGCAACAAGATAAAGTTCTCACTGGTATGATTAGTGATCATCAAATCTTAGTGTTACATAGAACATCTCAGAATTTCTAACCATAAAAAAAGAAAGAAAAAAAATATAGGTTTAAAAAAAAAATCATACCCTGAAATATTCAATATAACAACAAGATAAAGTTCTCACTGGTATGATTAGTGATCATCAAATCTTAGTGTTACATAGAACATCTCAGAATTTCTAACCATAAAAAAAGAGAGAAAAAAATGTAGGTTTAAATAAAAAAAAAGTATACCCTGAAATATTCATTATAGCAACAAGATAAAGTTCTCACTGGTATGATTAGTGATCATCAAATCTTAGTGTTACATAGATCATCTCAGAATTTCTAACCATAAAAAAAGAAAGAAAAAAAAAATGTAGCTTTAAAAAAAAAAAATTATACCCTGAAATATTCTATATAGCAACAAGATAATGCTCTCACTGGTATGATTAGTGATCATCAAATCTTAGTGCTAAATAGAACATCTCAGAATTTCTAACCATAAAAAAAGAAAGAAAAAAAATGAAGGTTTACTTAAAAAAATATATACCCTGAAATATTCTATATAGCAACAAGATAATGCTCTCACTGGTATGATTAGTGATCATCAAATCTTAGTGCTAAATAGAACATCTCAGAATTTCTAACCATAAAAAAAGAAAGAAAAAAAATGAAGGTTTACTTAAAAAAATATTATACCCTGAAATATTCTATATAGCAACAAGATAATGCTCTCACTGGTATGATTAGTGATCATCAAATCTTAGTGTTACATAGAACATCTCAGAATTTCTAACCATAAAAAAAGAAAGAAAAAAAATGTAGGTTTAAAAAAAAAAATATACCCTGAAATATTCAATGTAGCAACAAGATAAAGTTCTCACTGGTATGATTAGTGGTCATCAAATCTTAATATTACATAGAACATCTCAGAATTTCTAACCATAAAAAAAGGAAGAAAAAAATGTAGGTTTAAAAAAAAAAATTATACCCTGAAATATTCAATGTAGCAACAAGATAAAGTTCTCACTGGTATGATTAGTGATCATCAAATCTTAGTGTTACATAGATCATCTCAGAATTTCTAACCATAAAAAAAGAAAGAAAAAAAATGTAGCTTTAAAAAAAAAATTATACCCTGAAATACTCAATATAGCAACAAGATAAAGTTCTCACTGGTATGATTAGTGATCATCAAATCTTAGTGTTACATAGAACATCTCAGAATTTCTAACCATAAAAAAAGAAAGAAAAAAAAAATATAGGTTTACTTAAAAAAATTATACCCTGAAATATTCTATATAGCAACAAGATAAAGTTCTCACTGGTATGATTAGTGATCATCAAATCTTAGTGCTACATAGAACATCTCAGAATTTCTAACCATAAAAAAAGAAAGAAAAAAAAATGAAGGTTTACTTAAAAGAAAATTATACCCTGAAATATTCTATATAGCAACAAGATAATGCTCTCACTGGTATGATTAGTGATCATCAAATCTTAGTGTTACATAGAACATCTCAGAATTTCTAACCATAAAAAAAGAAAGAAAAAAAATGTAGGTTTAAAAAAAAAATTATACCCTGAAATATTCAATGTAGCAACAAGATAAAGTTCTCACTGGTATGATTAGTGATCATCAAATCTTAGTGTTACATAGAACATCTCAGAATTTCTAACCATAAAAAAAGAGAGAAAAAAAATGTAGGTTTAAATAAAAAAATTATATACCCTGAAATATTCAATATAGCAACAAGATAAAGTTCTCACTGGTATGATTAGTGATCATCAAATCTTAGTGTTATAAGAACATCTCAGAATTTCTAACCATAAAAAAAGAAAGAAAAAAAATGTAGGTTTAAAAAAAAAATTATACCCTGAAATATTCAATGTAGCAACAAGATAAAGTTCTCACTGGTATGATTAGTGATCATCAAATCTTAGTGTTACATAGAACATCTCAGAATTTCTAACCATAAAAAAAGAAAGAAAAAAAATGAAGGTTTACTTAAAAAAATATTATACCCTGAAATATTCTATATAGCAACAAGATAATGCTCTCACTGGTATGATTAGTGATCATCAAATCTTAGTGTTACATAGAACATCTCAGAATTTCTAACCATAAAAAAAGAAAGAAAAAAAATGTAGGTTTAAAAAAAAAATATACCCTGAAATATTCAATGTAGCAACAATATAAAGTTCTCACTGGTATGATTAGTGGTCATCAAATCTTAATATTACATAGAACATCTCAGAATTTCTAACCATAAAAAAAGGAAGAAAAAAATGTAGGTTTAAAAAAAAAAATTATACCCTGAAATATTCAATGTAGCAACAAGATAAAGTTCTCACTGGTATGATTAGTGATCATCAAATCTTAGTGTTACATAGATCATCTCAGAATTTCTAACCATAAAAAAAGAAAGAAAAAAAATGTAGCTTTAAAAAAAAATTATACCCTGAAATACTCAATATAGCAACAAGATAAAGTTCTCACTGGTATGATTAGTGATCATCAAATCTTAGTGTTACATAGAACATCTCAGAATTTCTAACCATAAAAAAAGAAAGAAAAAAAAAATATAGGTTTACTTAAAAAAATTATACCCTGAAATATTCTATATAGCAACAAGATAAAGTTCTCACTGGTATGATTAGTGATCATCAAATCTTAGTGCTACATAGAACATCTCAGAATTTCTAACCATAAAAAAAGAAAGAAAAAAAAATGAAGGTTTACTTAAAAGAAAATTATACCCTGAAATATTCTATATAGCAACAAGATAATGCTCTCACTGGTATGATTAGTGATCATCAAATCTTAGTGTTACATAGAACATCTCAGAATTTCTAACCATAAAAAAAGAAAGAAAAAAAATGTAGGTTTAAAAAAAAAATTATACCCTGAAATATTCAATGTAGCAACAAGATAAAGTTCTCACTGGTATGATTAGTGATCATCAAATCTTAGTGTTACATAGAACATCTCAGAATTTCTAACCATAAAAAAAGAGAGAAAAAAAATGTAGGTTTAAATAAAAAAATTATATACCCTGAAATATTCAATATAGCAACAAGATAAAGTTCTCACTGGTATGATTAGTGATCATCAAATCTTAGTGTTATAAGAACATCTCAGAATTTCTAACCATAAAAAAAGAGAGAAAAATTTAGGTTCAAATAAAAAAAAAGTATACCCTAAAATATTCAATATAGCAACAAGATTAAGTTCTCACTGGTATGATTAGTGATCATCAAATCTTAGTGTTACATAGAACATCTCAGAATTTCTAACCATAAAAAAAGAAAGAAAAAAATGAAGGTTTACTTAAAAAAAATTATACCCTGAAATATTCTATATAGCAACAAGATAATGCTCTCACTGGTATGATTAGTGATCATCAAATCTTAGTGCTACATAGAACATCTCAGAATTTCTAACCATAAAAAAAGAAAGAAAAAAAAATGAAGGTTTACTTAAAAAAAAATTATACCCTGAAATATTCAATGTAGCAACAAGATAATGCTCTCACTGGTATGATTAGTGATCATCAAATCTTAGTGTTACATAGAACATCTCAGAAATTCTAACCATAAAAAAAAAGAAAAAAAATGAAGGTTTACTTAAAAAAAACTTTATACCCTGAAATATTCTATATAGCAACAAGATAATGCTCTCACTGGTATGATTAGTGATCATCAAATCTTAGTGCTAAATAGAACATCTCAGAATTTCTAACCAAAAAAAAGAAAGAAAAAAAAATGAAGGTTTACTTAAAAAAAATTATACCCTGAAATATTCAATATAGCAACAAGATAATGCTCTCACTGGTATGATTAGTGATCATCAAATCTTAGTGTTACATATAGAACATCTCAGAATTTCTATACATAAAAAAAGAGAGAAAAAAATGTAGGTTTAAATAAAAAAAAAGTATACCCTGAAATATTCAATATAGCAACAAGATAAAGTTCTCACTGGTATGATTAGTGATCATCAAATCTTAGTGTTACATAGAACATCTCAGAATTTCTAACCATAAAAAAAGAAAGAAAAAAAATATAGGTTTAAAAAAAAAATCATACCCTGAAATATTCAATATAACAACAAGATAAAGTTCTCACTGGTATGATTAGTGATCATCAAATCTTAGTGTTACATAGAACATCTCAGAATTTCTAACCATAAAAAAAGAGAGAAAAAAATGTAGGTTTAAATAAAAAAAAAGTATACCCTGAAATATTCAATATAGCAACAAGATAAAGTTCTCACTGGTATGATTAGTGATCATCAAATCTTAGTGTTACATAGATCATCTCAGAATTTCTAACCATAAAAAAAGAAAGAAAAAAAAAATGTAGCTTTAAAAAAAAAAAATTATACCCTGAAATATTCTATATAGCAACAAGATAATGCTCTCACTGGTATGATTAGTGATCATCAAATCTTAGTGCTAAATAGAACATCTCAGAATTTCTAACCATAAAAAAAGAAAGAAAAAAAAATGAAGGTTTACTTAAAAAAATATATACCCTGAAATATTCTATATAGCAACAAGATAATGCTCTCACTGGTATGATTAGTGATCATCAAATCTTAATATTACATAGAACATCTCAGAATTTCTAACCATAAAAAAAGAAAGAAAAAAATGTAGGTTTAAAAAAAAAATTATACCCTGAAATATTCAATGTAGCAACAAGATAAAGTTCTCACTGGTATGATTAGTGATCATCAAATCTTAGTGTTACATAGAACATCTGAGAATTTCTAACCATAAAAAAAGACAGAAAAAAAATGTAGGTTTAAAAAAAAAATTATACCCTGAAATATTCAATGTAGCAACAAGATAAAGTTCTCACTGGTATGATTAGTGATCATCAAATCTTAATATTACATAGAACATCTCAGAATTTCTAACCATAAAAAAAGAAAGAAAAAAATGTAGGTTTAAAAAAAAAATTATACCCTGAAATATTCAATGTAGCAACAAGATAAAGTTCTCACTGGTATGATTAGTGATCATCAAATCTTAGTGTTACATAGATCATCTCAGAATTTCTATCCATAAAAAAAGAAAGAAAAAAAATGTAGCTTAAAAAAAAAAAATTATACCCTGAAATACTCAATATAGCAACAAGATAAAGTTCTCACTGGTATGATTAGTGATCATCAAATCTTAGTGTTATATAGAACATTCTAGAATTTCTAACCATAAAAACAGAGAGAAAAAAATGTAGGTTTAAATAAAAAAAAAGTATACCCTGAAATATTCAATATAGCAACAAGATAAAGTTCTCACTGGTATGATTAGTGATCATCAAATCTTAGTGTTACATAGAACATCTCAGAATTTCTAACCATAAAAAAAGAAAGAAAAAAAAATATCGGTTTACTTAAAAAAAAATTATACCCTGAAATATTCTATATAGCAACAAGAAAATGCTCTCACTGGTATGATTAGTGATCATCAAATCTTAGTGCTACATAGAACATCTCAGAATTTCTAACCATAAAAAAAGTAAGAAAAAAATGAAGGTTTACTTAAAAAAAATTATACCCTGAAATATTCTATATAGCAACAAGGTAATGCTCTCACTGGTATGATTAGTGATCATCAAATCTTAGTGTTACATAGAACATCTCAGAATTTCTAACCATAAAAAAAGAAAGAAAAAAAAATGTAGATTTAAAAAAAAAAATCATACCCTGAAATATTCAATATAACAACAAGATAAAGTTCTCACTGGTATGATTAGTGATCATCAAATTTTAGTGTTACATAGAACATTTCAAAATTTCTAACCATAAAAAAAGAAAGAAAAAAATGTAGGTTTAAATAAAAAAAAAGTATACACTGAAATATTCAATATAGCAACAAGATAAAGTTCTCACTGGTATGATTAGTGATCATCAAATCTTAGTGTTACATAGAACATCTTAGAATTTCTAACCATAAAAAAAGAAAGAAAAAAAATGTAGGTTTTCTTAAAAAAAAAATTATACCCTGAAATATTGTATATAGCAACAAGATAATGCTCTCACTGGTATGATTAGTGATAATCAAATCTTAGTGCTAAATAGAACATCTCAGAATTTCTAACCATAAAAAAAGAAAAAAAAAAAAAAAAGGAAGGTTTACTTAAAAAAAATTTATACCCTGAAATATTCTATATAGCAACAAGATAATGCTCTCACTGGTATGATTAGTGATCATCAAATCTTAGTGCTAAATAGAACATCTCAGAATTTCTAACCATAAAAAAAGAAAGAAAAAAAAATGAAGGTTTACTTAAAAAAATATATACCCTGAAATATTCTATATAGCAACAAGATAATGCTCTCACTGGTATGATTAGTGATCATCAAATCTTAATATTACATAGAACATCTCAGAATTTCTAACCATAAAAAAAGAAAGAAAAAAATGTAGGTTTAAAAAAAAAATTATACCCTGAAATATTCAATGTAGCAACAAGATAAAGTTCTCACTGGTATGATTAGTGATCATCAAATCTTAGTGTTACATAGATCATCTCAGAATTTCTAACCATAAAAAAAGAAAGAAAAAAATGTAGCTTTAAAAAAAAAATTATACCCTGAAATACTCAATATAGCAACAAGATAAAGTTCTCACTGGTATGATTAGTGATCATCAAATCTTAGTGTTACATAGAACATTTCAGAATTTCTAACCATAAAAAAAGAGAGAAAAAAATGTAGGTTTAAATAAAAAAAAAGTATACCCTGAAATATGCAATATAGCAACAAGATAAAGTTCTCACTGGTATGATTAGTGATCATCAAATCTTAGTGTTATATAGAACATCTCAGAATTTCTAACCATAAAAAAAGAAAGAAAAAAAAATATAGGTTTACTTAAAAAAAAATTATAACCTGAAATATTCTATATAGCAACAAGATAATGCTCTCACTGGTATGATTAGTGATCATCAAATCTTAGTGCTACATAGAACATCTCAGAATTTCTAACCATAAAAAAAGAAAGAAAAAAAATGAAGGTTTACTTAAAAAAAATTATACCCTGAAATATTCAATATAGCAACAAGATAATGCTCTCACTGGTATGATTAGTGATCATCAAATCTTAGTGTTACATAGAACATCTCAGAATTTCTAACCATAAAAAAAGAAAGAAAAAAAATGTAGATTTAAAAAAAAAATCATACCCTGAAATATTCAATATAACAACAAGATAAAGTTCTCACTGGTATGATTAGTGATCATCAAATCTTAGTGTTACATAGAACATTTCAAAATTTCTAACCATAAAAAAAGAAAAAAAAAAATGTAGGTTTAAATAAAAAAAAAGTATACACTGAAATATTCAATATAGCAACAAGATAAAGTTCTCACTGGTATGATTAGTCATCATCAAATCTTAGTGTTACATAGAACATCTTAGAATTTCTAACCATAAAAAAAGAAAGAAAAAAAATGTAGGTTTTCTTAAAAAAAAATTATACCCTGAAATATTGTATATAGCAACAAGATAATGCTCTCACTGGTATGATTAGTGATCATCAAATCTTAGTGCTAAATAGAACATCTCAGAATTTCTAACCATAAAAAAAGAAAGAAAAAAAAATGAAGGTTTACTTAAAAAAAATTTATACCCTGAAATATTCTATATAGCAATAAGATAAAGTTCTCACTGGTATGATTAGTGATCATTAAATCTTAGTGCTAAATAGAACATCTCAGAATTTCTAACCATAAAAAAAGAAAGAAAAAAAATGAAGGTTTACTTAAAAAAACTTTATACCCTGAAATATTCTATATAGCAACAAGATAATGCTCTCACTGGTATGATTAGTGATCATCAAATCTTAGTGTTACATAGAACATCTCAGAATTTCTAACCATAAAAAAAGAAAGAAAAAAATGTAGGTTTAAAAAAAAAATTATACCCTGAAATATTCAATGTAGCAACAAGATAAAGTTCTCACTGGTATGATTAGTTATCATCAAATCTTAGTGTTACATAGAACATCTCAGAATTTCTAACCATAAAAAAAGAGAGAAAAAAAATGTAGGTTTAAATAAAAAAATTATATACCCTGAAATATTCAATATAGCAACAAGATTAAGTTCTCACTGGTATGATTAGTGATCATCAAATCTTAGTGTTATAAGAACATCTCAGAATTTCTAACCATAAAAAAAAAGAGAAAAATTTAGGTTTAAATAAAAAAAAAGTATACCCTGAAATATTCAATATAGCAACAAGATAAAGTTCTCACTGGTATGATTAGTGATCATCAAATCTTAGTGTTACATAGAACATCTCAGAATTTCTAACCATAAAAAAAGAAAGAAAAAAATGAAGGTTTACTTAAAAAAAATTATACCCTGAAATATTCTATATAGCAACAAGATAATGCTCTCACTGGTATGATTAGTGATCATCAAATCTTAGTGCTACATAGAACATCTCAGAATTTCTAACCATAAAAAAAAAAGAAAAAAAATGAAGGTTTACTTAAAAAAACTTTATACCCTGAAATAACAAGATAATGCTCTCACTGGTATGATTAGTGATCATCAAATCTTAGTGCTAAATAGAACATCTCAGAATTTCTAACCAAAAAAAAGAAAGAAAAAAAAATGAAGGTTTACTTAAAAAAAATTATACCCTGAAATATTCAATATAGCAACAAGATAATGCTCTCACTGGTATGATTAGTGATCATCAAATCTTAGTGTTACATAGAACATCTCAGAATTTCTAACCATAAAAAAAGAAAGAAAAAAAATGTAGGTTAAAAAAAAAAATTATACCCTGAAATATTTAATGTAGCAACAAGATAAAGTTCTCACTGGTATGATTAGTGATCATCAAATCTTAGTGTTACATAGAACATCTCAGAATTTCTAACCATAAAAAAAGAGAGAAAAAAATGTAGGTTTAAATAAAAAAATTATATACCCTGAAATATTCAATATAGCAACAAGATAAAGTTCTCACTGGTATGATTAGTCATCATCAAATCTTAGTGTTACATAGAACATCTTAGAATTTCTAACCATAAAAAAAGAAAGAAAAAAAATGTAGGTTTTCTTAAAAAAAAATTATACCCTGAAATATTGTATATAGCAACAAGATAATGCTCTCACTGGTATGATTAGTGATCATCAAATCTTAGTGCTAAATAGAACATCTCAGAATTTCTAACCATAAAAAAAGAAAGAAAAAAAAAATGAAGGTTTACTTAAAAAAAATTTATACCCTGAAATATTCTATATAGCAATAAGATAAAGTTCTCACTGGTATGATTAGTGATCATTAAATCTTAGTGCTAAATAGAACATCTCAGAATTTCTAACCATAAAAAAAGAAAGAAAAAAAATGAAGGTTTACTTAAAAAAAAATTATACCCTGAAATATTCTATATAGCAACAAGATAATGCTCTCACTGGTATGATTAGTGATCATCAAATCTTAGTGTTACATAGAACATCTCAGAATTTCTAACCATAAAAAAAGAAAGAAAAAAATGTAGGTTTAAAAAAAAAATTATACCCTGAAATATTCAATGTAGCAACAAGATAAAGTTCTCACTGGTATGATTAGTTATCATCAAATCTTAGTGTTACATAGAACATCTCAGAATTTCTAACCATAAAAAAAGAGAGAAAAAAAATGTAGGTTTAAATAAAAAAATTATATACCCTGAAATATTCAATATAGCAACAAGATTAAGTTCTCACTGGTATGATTAGTGATCATCAAATCTTAGTGTTATAAGAACATCTCAGAATTTCTAACCATAAAAAAAGAGAGAAAAATTTAGGTTTAAATAAAAAAAAAGTATACCCTGAAATATTCAATATAGCAACAAGATAAAGTTCTCACTGGTATGATTAGTGATCATCAAATCTTAGTGTTACATAGAACATCTCAGAATTTCTAACCATAAAAAAAGAAAGAAAAAAATGAAGGTTTACTTAAAAAAAATTATACCCTGAAATATTCTATATAGCAACAAGATAATGCTCTCACTGGTATGATTAGTGATCATCAAATCTTAGTGCTAAATAGAACATCTCAGAATTTCTAACCAAAAAAAAGAAAGAAAAAAAAATGAAGGTTTACTTAAAAAAAATTATACCCTGAAATATTCAATATAGCAACAAGATAATGCTCTCACTGGTATGATTAGTGATCATCAAATCTTAGTGTTACATAGAACATCTCAGAATTTCTAACCATAAAAAAAGAAAGAAAAAAAATGTAGGTTAAAAAAAAAAATTATACCCTGAAATATTTAATGTAGCAACAAGATAAAGTTCTCACTGGTATGATTAGTGATCATCAAATCTTAGTGTTACATAGAACATCTCAGAATTTCTAACCATAAAAAAAGAGAGAAAAAAATGTAGGTTTAAATAAAAAAATTATATACCCTGAAATATTCAATATAGCAACAAGATTAAGTTCTCACTGGTATGATTAGTGATCATCAAATCTTAGTGTTACATATAGAACATCTCAGAATTTCTAACCATAAAAAAAGAGAGAAAAAAATGTAGGTTTAAATAAAAAAAAAGTATACCCTGAAATATTCAATATAGCAACAAGATAAAGTTCTCACTGGTATGATTAGTGATCATCAAATCTTAGTGTTACATAGAACATCTCAGAATTTCTAACCATAAAAAAAGAAAGAAAAAAAATATAGGTTTAAAAAAAAAATCATACCCTGAAATATTCAATATAACAACAAGATAAAGTTCTCACTGGTATGATTAGTGATCATCAAATCTTAGTGTTATAGAACATCTCAGAATTTCTAACCATAAAAAAAGAGAGAAAAAAATGTAGGTTTAAATAAAAAAAAAGTATACCCTGAAATATTCAATATAGCAACAAGATAAAGTTCTCACTGGTATGATTAGTGATCATCAAATCTTAGTGTTACATAGTTCATCTCAGAATTTCTAACCATAAAAAAAGAAAGAAAAAAAAATGTAGCTTTAAAAAAAAAATTATACCCTGAAATATTCTATATAGCAACAAGATAATGCTCTCACTGGTATGATTAGTGATCATCAAATCTTAGTGTTACATAGATCATCTCAGAATTTCTAACCATAAAAAAAGAAAGAAAAAAAATGTAGCTTTAAAAAAAAAATTATACCCTGAAATACTCAATATAGCAACAAGATAAAGTTCTCACTGGTATGATTAGTGATCATCAAATCTTAGTGTTACATAGAACATTTCAGAATTTCTAACCATAAAAAAAGAGAGAAAAAAATGTAGGTTTAAATAAAAAAAAAGTATACCCTGAAATATGCAATATAGCAACAAGATAAAGTTCTCACTGGTATGATTAGTGATCATCAAATCTTAGTGTTATATAGAACATCTCAGAATTTCTAACCATAAAAAAAGAAAGAAAAAAAAATATAGGTTTACTTAAAAAAAAATTATAACCTGAAATATTCTATATAGCAACAAGATAATGCTCTCACTGGTATGATTAGTGATCATCAAATCTTAGTGCTACATAGAACATCTCAGAATTTCTAACCATAAAAAAAGAAAGAAAAAAAATGAAGGTTTACTTAAAAAAAATTATACCCTGAAATATTCAATATAGCAACAAGATAATGCTCTCACTGGTATGATTAGTGATCATCAAATCTAAGTGTTACATAGAACATCTCAGAATTTCTAACCATAAAAAAAGAAAGAAAAAAAATGTAGATTTAAAAAAAAAATCATACCCTGAAATATTCAATATAACAACAAGATAAAGTTCTCACTGGTATGATTAGTGATCATCAAATCTTAGTGTTACATAGAACATTTCAAAATTTCTAACCATAAAAAAAGAAAGAAAAAAATGTAGGTTTAAATAAAAAAAAAGTATACACTGAAATATTCAATATAGCAACAAGATAAAGTTCTCACTGGTATGATTAGTCATCATCAAATCTTAGTGTTACATAGAACATCTTAGAATTTCTAACCATAAAAAAAGAAAGAAAAAAAATGTAGGTTTTCTTAAAAAAAAATTATACCCTGAAATATTGTATATAGCAATAAGATAAAGTTCTCACTGGTATGATTAGTGATCATTAAATCTTAGTGTTACATAGAACATCTCAGAATTTCTAACCATAAAAAAAGAAAGAAAAAAATGTAGGTTTAAAAAAAAAATTATACCCTGAAATATTCAATGTAGCAACAAGATAAAGTTCTCACTGGTATGATTAGTTATCATCAAATCTTAGTGTTACATAGAACATCTCAGAATTTCTAACCATAAAAAAAGAGAGAAAAAAAATGTAGGTTTAAATAAAAAAATTATATACCCTGAAATATTCAATATAGCAACAAGATTAAGTTCTCACTGGTATGATTAGTGATCATCAAATCTTAGTGTTATAAGAACATCTCAGAATTTCTAACCATAAAAAAAGAGAGAAAAATTTAGGTTTAAATAAAAAAAAAGTATACCCTGAAATATTCAATATAGCAACAAGATAAAGTTCTCACTGGTATGATTAGTGATCATCAAATCTTAGTGTTACATAGAACATCTCAGAATTTCTAACCATAAAAAAAGAAAGAAAAAAATGAAGGTTTACTTAAAAAAAATTATACCCTGAAATATTCTATATAGCAACAAGATAATGCTCTCACTGGTATGATTAGTGATCATCAAATCTTAGTGCTAAATAGAACATCTCAGAATTTCTAACCAAAAAAAAGAAAGAAAAAAAAATGAAGGTTTACTTAAAAAAAATTATACCCTGAAATATTCAATATAGCAACAAGATAATGCTCTCACTGGTATGATTAGTGATCATCAAATCTTAGTGTTACATAGAACATCTCAGAATTTCTAACCATAAAAAAAGAAAGAAAAAAAATGTAGGTTAAAAAAAAAAATTATACCCTGAAATATTTAATGTAGCAACAAGATAAAGTTCTCACTGGTATGATTAGTGATCATCAAATCTTAGTGTTACATAGAACATCTCAGAATTTCTAACCATAAAAAAAGAGAGAAAAAAATGTAGGTTTAAATAAAAAAATTATATACCCTGAAATATTCAATATAGCAACAAGATTAAGTTCTCACTGGTATGATTAGTGATCATCAAATCTTAGTGTTACATATAGAACATCTCAGAATTTCTAACCATAAAAAAAGAGAGAAAAAAATGTAGGTTTAAATAAAAAAAAAGTATACCCTGAAATATTCAATATAGCAACAAGATAAAGTTCTCACTGGTATGATTAGTGATCATCAAATCTTAGTGTTACATAGAACATCTCAGAATTTCTAACCATAAAAAAAGAAAGAAAAAAAATATAGGTTTAAAAAAAAAATCATACCCTGAAATATTCAATATAACAACAAGATAAAGTTCTCACTGGTATGATTAGTGATCATCAAATCTTAGTGTTATAGAACATCTCAGAATTTCTAACCATAAAAAAAGAGAGAAAAAAATGTAGGTTTAAATAAAAAAAAAGTATACCCTGAAATATTCAATATAGCAACAAGATAAAGTTCTCACTGGTATGATTAGTGATCATCAAATCTTAGTGTTACATAGTTCATCTCAGAATTTCTAACCATAAAAAAAGAAAGAAAAAAAAATGTAGCTTTAAAAAAAAAATTATACCCTGAAATATTCTATATAGCAACAAGATAATGCTCTCACTGGTATGATTAGTGATCATCAAATCTTAGTGCTAAATAGAACATCTCAGAATTGCTAACCATAAAAAAAGAAAGAAAAAAAAACGAAGGTTTACTTAAAAAAAATTTATACCCTGAAATATTCTATATAGCAACAAGATAATGCTCTCACTGGTATGATTAGTGATCATCAAATCTTAGTGCTAAATAGAACATCTCAGAATTTCTAACCACAAAAAAAGAAAGAAAAAGAAATGAAGGTTTAAAAAACAAATTATACCCTGAAATATTCAATGTAGCAACAAGATAAAGTTCTCACTGGTATGATAAGTGATCATCAAATCTTAGTGTTACATAGAACATCTCAGAATTTCTAACCATAAAAAAAGAAAGAAAAAAATGTAGGTTTAAAAAACAAATTATACCCTGAAATATTCAATGTAGCAACAAGATAAAGTTCTCACTGGTATGATAAGTGATCATCAAATCTTAGTGTTACATAGAACATCTCAGAATTTCTAACCATAAAAAAAGAGAGAAAAAAAATGTAGGTTTAAATAAAAAAATTATATACCCTGAAATATTCAATATAGCAACAAGGCTAAGTTCTCACTGGTATGATTAGTGATCATCAAATCTTAGTGTTACATAGAACATCTCAGAATTTCTAACCATAAAAAAAGAGAGAAAAAAATGTAGGTTTAAATAAAAAAAAAAGTATACCCTGAAATATTCAATATAGCAACAAGATAAAGTTCTCACTGGTATGATTAGTGATCATCAAATCTTAGTGTTACATAGATCATCTCAGAATTTCTAACCATAAAAAAAGAAAGAAAAAAAATGTAGCTTTAAAAAAAAAATATACCCTGAAATACTCAATATAGCAACAAGATAATGCTCTCACTGGTATGATTAGTGATCATCAAATCTTATTGCTAAATAGAACATCTTAGAATTTCTAACCATAAAAAAAGAAAGAAAAAAAATGTAGGTTTACTTAAAAAAAAATTACACCCTGAAATATTCTATATAGCAACAAGATAATGCTATCACTGGTATGATTAGTGATCATCAAATCTTAGTGCTAAATAGAACATCTCAGAATTTCTAACCATAAAAAAAGAAAGAAAAAAAATGAAGGTTTACTTAAAAAAATATTATACCCTGAAATATTCTATATAGCAACAAGATAATGCTCTCACTGGTATGATTAGTGATCATCAAATCTTAGTGTTACATAGAACATCTCAGAATTTCTAACCATAAAAAAAGAAAGAAAAAAAATGTAGGTTTAAAAAAAAAAATATACCCTGAAATATTCAATGTAGCAACAAGATAAAGTTCTCACTGGTATGATTAGTGGTCATCAAATCTTAATATTACATAGAACATCTCAGAATTTCTAACCATAAAAAAAGGAAGAAAAAAATGTAGGTTAAAAAAAAAAAATTATACCCTGAAATATTCAATGTAGCAACAAGATAAAGTTCTCACTGGTATGATTAGTGATCATCAAATCTTAGTGTTACATAGATCATCTCAGAATTTCTAACCATAAAAAAAGAAAGAAAAAAAATGTAGCTTTAAAAAAAAAATTATACCCTGAAATACTCAATATAGCAACAAGATAAAGTTCTCACTGGTATGATTAGTGATCATCAAATCTTAGTGTTACATAGAACATCTCAGAATTTCTAACCATAAAAAAAGAAAGAAAAAAAAAATATAGGTTTACTTAAAAAAATTATACCCTGAAATATTCTATATAGCAACAAGATAAAGTTCTCACTGGTATGATTAGTGATCATCAAATCTTAGTGCTACATAGAACATCTCAGAATTTCTAACCATAAAAAAAGAAAGAAAAAAAAATGAAGGTTTACTTAAAAGAAAATTATACCCTGAAATATTCTATATAGCAACAAGATAATGCTCTCACTGGTATGATTAGTGATCATCAAATCTTAGTGTTACATAGAACATCTCAGAATTTCTAACCATAAAAAAAGAAAGAAAAAAAATGTAGGTTTAAAAAAAAAAATTATACCCTGAAATATTCAATGTAGCAACAAGATAAAGTTCTCACTGGTATGATTAGTGATCATCAAATCTTAGTGTTACATAGAACATCTCAGAATTTCTAACCATAAAAAAAGAGAGAAAAAAAATGTAGGTTTAAATAAAAAAATTATATACCCTGAAATATTCAATATAGCAACAAGATAAAGTTCTCACTGGTATGATTAGTGATCATCAAATCTTAGTGTTATAAGAACATCTCAGAATTTCTAACCATAAAAAAAGAGAGAAAAATTTAGGTTCAAATAAAAAAAAAGTATACCCTAAAATATTCAATATAGCAACAAGATTAAGTTCTCACTGGTATGATTAGTGATCATCAAATCTTAGTGTTACATAGAACATCTCAGAATTTCTAACCATAAAAAAAGAAAGAAAAAAATGAAGGTTTACTTAAAAAAAATTATACCCTGAAATATTCTATATAGCAACAAGATAATGCTCTCACTGGTATGATTAGTGATCATCAAATCTTAGTGCTACATAGAACATCTCAGAATTTCTAACCATAAAAAAAGAAAGAAAAAAAAATGAAGGTTTACTTAAAAAAAAATTATACCCTGAAATATTCAATGTAGCAACAAGATAATGCTCTCACTGGTATGATTAGTGATCATCAAATCTTAGTGTTACATAGAACATCTCAGAAATTCTAACCATAAAAAAAAAGAAAAAAAATGAAGGTTTACTTAAAAAAAACTTTATACCCTGAAATATTCTATATAGCAACAAGATAATGCTCTCACTGGTATGATTAGTGATCATCAAATCTTAGTGCTAAATAGAACATCTCAGAATTTCTAACCAAAAAAAAGAAAGAAAAAAAAATGAAGGTTTACTTAAAAAAAATTATACCCTGAAATATTCAATATAGCAACAAGATAATGCTCTCACTGGTATGATTAGTGATCATCAAATCTTAGTGTTACATATAGAACATCTCAGAATTTCTAACCATAAAAAAAGAGAGAAAAAAATGTAGGTTTAAATAAAAAAAAAGTATACCCTGAAATATTCAATATAGCAACAAGATAAAGTTCTCACTGGTATGATTAGTGATCATCAAATCTTAGTGTTACATAGAACATCTCAGAATTTCTAACCATAAAAAAAGAAAGAAAAAAAATATAGGTTTAAAAAAAAAATCATACCCTGAAATATTCAATATAACAACAAGATAAAGTTCTCACTGGTATGATTAGTGATCATCAAATCTTAGTGTTACATAGAACATCTCAGAATTTCTAACCATAAAAAAAGAGAGAAAAAAATGTAGGTTTAAATAAAAAAAAAGTATACCCTGAAATATTCAATATAGCAACAAGATAAAGTTCTCACTGGTATGATTAGTGATCATCAAATCTTAGTGTTACATAGATCATCTCAGAATTTCTAACCATAAAAAAAGAAAGAAAAAAAAAATGTAGCTTTAAAAAAAAAAAATTATACCCTGAAATATTCTATATAGCAACAAGATAATGCTCTCACTGGTATGATTAGTGATCATCAAATCTTAGTGCTAAATAGAACATCTCAGAATTTCTAACCATAAAAAAAGAAAGAAAAAAAATGAAGGTTTACTTAAAAAAATATATACCCTGAAATATTCTATATAGCAACAAGATAATGCTCTCACTGGTATGATTAGTGATCATCAAATCTTAGTGCTAAATAGAACATCTCAGAATTTCTAACCATAAAAAAAGAAAGAAAAAAAATGAAGGTTTACTTAAAAAAATATTATACCCTGAAATATTCTATATAGCAACAAGATAATGCTCTCACTGGTATGATTAGTGATCATCAAATCTTAGTGTTACATAGAACATCTCAGAATTTCTAACCATAAAAAAAGAAAGAAAAAAAATGTAGGTTTAAAAAAAAAAATATACCCTGAAATATTCAATGTAGCAACAAGATAAAGTTCTCACTGGTATGATTAGTGGTCATCAAATCTTAATATTACATAGAACATCTCAGAATTTCTAACCATAAAAAAAGGAAGAAAAAAATGTAGGTTTAAAAAAAAAAATTATACCCTGAAATATTCAATGTAGCAACAAGATAAAGTTCTCACTGGTATGATTAGTGATCATCAAATCTTAGTGTTACATAGATCATCTCAGAATTTCTAACCATAAAAAAAGAAAGAAAAAAAATGTAGCTTTAAAAAAAAAATTATACCCTGAAATACTCAATATAGCAACAAGATAAAGTTCTCACTGGTATGATTAGTGATCATCAAATCTTAGTGTTACATAGAACATCTCAGAATTTCTAACCATAAAAAAAGAAAGAAAAAAAAAATATAGGTTTACTTAAAAAAATTATACCCTGAAATATTCTATATAGCAACAAGATAAAGTTCTCACTGGTATGATTAGTGATCATCAAATCTTAGTGCTACATAGAACATCTCAGAATTTCTAACCATAAAAAAAGAAAGAAAAAAAAATGAAGGTTTACTTAAAAGAAAATTATACCCTGAAATATTCTATATAGCAACAAGATAATGCTCTCACTGGTATGATTAGTGATCATCAAATCTTAGTGTTACATAGAACATCTCAGAATTTCTAACCATAAAAAAAGAAAGAAAAAAAATGTAGGTTTAAAAAAAAAATTATACCCTGAAATATTCAATGTAGCAACAAGATAAAGTTCTCACTGGTATGATTAGTGATCATCAAATCTTAGTGTTACATAGAACATCTCAGAATTTCTAACCATAAAAAAAGAGAGAAAAAAAATGTAGGTTTAAATAAAAAAATTATATACCCTGAAATATTCAATATAGCAACAAGATAAAGTTCTCACTGGTATGATTAGTGATCATCAAATCTTAGTGTTATAAGAACATCTCAGAATTTCTAACCATAAAAAAAGAAAGAAAAAAAATGTAGGTTTAAAAAAAAAATTATACCCTGAAATATTCAATGTAGCAACAAGATAAAGTTCTCACTGGTATGATTAGTGATCATCAAATCTTAGTGTTACATAGAACATCTCAGAATTTCTAACCATAAAAAAAGAAAGAAAAAAAATGAAGGTTTACTTAAAAAAATATTATACCCTGAAATATTCTATATAGCAACAAGATAATGCTCTCACTGGTATGATTAGTGATCATCAAATCTTAGTGTTACATAGAACATCTCAGAATTTCTAACCATAAAAAAAGAAAGAAAAAAAATGTAGGTTTAAAAAAAAAATATACCCTGAAATATTCAATGTAGCAACAATATAAAGTTCTCACTGGTATGATTAGTGGTCATCAAATCTTAATATTACATAGAACATCTCAGAATTTCTAACCATAAAAAAAGGAAGAAAAAAATGTAGGTTTAAAAAAAAAAATTATACCCTGAAATATTCAATGTAGCAACAAGATAAAGTTCTCACTGGTATGATTAGTGATCATCAAATCTTAGTGTTACATAGATCATCTCAGAATTTCTAACCATAAAAAAAGAAAGAAAAAAAATGTAGCTTTAAAAAAAAATTATACCCTGAAATACTCAATATAGCAACAAGATAAAGTTCTCACTGGTATGATTAGTGATCATCAAATCTTAGTGTTACATAGAACATCTCAGAATTTCTAACCATAAAAAAAGAAAGAAAAAAAAAATATAGGTTTACTTAAAAAAATTATACCCTGAAATATTCTATATAGCAACAAGATAAAGTTCTCACTGGTATGATTAGTGATCATCAAATCTTAGTGCTACATAGAACATCTCAGAATTTCTAACCATAAAAAAAGAAAGAAAAAAAAATGAAGGTTTACTTAAAAGAAAATTATACCCTGAAATATTCTATATAGCAACAAGATAATGCTCTCACTGGTATGATTAGTGATCATCAAATCTTAGTGTTACATAGAACATCTCAGAATTTCTAACCATAAAAAAAGAAAGAAAAAAAATGTAGGTTTAAAAAAAAAATTATACCCTGAAATATTCAATGTAGCAACAAGATAAAGTTCTCACTGGTATGATTAGTGATCATCAAATCTTAGTGTTACATAGAACATCTCAGAATTTCTAACCATAAAAAAAGAGAGAAAAAAAATGTAGGTTTAAATAAAAAAATTATATACCCTGAAATATTCAATATAGCAACAAGATAAAGTTCTCACTGGTATGATTAGTGATCATCAAATCTTAGTGTTATAAGAACATCTCAGAATTTCTAACCATAAAAAAAGAGAGAAAAATTTAGGTTCAAATAAAAAAAAAGTATACCCTAAAATATTCAATATAGCAACAAGATTAAGTTCTCACTGGTATGATTAGTGATCATCAAATCTTAGTGTTACATAGAACATCTCAGAATTTCTAACCATAAAAAAAGAAAGAAAAAAATGAAGGTTTACTTAAAAAAAATTATACCCTGAAATATTCTATATAGCAACAAGATAATGCTCTCACTGGTATGATTAGTGATCATCAAATCTTAGTGCTACATAGAACATCTCAGAATTTCTAACCATAAAAAAAGAAAGAAAAAAAAATGAAGGTTTACTTAAAAAAAAATTATACCCTGAAATATTCAATGTAGCAACAAGATAATGCTCTCACTGGTATGATTAGTGATCATCAAATCTTAGTGTTACATAGAACATCTCAGAAATTCTAACCATAAAAAAAAAGAAAAAAAATGAAGGTTTACTTAAAAAAAACTTTATACCCTGAAATATTCTATATAGCAACAAGATAATGCTCTCACTGGTATGATTAGTGATCATCAAATCTTAGTGCTAAATAGAACATCTCAGAATTTCTAACCAAAAAAAAGAAAGAAAAAAAAATGAAGGTTTACTTAAAAAAAATTATACCCTGAAATATTCAATATAGCAACAAGATAATGCTCTCACTGGTATGATTAGTGATCATCAAATCTTAGTGTTACATATAGAACATCTCAGAATTTCTATACATAAAAAAAGAGAGAAAAAAATGTAGGTTTAAATAAAAAAAAAGTATACCCTGAAATATTCAATATAGCAACAAGATAAAGTTCTCACTGGTATGATTAGTGATCATCAAATCTTAGTGTTACATAGAACATCTCAGAATTTCTAACCATAAAAAAAGAAAGAAAAAAAATATAGGTTTAAAAAAAAAATCATACCCTGAAATATTCAATATAACAACAAGATAAAGTTCTCACTGGTATGATTAGTGATCATCAAATCTTAGTGTTACATAGAACATCTCAGAATTTCTAACCATAAAAAAAGAGAGAAAAAAATGTAGGTTTAAATAAAAAAAAAGTATACCCTGAAATATTCAATATAGCAACAAGATAAAGTTCTCACTGGTATGATTAGTGATCATCAAATCTTAGTGTTACATAGATCATCTCAGAATTTCTAACCATAAAAAAAGAAAGAAAAAAAAATGTAGCTTTAAAAAAAAAAAATTATACCCTGAAATATTCTATATAGCAACAAGATAATGCTCTCACTGGTATGATTAGTGATCATCAAATCTTAGTGCTAAATAGAACATCTCAGAATTTCTAACCATAAAAAAAGAAAGAAAAAAAAATGAAGGTTTACTTAAAAAAATATATACCCTGAAATATTCTATATAGCAACAAGATAATGCTCTCACTGGTATGATTAGTGATCATCAAATCTTAATATTACATAGAACATCTCAGAATTTCTAACCATAAAAAAAGAAAGAAAAAAATGTAGGTTTAAAAAAAAAATTATACCCTGAAATATTCAATGTAGCAACAA
Organism: Ecdyonurus torrentis; assembly: GCA_949318235.1. NCBI lineage: Eukaryota > Metazoa > Arthropoda > Insecta > Ephemeroptera > Heptageniidae > Ecdyonurus > Ecdyonurus torrentis. The sequence continues at coordinate 42,770,373 of OX439132.1, forward strand.
GATAAAGTTCTCACTGGTATGATTAGTGATCATCAAATCTTAGTGTTACATAGAACATCTGAGAATTTCTAACCATAAAAAAAGACAGAAAAAAAATGTAGGTTTAAAAAAAAAATTATACCCTGAAATATTCAATGTAGCAACAAGATAAAGTTCTCACTGGTATGATTAGTGATCATCAAATCTTAATATTACATAGAACATCTCAGAATTTCTAACCATAAAAAAAGAAAGAAAAAAATGTAGGTTTAAAAAAAAAATTATACCCTGAAATATTCAATGTAGCAACAAGATAAAGTTCTCACTGGTATGATTAGTGATCATCAAATCTTAGTGTTACATAGATCATCTCAGAATTTCTATCCATAAAAAAAGAAAGAAAAAAAATGTAGCTTAAAAAAAAAAAATTATACCCTGAAATACTCAATATAGCAACAAGATAAAGTTCTCACTGGTATGATTAGTGATCATCAAATCTTAGTGTTATATAGAACATTCTAGAATTTCTAACCATAAAAACAGAGAGAAAAAAATGTAGGTTTAAATAAAAAAAAAGTATACCCTGAAATATTCAATATAGCAACAAGATAAAGTTCTCACTGGTATGATTAGTGATCATCAAATCTTAGTGTTACATAGAACATCTCAGAATTTCTAACCATAAAAAAAGAAAGAAAAAAAAATATCGGTTTACTTAAAAAAAAATTATACCCTGAAATATTCTATATAGCAACAAGATAATGCTCTCACTGGTATGATTAGTGATCATCAAATCTTAGTGCTAAATAGAACATCTCAGAATTTCTAACCATAAAAAAAGAAAGAAAAAAAATGAAGGTTTACTTAAAAAAATATATACCCTGAAATATTCTATATAGCAACAAGATAATGCTCTCACTGGTATGATTAGTGATCATCAAATCTTAGTGCTAAATAGAACATCTCAGAATTTCTAACCATAAAAAAAGAAAGAAAAAAAATGAAGGTTTACTTAAAAAAATATTATACCCTGAAATATTCTATATAGCAACAAGATAATGCTCTCACTGGTATGATTAGTGATCATCAAATCTTAGTGTTACATAGAACATCTCAGAATTTCTAACCATAAAAAAAGAAAGAAAAAAAATGTAGGTTTAAAAAAAAAAATATACCCTGAAATATTCAATGTAGCAACAAGATAAAGTTCTCACTGGTATGATTAGTGGTCATCAAATCTTAATATTACATAGAACATCTCAGAATTTCTAACCATAAAAAAAGGAAGAAAAAAATGTAGGTTTAAAAAAAAAAATTATACCCTGAAATATTCAATGTAGCAACAAGATAAAGTTCTCACTGGTATGATTAGTGATCATCAAATCTTAGTGTTACATAGATCATCTCAGAATTTCTAACCATAAAAAAAGAAAGAAAAAAAATGTAGCTTTAAAAAAAAAATTATACCCTGAAATACTCAATATAGCAACAAGATAAAGTTCTCACTGGTATGATTAGTGATCATCAAATCTTAGTGTTACATAGAACATCTCAGAATTTCTAACCATAAAAAAAGAAAGAAAAAAAAAATATAGGTTTACTTAAAAAAATTATACCCTGAAATATTCTATATAGCAACAAGATAAAGTTCTCACTGGTATGATTAGTGATCATCAAATCTTAGTGCTACATAGAACATCTCAGAATTTCTAACCATAAAAAAAGAAAGAAAAAAAAATGAAGGTTTACTTAAAAGAAAATTATACCCTGAAATATTCTATATAGCAACAAGATAATGCTCTCACTGGTATGATTAGTGATCATCAAATCTTAGTGTTACATAGAACATCTCAGAATTTCTAACCATAAAAAAAGAAAGAAAAAAAATGTAGGTTTAAAAAAAAAATTATACCCTGAAATATTCAATGTAGCAACAAGATAAAGTTCTCACTGGTATGATTAGTGATCATCAAATCTTAGTGTTACATAGAACATCTCAGAATTTCTAACCATAAAAAAAGAGAGAAAAAAAATGTAGGTTTAAATAAAAAAATTATATACCCTGAAATATTCAATATAGCAACAAGATAAAGTTCTCACTGGTATGATTAGTGATCATCAAATCTTAGTGTTATAAGAACATCTCAGAATTTCTAACCATAAAAAAAGAAAGAAAAAAAATGTAGGTTTAAAAAAAAAATTATACCCTGAAATATTCAATGTAGCAACAAGATAAAGTTCTCACTGGTATGATTAGTGATCATCAAATCTTAGTGTTACATAGAACATCTCAGAATTTCTAACCATAAAAAAAGAAAGAAAAAAAATGAAGGTTTACTTAAAAAAATATTATACCCTGAAATATTCTATATAGCAACAAGATAATGCTCTCACTGGTATGATTAGTGATCATCAAATCTTAGTGTTACATAGAACATCTCAGAATTTCTAACCATAAAAAAAGAAAGAAAAAAAATGTAGGTTTAAAAAAAAAATATACCCTGAAATATTCAATGTAGCAACAATATAAAGTTCTCACTGGTATGATTAGTGGTCATCAAATCTTAATATTACATAGAACATCTCAGAATTTCTAACCATAAAAAAAGGAAGAAAAAAATGTAGGTTTAAAAAAAAAAATTATACCCTGAAATATTCAATGTAGCAACAAGATAAAGTTCTCACTGGTATGATTAGTGATCATCAAATCTTAGTGTTACATAGATCATCTCAGAATTTCTAACCATAAAAAAAGAAAGAAAAAAAATGTAGCTTTAAAAAAAAATTATACCCTGAAATACTCAATATAGCAACAAGATAAAGTTCTCACTGGTATGATTAGTGATCATCAAATCTTAGTGTTACATAGAACATCTCAGAATTTCTAACCATAAAAAAAGAAAGAAAAAAAAAATATAGGTTTACTTAAAAAAATTATACCCTGAAATATTCTATATAGCAACAAGATAAAGTTCTCACTGGTATGATTAGTGATCATCAAATCTTAGTGCTACATAGAACATCTCAGAATTTCTAACCATAAAAAAAGAAAGAAAAAAAAATGAAGGTTTACTTAAAAGAAAATTATACCCTGAAATATTCTATATAGCAACAAGATAATGCTCTCACTGGTATGATTAGTGATCATCAAATCTTAGTGTTACATAGAACATCTCAGAATTTCTAACCATAAAAAAAGAAAGAAAAAAAATGTAGGTTTAAAAAAAAAATTATACCCTGAAATATTCAATGTAGCAACAAGATAAAGTTCTCACTGGTATGATTAGTGATCATCAAATCTTAGTGTTACATAGAACATCTCAGAATTTCTAACCATAAAAAAAGAGAGAAAAAAAATGTAGGTTTAAATAAAAAAATTATATACCCTGAAATATTCAATATAGCAACAAGATAAAGTTCTCACTGGTATGATTAGTGATCATCAAATCTTAGTGTTATAAGAACATCTCAGAATTTCTAACCATAAAAAAAGAGAGAAAAATTTAGGTTCAAATAAAAAAAAAGTATACCCTAAAATATTCAATATAGCAACAAGATTAAGTTCTCACTGGTATGATTAGTGATCATCAAATCTTAGTGTTACATAGAACATCTCAGAATTTCTAACCATAAAAAAAGAAAGAAAAAAATGAAGGTTTACTTAAAAAAAATTATACCCTGAAATATTCTATATAGCAACAAGATAATGCTCTCACTGGTATGATTAGTGATCATCAAATCTTAGTGCTACATAGAACATCTCAGAATTTCTAACCATAAAAAAAGAAAGAAAAAAAAATGAAGGTTTACTTAAAAAAAAATTATACCCTGAAATATTCAATGTAGCAACAAGATAATGCTCTCACTGGTATGATTAGTGATCATCAAATCTTAGTGTTACATAGAACATCTCAGAAATTCTAACCATAAAAAAAAAGAAAAAAAATGAAGGTTTACTTAAAAAAAACTTTATACCCTGAAATATTCTATATAGCAACAAGATAATGCTCTCACTGGTATGATTAGTGATCATCAAATCTTAGTGCTAAATAGAACATCTCAGAATTTCTAACCAAAAAAAAGAAAGAAAAAAAAATGAAGGTTTACTTAAAAAAAATTATACCCTGAAATATTCAATATAGCAACAAGATAATGCTCTCACTGGTATGATTAGTGATCATCAAATCTTAGTGTTACATATAGAACATCTCAGAATTTCTATACATAAAAAAAGAGAGAAAAAAATGTAGGTTTAAATAAAAAAAAAGTATACCCTGAAATATTCAATATAGCAACAAGATAAAGTTCTCACTGGTATGATTAGTGATCATCAAATCTTAGTGTTACATAGAACATCTCAGAATTTCTAACCATAAAAAAAGAAAGAAAAAAAATATAGGTTTAAAAAAAAAATCATACCCTGAAATATTCAATATAACAACAAGATAAAGTTCTCACTGGTATGATTAGTGATCATCAAATCTTAGTGTTACATAGAACATCTCAGAATTTCTAACCATAAAAAAAGAGAGAAAAAAATGTAGGTTTAAATAAAAAAAAAGTATACCCTGAAATATTCAATATAGCAACAAGATAAAGTTCTCACTGGTATGATTAGTGATCATCAAATCTTAGTGTTACATAGATCATCTCAGAATTTCTAACCATAAAAAAAGAAAGAAAAAAAAAATGTAGCTTTAAAAAAAAAAAATTATACCCTGAAATATTCTATATAGCAACAAGATAATGCTCTCACTGGTATGATTAGTGATCATCAAATCTTAGTGCTAAATAGAACATCTCAGAATTTCTAACCATAAAAAAAGAAAGAAAAAAAAATGAAGGTTTACTTAAAAAAATATATACCCTGAAATATTCTATATAGCAACAAGATAATGCTCTCACTGGTATGATTAGTGATCATCAAATCTTAATATTACATAGAACATCTCAGAATTTCTAACCATAAAAAAAGAAAGAAAAAAATGTAGGTTTAAAAAAAAAATTATACCCTGAAATATTCAATGTAGCAACAAGATAAAGTTCTCACTGGTATGATTAGTGATCATCAAATCTTAGTGTTACATAGAACATCTGAGAATTTCTAACCATAAAAAAAGACAGAAAAAAAATGTAGGTTTAAAAAAAAAATTATACCCTGAAATATTCAATGTAGCAACAAGATAAAGTTCTCACTGGTATGATTAGTGATCATCAAATCTTAATATTACATAGAACATCTCAGAATTTCTAACCATAAAAAAAGAAAGAAAAAAATGTAGGTTTAAAAAAAAAATTATACCCTGAAATATTCAATGTAGCAACAAGATAAAGTTCTCACTGGTATGATTAGTGATCATCAAATCTTAGTGTTACATAGATCATCTCAGAATTTCTATCCATAAAAAAAGAAAGAAAAAAAATGTAGCTTAAAAAAAAAAAATTATACCCTGAAATACTCAATATAGCAACAAGATAAAGTTCTCACTGGTATGATTAGTGATCATCAAATCTTAGTGTTATATAGAACATTCTAGAATTTCTAACCATAAAAACAGAGAGAAAAAAATGTAGGTTTAAATAAAAAAAAAGTATACCCTGAAATATTCAATATAGCAACAAGATAAAGTTCTCACTGGTATGATTAGTGATCATCAAATCTTAGTGTTACATAGAACATCTCAGAATTTCTAACCATAAAAAAAGAAAGAAAAAAAAATATCGGTTTACTTAAAAAAAAATTATACCCTGAAATATTCTATATAGCAACAAGAAAATGCTCTCACTGGTATGATTAGTGATCATCAAATCTTAGTGCTACATAGAACATCTCAGAATTTCTAACCATAAAAAAAGTAAGAAAAAAATGAAGGTTTACTTAAAAAAAATTATACCCTGAAATATTCTATATAGCAACAAGGTAATGCTCTCACTGGTATGATTAGTGATCATCAAATCTTAGTGTTACATAGAACATCTCAGAATTTCTAACCATAAAAAAAGAAAGAAAAAAAAATGTAGATTTAAAAAATAAAATCATACCCTGAAATATTCAATATAACAACAAGATAAAGTTCTCACTGGTATGATTAGTGATCATCAAATTTTAGTGTTACATAGAACATTTCAAAATTTCTAACCATAAAAAAAGAAAGAAAAAAATGTAGGTTTAAATAAAAAAAAAGTATACACTGAAATATTCAATATAGCAACAAGATAAAGTTCTCACTGGTATGATTAGTGATCATCAAATCTTAGTGTTACATAGAACATCTTAGAATTTCTAACCATAAAAAAAGAAAGAAAAAAAATGTAGGTTTTCTTAAAAAAAAAATTATACCCTGAAATATTGTATATAGCAACAAGATAATGCTCTCACTGGTATGATTAGTGATAATCAAATCTTAGTGCTAAATAGAACATCTCAGAATTTCTAACCATAAAAAAAGAAAAAAAAAAAAAAAAGGAAGGTTTACTTAAAAAAAATTTATACCCTGAAATATTCTATATAGCAACAAGATAATGCTCTCACTGGTATGATTAGTGATCATCAAATCTTAGTGCTAAATAGAACATCTCAGAATTTCTAACCATAAAAAAAGAAAGAAAAAAAAATGAAGGTTTACTTAAAAAAATATATACCCTGAAATATTCTATATAGCAACAAGATAATGCTCTCACTGGTATGATTAGTGATCATCAAATCTTAATATTACATAGAACATCTCAGAATTTCTAACCATAAAAAAAGAAAGAAAAAAATGTAGGTTTAAAAAAAAAATTATACCCTGAAATATTCAATGTAGCAACAAGATAAAGTTCTCACTGGTATGATTAGTGATCATCAAATCTTAGTGTTACATAGATCATCTCAGAATTTCTAACCATAAAAAAAGAAAGAAAAAAATGTAGCTTTAAAAAAAAAATTATACCCTGAAATACTCAATATAGCAACAAGATAAAGTTCTCACTGGTATGATTAGTGATCATCAAATCTTAGTGTTACATAGAACATTTCAGAATTTCTAACCATAAAAAAAGAGAGAAAAAAATGTAGGTTTAAATAAAAAAAAAGTATACCCTGAAATATGCAATATAGCAACAAGATAAAGTTCTCACTGGTATGATTAGTGATCATCAAATCTTAGTGTTATATAGAACATCTCAGAATTTCTAACCATAAAAAAAGAAAGAAAAAAAAATATAGGTTTACTTAAAAAAAAATTATAACCTGAAATATTCTATATAGCAACAAGATAATGCTCTCACTGGTATGATTAGTGATCATCAAATCTTAGTGCTACATAGAACATCTCAGAATTTCTAACCATAAAAAAAGAAAGAAAAAAAATGAAGGTTTACTTAAAAAAAATTATACCCTGAAATATTCAATATAGCAACAAGATAATGCTCTCACTGGTATGATTAGTGATCATCAAATCTTAGTGTTACATAGAACATCTCAGAATTTCTAACCATAAAAAAAGAAAGAAAAAAAATGTAGATTTAAAAAAAAAATCATACCCTGAAATATTCAATATAACAACAAGATAAAGTTCTCACTGGTATGATTAGTGATCATCAAATCTTAGTGTTACATAGAACATTTCAAAATTTCTAACCATAAAAAAAGAAAAAAAAAAATGTAGGTTTAAATAAAAAAAAAGTATACACTGAAATATTCAATATAGCAACAAGATAAAGTTCTCACTGGTATGATTAGTCATCATCAAATCTTAGTGTTACATAGAACATCTTAGAATTTCTAACCATAAAAAAAGAAAGAAAAAAAATGTAGGTTTTCTTAAAAAAAAATTATACCCTGAAATATTGTATATAGCAACAAGATAATGCTCTCACTGGTATGATTAGTGATCATCAAATCTTAGTGCTAAATAGAACATCTCAGAATTTCTAACCATAAAAAAAGAAAGAAAAAAAAATGAAGGTTTACTTAAAAAAAATTTATACCCTGAAATATTCTATATAGCAATAAGATAAAGTTCTCACTGGTATGATTAGTGATCATTAAATCTTAGTGCTAAATAGAACATCTCAGAATTTCTAACCATAAAAAAAGAAAGAAAAAAAATGAAGGTTTACTTAAAAAAACTTTATACCCTGAAATATTCTATATAGCAACAAGATAATGCTCTCACTGGTATGATTAGTGATCATCAAATCTTAGTGTTACATAGAACATCTCAGAATTTCTAACCATAAAAAAAGAAAGAAAAAAATGTAGGTTTAAAAAAAAAATTATACCCTGAAATATTCAATGTAGCAACAAGATAAAGTTCTCACTGGTATGATTAGTTATCATCAAATCTTAGTGTTACATAGAACATCTCAGAATTTCTAACCATAAAAAAAGAGAGAAAAAAAATGTAGGTTTAAATAAAAAAATTATATACCCTGAAATATTCAATATAGCAACAAGATTAAGTTCTCACTGGTATGATTAGTGATCATCAAATCTTAGTGTTATAAGAACATCTCAGAATTTCTAACCATAAAAAAAAAGAGAAAAATTTAGGTTTAAATAAAAAAAAAGTATACCCTGAAATATTCAATATAGCAACAAGATAAAGTTCTCACTGGTATGATTAGTGATCATCAAATCTTAGTGTTACATAGAACATCTCAGAATTTCTAACCATAAAAAAAGAAAGAAAAAAATGAAGGTTTACTTAAAAAAAATTATACCCTGAAATATTCTATATAGCAACAAGATAATGCTCTCACTGGTATGATTAGTGATCATCAAATCTTAGTGCTACATAGAACATCTCAGAATTTCTAACCATAAAAAAAAAAGAAAAAAAATGAAGGTTTACTTAAAAAAACTTTATACCCTGAAATATTCTATATAGCAACAAGATAATGCTCTCACTGGTATGATTAGTGATCATCAAATCTTAGTGCTAAATAGAACATCTCAGAATTTCTAACCAAAAAAAAGAAAGAAAAAAAAATGAAGGTTTACTTAAAAAAAATTATACCCTGAAATATTCAATATAGCAACAAGATAATGCTCTCACTGGTATGATTAGTGATCATCAAATCTTAGTGTTACATAGAACATCTCAGAATTTCTAACCATAAAAAAAGAAAGAAAAAAAATGTAGGTTAAAAAAAAAAATTATACCCTGAAATATTTAATGTAGCAACAAGATAAAGTTCTCACTGGTATGATTAGTGATCATCAAATCTTAGTGTTACATAGAACATCTCAGAATTTCTAACCATAAAAAAAGAGAGAAAAAAATGTAGGTTTAAATAAAAAAATTATATACCCTGAAATATTCAATATAGCAACAAGATTAAGTTCTCACTGGTATGATTAGTGATCATCAAATCTTAGTGTTACATATAGAACATCTCAGAATTTCTAACCATAAAAAAAGAGAGAAAAAAATGTAGGTTTAAATAAAAAAAAAGTATACCCTGAAATATTCAATATAGCAACAAGATAAAGTTCTCACTGCCCGAGTGATAAAAAAGCACCCAAATAACACCCAAATCATGCCCAAATAACGCAAACCAAACCAAATAACACCCAAATAACACCCAAGTCAACCCAAATAATAAAATGCTGTTTTTCGTGTCTTTACCAAATACAACCCAAATATTTGCCAAATAATTTTGCTTGCCAAATGTAACCCAAATACCACCCAAATTTTTATAAATAAAAGTTCGTTAAAATAACTGTTTTCTCCCTCAGAGACTTCTATCACATTTTCTAGAATAGCGTCAGTATAGAGTTTGAGTTTGTAGTGAGAAGACGCGTCTCCACGTAAAGATGAGTTTTTTATTATAATTATTGTGTTTAATCATCGATTTTGATTCACCGCATGCACGGTTCGAAAAGACGGCGCGGAGAGACTACATGGAAAGGATTAACGCAACAGATCACGGGGAGTAAAAATATTTTTAGTAATGTACAATTAAGAATGCTGTACTTTGTTTAAAAATCAAAATGTCTTCATTTCAGAGCGAGAACACGCGCGAGGAAAGAGAAATGTACATCACCTGCGATGCATCAATGCTGTGTAAATATTATTAATATTTAAGGTAACTCTGTTTTTTTCAATAGTTATTGATTAAAATTTATATTTTTTATTCAATTTTGGCATGCATTAATTATGTTTATTCCATATACAGAGTATATTGTATACTGCATTTAATTGCTTTAAATTATTGGTATTATGTTTACATACTGTATATGAAATGTAATCAGTTATAATAAATAAATTTGCTTATATATGTTTTATAATTATTAATAAATTATGTTTGATATCATTTCACTATATTATTAAGAAAGAAATGGCAACTATGTATTTTTTTTTCTAGAATCCAAGAGAAACAAGAAAAGGTGCCGGTTAAATTGTTTTATTTGGGTGTTATTTGGTCTATATTTGGCTATCATTTGGGTCATATTTGGTAAATATTTGGGTTGTATTTGGCAATTATTTGGTTTATATTTGTGTAATATTTGGGTTATATTTGGGTTATATTTGGCAATAATTTGGTTTATATTTGTGTAATATTTGGGTTATATTTGGCTATTATTTGGTTCATATTTGGGTTGTATTTGGTTAAAATTTAAACCCAAATAATGTCCCCTTTTGGCAATGATTTGGTTTTCATATTTGGGCAACATTTGGGTGTTGTTTGGGTGTTATTTTATCACTCGGGTGGTATGATTAGTGATCATCAAATCTTAGTGTTACATAGAACATCTCAGAATTTCTAACCATAAAAAAAGAAAGAAAAAAAATATAGGTTTAAAAAAAAAATCATACCCTGAAATATTCAATATAACAACAAGATAAAGTTCTCACTGGTATGATTAGTGATCATCAAATCTTAGTGTTATAGAACATCTCAGAATTTCTAACCATAAAAAAAGAGAGAAAAAAATGTAGGTTTAAATAAAAAAAAAGTATACCCTGAAATATTCAATATAGCAACAAGATAAAGTTCTCACTGGTATGATTAGTGATCATCAAATCTTAGTGTTACATAGTTCATCTCAGAATTTCTAACCATAAAAAAAGAAAGAAAAAAAAATGTAGCTTTAAAAAAAAAATTATACCCTGAAATATTCTATATAGCAACAAGATAATGCTCTCACTGGTATGATTAGTGATCATCAAATCTTAGTGCTAAATAGAACATCTCAGAATTGCTAACCATAAAAAAAGAAAGAAAAAAAAACGAAGGTTTACTTAAAAAAAATTTATACCCTGAAATATTCTATATAGCAACAAGATAATGCTCTCACTGGTATGATTAGTGATCATCAAATCTTAGTGCTAAATAGAACATCTCAGAATTTCTAACCATAAAAAAAGAAAGAAAAAGAAATGAAGGTTTACTTAAAAAAAAATTATACCCTGAAATATTCTATATAGCAACAAGATAATGCTCTTACTGGTATGATTAGTGATCATCAAATCTTAGTGTTACATAGAACATCTCAGAATTTCTAACCATAAAAAAAGAAAGAAAAAAATGTAGGTTTAAAAAAAAAATTATACCCTGAAATATTCAATGTAGCAACAAGATAAAGTTCTCACTGGTATGATAAGTGATCATCAAATCTTAGTGTTACATAGAACATCTCAGAATTTCTAACCATAAAAAAAGAGAGAAAAAAAATGTAGGTTTAAATAAAAAAATTATATACCCTGAAATATTCAATATAGCAACAAGATTAAGTTCTCACTGGTATGATTAGTGATTACAAATCTTAGTGTTACATAGAACATCTCAGAATTTCTAACCATAAAAAAAGAGAGAAAAAAATGTAGGTTTAAATAAAAAAAAAAAAGTATACCCTGAAATATTCAATATAGCAACAAGATAAAGTTCTCACTGGTATGATTAGTGATCATCAAATCTTAGTGTTACATAGATCATCTCAGAATTTCTAACCATAAAAAAAGAAAGAAAAAAAATGTAGCTTTAAAAAAAAAATATACCCTGAAATACTCAATATAGCAACAAGATAATGCTCTCACTGGTATGATTAGTGATCATCAAATCTTATTGCTAAATAGAACATCTTAGAATTTCTAACCATAAAAAAAGAAAGAAAAAAATGTAGGTTTACTTAAAAAAAAATTACACCCTGAAATATTCTATATAGCAACAAGATAATGCTATCACTGGTATGATTAGTGATCATCAAATCTTAGTGCTAAATAGAACATCTCAGAATTTCTAACCATAAAAAAAGAAAGAAAAAAAATGAAGGTTTACTTAAAAAAAAATTATACCCTGAAATATTCTATATAGCAACAAGATAATGCTCTCACTGGTATGATTAGTGATCATCAAATCTTAGTGTTACATAGAACATCTCAGAATTTCTAACCATAAAAAAAGAAAGAAAAAAAATGTAGGTTTAAAAAAAAATATATACCCTGAAATATTCAATGTAGCAACAAGATAAAGTTCTCACTGGTATGATTAGTGGTCATCAAATCTTAATATTACATAGAACATCTCAGAATTTCTAACCATAAAAAAAGGAAGAAAAAAATGTAGGTTTAAAAAAAAAAATTATACCCTGAAATATTCAATGTAGCAACAAGATAAAGTTCTCACTGGTATGATTAGTGATCATCAAATCTTAGTGTTACATAGATCATCTCAGAATTTCTAACCATAAAAAAAGAAAGAAAAAAAATGTAGCTTTAAAAAAAAAAATTATACCCTGAAATACTCAATATAGCAACAAGATAAAGTTCTCACTGGTATGATTAGTGATCATCAAATCTTAGTGTTACATAGAACATCTCAGAATTTCTAACCATAAAAAAAGAAAGAAAAAAAAAATATAGGTTTACTTAAAAAGAAATTATACCCTGAAATATTCTATATAGCAACAAGATAATGCTCTCACTGGTATGATTAGTGATCATCAAATCTTAGTGCTACATAGAACATCTCAGAATTTCTAACCATAAAAAAAGAAAGAAAAAAAATGAAGGTTTACTTAAAAAAATTATACCCTGAAATATTCTATATAGCAACAAGATAAAGTTCTCACTGGTATGATTAGTGATCATCAAATCTTAGTGCTACATAGAACATCTCAGAATTTCTAACCATAAAAAAAGAAAGAAAAAAAAATGAAGGTTTACTTAAAAGAAAATTATACCCTGAAATATTCTATATAGCAACAAGATAATGCTCTCACTGGTATGATTAGTGATCATCAAATCTTAGTGTTACATAGAACATCTCAGAATTTCTAACCATAAAAAAAGAAAGAAAAAAAATGTAGGTTTAAAAAAAAAATTATACCCTGAAATATTCAATGTAGCAACAAGATAAAGTTCTCACTGGTATGATTAGTGATCATCAAATCTTAGTGTTACATAGAACATCTCAGAATTTCTAACCATAAAAAAAGAGAGAAAAAAAATGTAGGTTTAAATAAAAAAATTATATACCCTGAAATATTCAATATAGCAACAAGATAAAGTTCTCACTGGTATGATTAGTGATCATCAAATCTTAGTGTTATAAGAACATCTCAGAATTTCTAACCATAAAAAAAGAGAGAAAAATTTAGGTTCAAATAAAAAAAAAGTATACCCTAAAATATTCAATATAGCAACAAGATTAAGTTCTCACTGGTATGATTAGTGATCATCAAATCTTAGTGTTACATAGAACATCTCAGAATTTCTAACCATAAAAAAAGAAAGAAAAAAATGAAGGTTTACTTAAAAAAAATTATACCCTGAAATATTCTATATAGCAACAAGATAATGCTCTCACTGGTATGATTAGTGATCATCAAATCTTAGTGCTACATAGAACATCTCAGAATTTCTAACCATAAAAAAAGAAAGAAAAAAAAATGAAGGTTTACTTAAAAAAAAATTATACCCTGAAATATTCAATGTAGCAACAAGATAATGCTCTCACTGGTATGATTAGTGATCATCAAATCTTAGTGTTACATAGAACATCTCAGAAATTCTAACCATAAAAAAAAAGAAAAAAAATGAAGGTTTACTTAAAAAAAACTTTATACCCTGAAATATTCTATATAGCAACAAGATAATGCTCTCACTGGTATGATTAGTGATCATCAAATCTTAGTGCTAAATAGAACATCTCAGAATTTCTAACCAAAAAAAAGAAAGAAAAAAAAAATGAAGGTTTACTTAAAAAAAATTATACCCTGAAATATTCAATATAGCAACAAGATAATGCTCTCACTGGTATGATTAGTGATCATCAAATCTTAGTGTTACATATAGAACATCTCAGAATTTCTAACCATAAAAAAAGAGAGAAAAAAATGTAGGTTTAAATAAAAAAAAAGTATACCCTGAAATATTCAATATAGCAACAAGATAAAGTTCTCACTGGTATGATTAGTGATCATCAAATCTTAGTGTTACATAGAACATCTCAGAATTTCTAACCATAAAAAAAGAAAGAAAAAAAATATAGGTTAAAAAAAAAAATCATACCCTGAAATATTCAATATAACAACAAGATAAAGTTCTCACTGGTATGATTAGTGATCATCAAATCTTAGTGTTACATAGAACATCTCAGAATTTCTAACCATAAAAAAAGAGAGAAAAAAATGTAGGTTTAAATAAAAAAAAAGTATACCCTGAAATATTCAATATAGCAACAAGATAAAGTTCTCACTGGTATGATTAGTGATCATCAAATCTTAGTGTTACATAGATCATCTCAGAATTTCTAACCATAAAAAAAGAAAGAAAAAAAAATGTAGCTTTAAAAAAAAAAATTATACCCTGAAATATTCTATATAGCAACAAGATAATGCTCTCACTGGTATGATTAGTGATCATCAAATCTTAGTGCTAAATAGAACATCTCAGAATTTCTAACCATAAAAAAAGAAAGAAAAAAAAATGAAGGTTTACTTAAAAAAATATATACCCTGAAATATTCTATATAGCAACAAGATAATGCTCTCACTGGTATGATTAGTGATCATCAAATCTTAATATTACATAGAACATCTCAGAATTTCTAACCATAAAAAAAGAAAGAAAAAAATGTAGGTTTAAAAAAAAAATTATACCCTGAAATATTCAATGTAGCAACAAGATAAAGTTCTCACTGGTATGATTAGTGATCATCAAATCTTAGTGTTACATAGAACATCTGAGAATTTCTAACCATAAAAAAAGACAGAAAAAAAATGTAGGTTTAAAAAAAAAATTATACCCTGAAATATTCAATGTAGCAACAAGATAAAGTTCTCACTGGTATGATTAGTGATCATCAAATCTTAATATTACATAGAACATCTCAGAATTTCTAACCATAAAAAAAGAAAGAAAAAAATGTAGGTTTAAAAAAAAAATTATACCCTGAAATATTCAATGTAGCAACAAGATAAAGTTCTCACTGGTATGATTAGTGATCATCAAATCTTAGTGTTACATAGATCATCTCAGAATTTCTATCCATAAAAAAAGAAAGAAAAAAAATGTAGCTTAAAAAAAAAAATTATACCCTGAAATACTCAATATAGCAACAAGATAAAGTTCTCACTGGTATGATTAGTGATCATCAAATCTTAGTGTTATATAGAACATTCTAGAATTTCTAACCATAAAAACAGAGAGAAAAAAATGTAGGTTTAAATAAAAAAAAAGTATACCCTGAAATATTCAATATAGCAACAAGATAAAGTTCTCACTGGTATGATTAGTGATCATCAAATCTTAGTGTTACATAGAACATCTCAGAATTTCTAACCATAAAAAAAGAAAGAAAAAAAAATATCGGTTTACTTAAAAAAAAATTATACCCTGAAATATTCTATATAGCAACAAGAAAATGCTCTCACTGGTATGATTAGTGATCATCAAATCTTAGTGCTACATAGAACATCTCAGAATTTCTAACCATAAAAAAAGTAAGAAAAAAATGAAGGTTTACTTAAAAAAAATTATACCCTGAAATATTCTATATAGCAACAAGGTAATGCTCTCACTGGTATGATTAGTGATCATCAAATCTTAGTGTTACATAGAACATCTCAGAATTTCTAACCATAAAAAAAGAAAGAAAAAAAAATGTAGATTTAAAAAAAAAGATCATACCCTGAAAGTTTCAATATAACAACAAGATAAAGTTCTCACTGGTATGATTAGTGATCATCAAATTTTAGTGTTACATAGAACATTTCAAAATTTCTAACCATAAAAAAAGAAAGAAAAAAATGTAGGTTTAAATAAAAAAAAAGTATACACTGAAATATTCAATATAGCAACAAGATAAAGTTCTCACTGGTATGATTAGTGATCATCAAATCTTAGTGTTACATAGAACATCTTAGAATTTCTAACCATAAAAAAAGAAAGAAAAAAAATGTAGGTTTTCTTAAAAAAAAAATTATACCCTGAAATATTGTATATAGCAACAAGATAATGCTCTCACTGGTATGATTAGTGATAATCAAATCTTAGTGCTAAATAGAACATCTCAGAATTTCTAACCATAAAAAAAGAAAAAAAAAAAAAAAAAGGAAGGTTTACTTAAAAAAAATTTATACCCTGAAATATTCTATATAGCAACAAGATAATGCTCTCACTGGTATGATTAGTGATCATCAAATCTTAGTGCTAAATAGAACATCTCAGAATTTCTAACCATAAAAAAAGAAAGAAAAAAAAATGAAGGTTTACTTAAAAAAATATATACCCTGAAATATTCTATATAGCAACAAGATAATGCTCTCACTGGTATGATTAGTGATCATCAAATCTTAATATTACATAGAACATCTCAGAATTTCTAACCATAAAAAAAGAAAGAAAAAAATGTAGGTTTAAAAAAAAAATTATACCCTGAAATATTCAATGTAGCAACAAGATAAAGTTCTCACTGGTATGATTAGTGATCATCAAATCTTAGTGTTACATAGATCATCTCAGAATTTCTAACCATAAAAAAAGAAAGAAAAAAAATGTAGCTTTAAAAAAAAAATTATACCCTGAAATACTCAATATAGCAACAAGATAAAGTTCTCACTGGTATGATTAGTGATCATCAAATCTTAGTGTTACATAGAACATTTCAGAATTTCTAACCATAAAAAAAGAGAGAAAAAAATGTAGGTTTAAATAAAAAAAAAGTATACCCTGAAATATGCAATATAGCAACAAGATAAAGTTCTCACTGGTATGATTAGTGATCATCAAATCTTAGTGTTATATAGAACATCTCAGAATTTCTAACCATAAAAAAAGAAAGAAAAAAAAATATAGGTTTACTTAAAAAAAAATTATAACCTGAAATATTCTATATAGCAACAAGATAATGCTCTCACTGGTATGATTAGTGATCATCAAATCTTAGTGCTACATAGAACATCTCAGAATTTCTAACCATAAAAAAAGAAAGAAAAAAAATGAAGGTTTACTTAAAAAAAATTATACCCAGAAATATTCAATATAGCAACAAGATAATGCTCTCACTGGTATGATTAGTGATCATCAAATCTTAGTGTTACATAGAACATCTCAGAATTTCTAACCATAAAAAAAGAAAGAAAAAAAATGTAGATTTAAAAAAAAAATCATACCCTGAAATATTCAATATAACAACAAGATAAAGTTCTCACTGGTATGATTAGTGATCATCAAATCTTAGTGTTACATAGAACATTTCAAAATTTCTAACCATAAAAAAAGAAAGAAAAAAATGTAGGTTTAAATAAAAAAAAAGTATACACTGAAATATTCAATATAGCAACAAGATAAAGTTCTCACTGGTATGATTAGTCATCATCAAATCTTAGTGTTACATAGAACATCTTAGAATTTCTAACCATAAAAAAAGAAAGAAAAAAAATGTAGGTTTTCTTAAAAAAAAATTATACCCTGAAATATTGTATATAGCAACAAGATAATGCTCTCACTGGTATGATTAGTGATCATCAAATCTTAGTGCTAAATAGAACATCTCAGAATTTCTAACCATAAAAAAAGAAAGAAAAAAAAATGAAGGTTTACTTAAAAAAAATTTATACCCTGAAATATTCTATATAGCAATAAGATAAAGTTCTCACTGGTATGATTAGTGATCATTAAATCTTAGTGCTAAATAGAACATCTCAGAATTTCTAACCATAAAAAAAGAAAGAAAAAAAATGAAGGTTTACTTAAAAAAAAATTATACCCTGAAATATTCTATATAGCAACAAGATAATGCTCTCACTGGTATGATTAGTGATCATCAAATCTTAGTGTTACATAGAACATCTCAGAATTTCTAAGCATAAAAATAGAAAGAAAAAAATGTAGGTTTAAAAAAAAAATTATACCCTGAAATATTCAATGTAGCAACAAGATAAAGTTCTCACTGGTATGATTAGTTATCATCAAATCTAGTGTTACATAGAACATCTCAGAATTTCTAACCATAAAAAAAGAGAGAAAAAAAATGTAGGTTTAAATAAAAAAATTATATACCCTGAAATATTCAATATAGCAACAAGATTAAGTTCTCACTGGTATGATTAGTGATCATCAAATCTTAGTGTTATAAGAACATCTCAGAATTTCTAACCATAAAAAAAGAGAGAAAAATTTAGGTTTAAATAAAAAAAAAGTATACCCTGAAATATTCAATATAGCAACAAGATAAAGTTCTCACTGGTATGATTAGTGATCATCAAATCTTAGTGTTACATAGAACATCTCAGAATTTCTAACCATAAAAAAAGAAAGAAAAAAATGAAGGTTTACTTAAAAAAAATTATACCCTGAAATATTCTATATAGCAACAAGATAATGCTCTCACTGGTATGATTAGTGATCATCAAATCTTAGTGCTACATAGAACATCTCAGAATTTCTAACCATAAAAAAAAAAGAAAAAAAATGAAGGTTTACTTAAAAAAACTTTATACCCTGAAATATTCTATATAGCAACAAGATAATGCTCTCACTGGTATGATTAGTGATCATCAAATCTTAGTGCTAAATAGAACATCTCAGAATTTCTAACCAAAAAAAAGAAAGAAAAAAAAATGAAGGTTTACTTAAAAAAAATTATACCCTGAAATATTCAATATAGCAACAAGATAATGCTCTCACTGGTATGATTAGTGATCATCAAATCTTAGTGTTACATAGAACATCTCAGAATTTCTAACCATAAAAAAAGAAAGAAAAAAAATGTAGGTTAAAAAAAAAAATTATACCCTGAAATATTTAATGTAGCAACAAGATAAAGTTCTCACTGGTATGATTAGTGATCATCAAATCTTAGTGTTACATAGAACATCTCAGAATTTCTAACCATAAAAAAAGAGAGAAAAAAATGTAGGTTTAAATAAAAAAATTATATACCCTGAAATATTCAATATAGCAACAAGATTAAGTTCTCACTGGTATGATTAGTGATCATCAAATCTTAGTGTTACATATAGAACATCTCAGAATTTCTAACCATAAAAAAAGAGAGAAAAAAATGTAGGTTTAAATAAAAAAAAAGTATACCCTGAAATATTCAATATAGCAACAAGATAAAGTTCTCACTGGTATGATTAGTGATCATCAAATCTTAGTGTTACATAGAACATCTCAGAATTTCTAACCATAAAAAAAGAAAGAAAAAAAATATAGGTTTAAAAAAAAAATCATACCCTGAAATATTCAATATAACAACAAGATAAAGTTCTCACTGGTATGATTAGTGATCATCAAATCTTAGTGTTATAGAACATCTCAGAATTTCTAACCATAAAAAAAGAGAGAAAAAAATGTAGGTTTAAATAAAAAAAAGTATACCCTGAAATATTCAATATAGCAACAAGATAAAGTTCTCACTGGTATGATTAGTGATCATCAAATCTTAGTGTTACATAGTTCATCTCAGAATTTCTAACCATAAAAAAAGAAAGAAAAAAAAATGTAGCTTTAAAAAAAAAATTATACCCTGAAATATTCTATATAGCAAGAAGATAATGCTCTCACTGGTATGATTAGTGATCATCAAATCTTAGTGCTAAATAGAACATCTCAGAATTGCTAACCATAAAAAAAGAAAGAAAAAAAAACGAAGGTTTACTTAAAAAAAATTTATACCCTGAAATATTCTATATAGCAACAAGATAATGCTCTCACTGGTATGATTAGTGATCATCAAATCTTAGTGCTAAATAGAACATCTCAGAATTTCTAACCATAAAAAAAGAAAGAAAAAGAAATGAAGGTTTACTTAAAAAAAAATTATACCCTGAAATATTCTATATAGCAACAAGATAATGCTCTTACTGGTATGATTAGTGATCATCAAATCTTAGTGTTACATAGAACATCTCAGAATTTCTAACCATAAAAAAAGAAAGAAAAAAATGTAGGTTTAAAAAAAAAATTATACCCTGAAATATTCAATGTAGCAACAAGATAAAGTTCTCACTGGTATGATAAGTGATCATCAAATCTTAGTGTTACATAGAACATCTCAGAATTTCTAACCATAAAAAAAGAGAGAAAAAAAATGTAGGTTTAAATAAAAAAATTATATACCCTGAAATATTCAATATAGCAACAAGATTAAGTTCTCACTGGTATGATTAGTGATCATCAAATCTTAGTGTTACATAGAACATCTCAGAATTTCTAACCATAAAAAAAGAGAGAAAAAAATGTAGGTTTAAATAAAAAAAAAAGTATACCCTGAAATATTCAATATAGCAACAAGATAAAGTTCTCACTGGTATGATTAGTGATCATCAAATCTTAGTGTTACATAGATCATCTCAGAATTTCTAACCATAAAAAAAGAAAGAAAAAAAATGTAGCTTTAAAAAAAAAATATACCCTGAAATACTCAATATAGCAACAAGATAATGCTCTCACTGGTATGATTAGTGATCATCAAATCTTATTGCTAAATAGAACATCTTAGAATTTCTAACCATAAAAAAAGAAAGAAAAAAAATGCAGGTTTACTTAAAAAAAAATTACACCCTGAAATATTCTATATAGCAACAAGATAATGCTATCACTGGTATGATTAGTGATCATCAAATCTTAGTGCTAAATAGAACATCTCAGAATTTCTAACCATAAAAAAAGAAAGAAAAAAAATGAAGGTTTACTTAAAAAAATATTATACCCTGAAATATTCTATATAGCAACAAGATAATGCTCTCACTGGTATGATTAGTGATCATCAAATCTTAGTGTTACATAGAACATCTCAGAATTTCTAACCATAAAAAAAGAAAGAAAAAAAATGTAGGTTTAAAAAAAAAAATATACCCTGAAATATTCAATGTAGCAACAAGATAAAGTTCTCACTGGTATGATTAGTGGTCATCAAATCTTAATATTACATAGAACATCTCAGAATTTCTAACCATAAAAAAAGGAAGAAAAAAATGTAGGTTTAAAAAAAAAAATTATACCCTGAAATATTCAATGTAGCAACAAGATAAAGTTCTCACTGGTATGATTAGTGATCATCAAATCTTAGTGTTACATAGATCATCTCAGAATTTCTAACCATAAAAAAAGAAAGAAAAAAAATGTAGCTTTAAAAAAAAAATTATACCCTGAAATACTCAATATAGCAACAAGATAAAGTTCTCACTGGTATGATTAGTGATCATCAAATCTTAGTGTTACATAGAACATCTCAGAATTTCTAACCATAAAAAAAGAAAGAAAAAAAATATATAGGTTTACTTAAAAAGAAATTATACCCTGAAATATTCTATATAGCAACAAGATAATGCTCTCACTGGTATGATTAGTGATCATCAAATCTTAGTGCTACATAGAACATCTCAGAATTTCTAACCATAAAAAAAGAAAGAAAAAAAATGAAGGTTTACTTAAAAAAATTATACCCTGAAATATTCTATATAGCAACAAGATAAAGTTCTCACTGGTATGATTAGTGATCATCAAATCTTAGTGCTACATAGAACATCTCAGAATTTCTAACCATAAAAAAAGAAAGAAAAAAAAATGAAGGTTTACTTAAAAGAAAATTATACCCTGAAATATTCTATATAGCAACAAGATAATGCTCTCACTGGTATGATTAGTGATCATCAAATCTTAGTGTTACATAGAACATCTCAGAATTTCTAACCATAAAAAAAGAAAGAAAAAAAATGTAGGTTTAAAAAAAAAATTATACCCTGAAATATTCAATGTAGCAACAAGATAAAGTTCTCACTGGTATGATTAGTGATCATCAAATCTTAGTGTTACATAGAACATCTCAGAATTTCTAACCATAAAAAAAGAGAAAAAAAAATGTAGGTTTAAATAAAAAAATTATATACCCTGAAATATTCAATATAGCAACAAGATAAAGTTCTCACTGGTATGATTAGTGATCATCAAATCTTAGTGTTATAAGAACATCTCAGAATTTCTAACCATAAAAAAAGAGAGAAAAATTTAGGTTCAAATAAAAAAAAAGTATACCCTAAAATATTCAATATAGCAACAAGATTAAGTTCTCACTGGTATGATTAGTGATCATCAAATCTTAGTGTTACATAGAACATTTCAAAATTTCTAACCATAAAAAAAGAAAGAAAAAAATGTAGGTTTTCTTAAAAAAAAATTATACCCTGAAATATTGTATATAGCAACAAGATAATGCTCTCACTGGTATGATTAGTGATCATCAAATCTTAGTGCTAAATAGAACATCTCAGAATTTCTAACAATAAAAAAAGAAAGAAAAAAAAATGAAGGTTTACTTAAAAAAATTTATACCCTGAAATATTCTATATAGCAACAAGATAAAGTTCTCACTGGTATGATTAGTGATCATCAAATCTTAGTGCTAAATAGAACATCTCAGAATTTCTAACCATAAAAAAAGAAAGAAAAAAAATGTAGGTTTAAAAAAAAATTATACCCTGAAATATTCAATGTAGCAACAAGATAAAGTTCTCACTGGTATGATTAGTGATCATCAAATCTTAGTGTTACATAGAACATCTCAGAATTTCTAACCATAAAAAAAGAGAGAAAAAAAATGTAGGTTTAAATAAAAAAATTATATACCCTGAAATATTCAATATAGCAACAAGATTAAGTTCTCACTGGTATGATTAGTGATCATCAAATCTTAGTGTTATAAGAACATCTCAGAATTTCTAACCATAAAAAAAGAGAGAAAAATTTAGGTTTAAATAAAAAAAAAGTATACCCTGAAATATTCAATATAGTAACAAGATAAAGTTCTCACTGGTATGATTAGTGATCATCAAATCTTAGTGTTACATAGAAAATCTCAGAATTTCTAACCATAAAAAAAGAAAGAAAAAAAAATATAGGTTTACTTAAAAAAAAATTATACCCTGAAATATTCTATATAGCAACAAGATAATTTTCTCACTGGTATGATTAGTGATCATCAAATCTTAGTGCTACATAGAACATCTCAGAATTTCTAACCATAAAAAAAGAAAGAAAAAAAAATGAAGGTTTACTTAAAAAAAAATTATACCCTGAAATATTCTATATAGCAACAAGATAATGCTCTCACTGGTATGATTAGTGATCATCAAATCTTAGTGTTACATAGAACATCTCAGAATTTCTAACCATAAAAAAAGAAAGAAAAAAACATGTAGGTTTAAAAAAAAAAATTAAACCCTGAAATATTCAATGTAGCAACAAGATAAAGTTCTCACTGGTATGATTAGTGATCACCAAATCTTAGTGTTACATAGAACATCTCAGAATTTCCTACCATAAAAAAAGAAAGAAAAAAAATGTAGGTTTAAGAAAAAAATTATACCCTGAAATATTCTATATAGCAACAAGATAATGCTCTCACTGGTATGTCTAGTGATCATCAAATCTTAGTGTTACATAGAACATTTCAAAATTTCTAACCATAAAAAAAGAAAGAAAAAAATGTAGGTTTTCTTAAAAAAAAATTATACCCTGAAATATTGTATATAGCAACAAGATAATGCTCTCACTGGTATGATTAGTGATCATCAAATCTTAGTGCTAAATAGAACATCTCAGAATTTCTAACAATAAAAAAAGAAAGAAAAAAAAATGAAGGTTTACTTAAAAAAAATTTCTACCCTGAAATATTCTATATAGCAACAAGATAAAGTTCTCACTGGTATGATTAGTGATCATCAAATCTTAGTGTTACATAGAACATCTCAGAATTTCTAACAATAAAAAAAGAGAGAAAAAAATGAAGGTTTACTTAAAAAAATATTATACCCTGAAATATTCTATATAGCAACAAGATAATGCTCTCACTGGTATGATTAGTGATCATCAAATCTTAGTGTTACATAGAACATTTCAAAATTTCTAACCATAAAAAAAGAAAGAAAAAAATGTAGGTTTTCTTAAAAAAAAATTATACCCTGAAATATTGTATATAGCAACAAGATAATGCTCTCACTGGTATGATTAGTGATCATCAAATCTTAGTGTTACATAGAACATCTCAGAATTTCTAACCATAAAAAAAGAGAGAAAAAAAATGTAGGTTTAAATAAAAAAATTATATACCCTGAAATATTCAATATAGCAACAAGATTAAGTTCTCACTGGTATGATTAGTGATCATCAAATCTTAGTGTTATAAGAACATCTCAGAATTTCTAACCATAAAAAAAGAGAGAAAAATTTAGGTTTAAATAAAAAAAAAGTATACCCTGAAATATTCAATATAGTAACAAGATAAAGTTCTCACTGGTATGATTAGTGATCATCAAATCTTAGTGTTACATAGAAAATCTCAGAATTTCTAACCATAAAAAAAGAAAGAAAAAAAATATAGGTTTACTTAAAAAAAAATTATACCCTGAAATATTCTATATAGCAACAAGATAATTTTCTCACTGGTATGATTAGTGATCATCAAATCTTAGTGCTACATAGAACATCTCAGAATTTCTAACCATAAAAAAAGAAAGAAAAAAAAATGAAGGTTTACTTAAAAAAAAATTATACCCTGAAATATTCTATATAGCAACAAGATAATGCTCTCACTGGTATGATTAGTGATCATCAAATCTTAGTGTTACATAGAACATCTCAGAATTTCTAACCATAAAAAAAGAAAGAAAAAAACATGTAGGTTTAAAAAAAAAAATTAAACCCTGAAATATTCAATGTAGCAACAAGATAAAGTTCTCACTGGTATGATTAGTGATCACCAAATCTTAGTGTTACATAGAACATCTCAGAATTTCCTACCATAAAAAAAGAAAGAAAAAAAATGTAGGTTTAAGAAAAAAATTATACCCTGAAATATTCTATATAGCAACAAGATAATGCTCTCACTGGTATGATTAGTGATCATCAAATCTTAGTGTTACATAGAACATTTCAAAATTTCTAACCATAAAAAAAGAAAGAAAAAAATGTAGGTTTTCTTAAAAAAAAATTATACCCTGAAATATTGTATATAGCAACAAGATAATGCTCTCACTGGTATGATTAGTGATCATCAAATCTTAGTGCTAAATAGAACATCTCAGAATTTCTAACAATAAAAAAAGAAAGAAAAAAAAATGAAGGTTTACTTAAAAAAAATTTATACCCTGAAATATTCTATATAGCAACAAGATAAAGTTCTCACTGGTATGATTAGTGATCATCAAATCTTAGTGTTACATAGAACATCTCAGAATTTCTAACAATAAAAAAAGAGAGAAAAAAATGAAGGTTTACTTAAAAAAATATTATACCCTGAAATATTCTATATAGCAACAAGATAATGCTCTCACTGGTATGATTAGTGATCATCAAATCTTAGTGTTACATAGAACATTTCAAAATTTCTAACCATAAAAAAAGAAAGAAAAAAATGTAGGTTTTCTTAAAAAAAAATTATACCCTGAAATATTGTATATAGCAACAAGATAATGCTCTCACTGGTATGATTAGTGATCATCAAATCTTAGTGCTAAATAGAACATCTCAGAATTTCTAACAATAAAAAAAGAAAGAAAAAAAAATGAAGGTTTACTTAAAAAAAATTTATACCCTGAAATATTCTATATAGCAACAAGATAAAGTTCTCACTGGTATGATTAGTGATCATCAAATCTTAGTGCTAAATAGAACATCTCAGAATTTCTAACCATAAAAAAAGAAAGAAAAAAAATGTAGGTTTAAAAAAAAAATTATACCCTGAAATATTCAATGTAGCAACAAGATAAAGTTCTCACTGGTATGATTAGTGATCATCAAATCTTAGTGTTACATAGAACATCTCAGAATTTCTAACCATAAAAAAAGAGAGAAAAAAAATGTAGGTTTAAATAAAAAAATTATATACCCTGAAATATTCAATATAGCAACAAGATTAAGTTCTCACTGGTATGATTAGTGATCATCAAATCTTAGTGTTATAAGAACATCTCAGAATTTCTAACCATAAAAAAAGAGAGAAAAATTTAGGTTTAAATAAAAAAAAAGTATACCCTGAAATATTCAATATAGTAACAAGATAAAGTTCTCACTGGTATGGTTAGTGATCATCAAATCTTAGTGTTACATAGAAAATCTCAGAATTTCTAACCATAAAAAAAGAAAGAAAAAAAAATATAGGTTTACTTAAAAAAAAATTATACCCTGAAATATTCTATATAGCAACAAGATAATTTTCTCACTGGTATGATTAGTGATCATCAAATCTTAGTGCTACATAGAACATCTCAGAATTTCTAACCATAAAAAAAGAAAGAAAAAAAAATGAAGGTTTACTTAAAAAAAAATTATACCCTGAAATATTCTATATAGCAACAAGATAGAGCTCTCACTGGTATGATTAGTGATCATCAAATCTTAGTGTTACATAGAACATCTCAGAATTTCTAACCATAAAAAAAGAAAGAAAAAAACATGTAGGTTTAAAAAAAAAAATTAAACCCTGAAATATTCAATGTAGCAACAAGATAAAGTTCTCACTGGTATGATTAGTGATCACCAAATCTTAGTGTTACATAGAACATCTCAGAATTTCTAACCATAAAAAAAGAAAGAAAAAAAATGTAGGTTTAAGAAAAAAATTATACCCTGAAATATTCTATATAGCAACAAGATAATGCTCTCACTGGTATGATTAGTGATCATCAAATCTTAGTGTTACATAGAACATTTCAAAATTTCTAACCATAAAAAAAGAAAGAAAAAAATGTAGGTTTTCTTAAAAAAAAATTATACCCTGAAATATTGTATATAGCAACAAGATAATGCTCTCACTGGTATGATTAGTGATCATCAAATCTTAGTGCTAAATAGAACATCTCAGAATTTCTAACAATAAAAAAAGAAAGAAAAAAAAATGAAGGTTTACTTAAAAAAAATTTATACCCTGAAATATTCTATATAGCAACAAGATAAAGTTCTCACTGGTATGATTAGTGATCATCAAATCTTAGTGCTAAATAGAACATCTCAGAATTTCTAACCATAAAAAAAGAAAGAAAAAAAATGTAGGTTTAAAAAAAAAATTATACCCTGAAATATTCAATGTAGCAACAAGATAAAGTTCTCACTGGTATGATTAGTGATCATCAAATCTTAGTGTTACATAGAACATCTCAGAATTTCTAACCATAAAAAAAGAGAGAAAAAAAATGTAGGTTTAAATAAAAAAATTATATACCCTGAAATATTTAATATAGCAACAAGATTAAGTTCTCACTGGTATGATTAGTGATCATCAAATCTTAGTGTTATAAGAACATCTCAGAATTTCTAACCATAAAAAAAGAGAGAAAAATTTAGGTTTAAATAAAAAAAAAGTATACCCTGAAATATTCAATATAGTAACAAGATAAAGTTCTCACTGGTATGATTAGTGATCATCAAATCTTAGTGTTACATAGAAAATCTCAGAATTTCTAACCATAAAAAAAGAAAGAAAAAAAAATATAGGTTTACTTAAAAAAAAATTATACCCTGAAATATTCTATATAGCAACAAGATAATTTTCTCACTGGTATGATTAGTGATCATCAAATCTTAGTGCTACATAGAACATCTCAGATTTTCTAACCATAAAAAAAGAAAGAAAAAAAAATGAAGGTTTACTTAAAAAAAAATTATACCCTGAAATATTCTATATAGCAACAAGATAATGCTCTCACTGGTATGATTAGTGATCATCAAATCTTAGTGTTACATAGAACATCTCAGAATTTCTAACCATAAAAAAAGAAAGAAAAAAAAATGAAGGTTTACTTAAAAAAAAATTATACCCTGAAATATTCTATATAGCAACAAGATAATGCTCTCACTGGTATGATTAGTGATCATCAAATCTTAGTGTTACATAGAACATCTCAGAATTTCTAACCATAAAAAAAGAAAGAAAAAAACATGTAGGTTTAAAAAAAAAAATTAAACCCTGAAATATTCAATGTAGCAACAAGATAAAGTTCTCACTGGTATGATTAGTGATCACCAAATCTTAGTGTTACATAGAACATCTCAGAATTTCTAACCATAAAAAAAGAAAGAAAAAAAATGTAGGTTTAAGAAAAAAATTATACCCTGAAATATTCTATATAGCAACAAGATAATGCTCTCACTGGTATGATTAGTGATCTTCAAATCTTGGTGTTACATAGAACATCTCAGAATTTCTAACCATAAAAAAAGAAAGACAGAAAATGTAGGTTTAAATAAAAAAAAAAATTTATACCCTGAAATATTCAATATAGCAACAAGATAATGCTCTTACTGGTATGATTAGTGATCATCAAATCTTAGTGTTACATAGGAGATCTCAGAATTTCTTACCCCAAAAAATTATTAAATATTATGGTTTAGAGCATTTTTTTTTTTTAATTTATCAACTTGTATTATAAAATACATAAATGCAATAATTTCTACTTTGTTGGTTTTTGAATTATACAAAAATTATATTCTGTGATTATACAAGATTCCGGCATAGATATATCGTCAAAATGTGTAACTTAGACATACTTACTAAAATAGACAACGTAACACTTACAATTAGTACGTAAAAAAAAATGGTAAAGCTATTTTGTCCCTGTATTACACTTCCATATAACCTGGTTCTTTTGACAAAAAAATATCAGAATTTTATATTTTTATTACGAAAAACAAATGTATCAAAATTACATTATAGTTACATTATAGTGACATTATAGTTTAAAAATCAATGGTCAGGAAGCGCTTACTTCTTATGTTTCATAAACTTATTTATAAGTTCAATTCGATCGTGTAGAAGATTATTAATTAAATTCTATTTTTCCTAAATTTTGGTCATGCCTGAAAATAAACGACTCCCATAAAGCATCTTTTATAAAACATCTTTCAAATGATACAATAAGTGTGCCGTTTGTTCTGATTGGTTACAGTAATCGCACTTCAATTTTAGGATATTGCAACCTAAAAGCAACATAAATAATACTCTAAATCAAGCTATATATAATTTTACTATAAAATAGACAGGATGACAAAATGAAAAATATGCTGTAAAATATTAATAATTAAAAAAAAAAAATGCTAAAACGCTACTTGTGCCTAATAATCTACGTATACCTAACAAAGATAATCTATATAATATAATAGCACTCTGCTACAGAAAATAACGCATATGGAATAAGCTATAATTAAAAAATACGATGTGCGCGGGGATTAACATTCATTTATAGTAATTACAATATAACCGAGTTAAATAAAAAATAAAATTTAATATAAAATTGATATCTTAATTTATGTGCCTAAATTCAATAAACCAAATAAATTATAAGTTTACTAAGAATCTTACAGGCTTTTTAATGCTTATTTCTAATGTTAAAAAAAGAAACAAACAAAACGATTGTTATAGGTTTTGTATCTCAAGTTTAAATGCTAAAACTAACATTCTTTTCACATTTTTTAGAATCTGCAGTCAAAGAAATTAATCATCAAATTATTTAAGTATAAATTAATAATTTAATAACGTAATAGTCAAATAATAGAAAAGCTTCGCCATACAAAAAAAAAATGTTTTTCTTTTGTACAATACAAATAAAAAGCATTTTTGCCTCTAAATAAATATAGCGCTATAATATACCTAAAATTGTGCGTAGATTAAGCTACCTAAAATGCATTAGTTAAATATATTAAGACTATCTAGGTAAATGAAATAAAAACTAAAATCTAAAAATGGCACTTACCTTTCGATGTCTTCTTTTCTTCAGGGCCCCTAGGTTGGCACCGTTAGGTTTCTGCAGGGCCCACTGAAGTTCAGCTGCAGTCAAATGGATTCCAGGTCATCATGGTCATCATGGTCATCATGGTCATCATGGTCATCTGGTCATCATGGTCATCATGGTCATCATGGTCATCAATGCGCCAGTCCTCGAGGGCTTCAATGCGTCAGTCCTCGAGGTCATCAATGCGTCGTCAGTCCTCTAAACTCCACTTCTCTCGAAAATCCACACCACCTGAAAATCATAAAATAAAGTCAAGAACCTTCTTTGCAAATGATTGTATTATATATATTAATAATTATATATATGATAATTTTAAACAAATTCATTTTACCCTATTAAATAGGATTTGTCAATAAATAAAAATTACAGTTAACTTAGTATAGCAACATAAATAGAAACAAATAAGTAAAAAATTAATAATTAGAAAAAGGTTAATTATAAATAAAATAACTAATAATAAACTTATTGAAAAATATTTGTCATGCAGACCTTATGAAACTATAGCAATATACTAATTGGTAAATGGAATCATAATCTGTATACAATTTGCTCCTATCTGTGAAATATAAATTGATATTTATATGGCCTATATATATTCAATTAAAACTAATTAAAATAATTATGATAAATAAAATTGAATTTTATAGTTTAACAATATAAATATTCATAATGGACATCACATATTTAAAGTCGTAGTAATTAAAAAGTTATTATTATTTCTCTTAGTCATGGCAAGTACCAAATTGTGATGAAATTATGGTGTGATAATGCAATAATGAACAATAATAATTTGTTTTTAAATAATAATTTTTTATTTAATAAAATTTATTTTAATTATTTATTAACTAACCAAGATTGATGATAATTGTCGAAAGTTAACTTTGACCTCCAGTATGCAGTCAAATGGGACACCTCTGATTCAACAATAATCAACGACTTGAATAATAATAATGCGACAATAAATATGGTTAAATGTGGCAACAAACTGTTTCATGCAAAGCAAAAATGATTCGTATTTAGTAATAATTTGAAATTTTATTTTAATTAATGATCGAATGCAATTAAACGTCTTAAATATGTATAATTATTACGACAAGAGGAGCTGATATTTAAAATCAGTGCATCTAATATTATGCCCTATTTGACTGTGTCATTAACCTGTTGAATATGGGCCATCGAGCCATGAGCATTCGCAAAAAAAAAAAAAAAAAAAAAAAAAAAAAAAAAAAAAAAAACGAGTGAAAATTGTAATCATTGCAGATAAATAATTGTTAAGATGCCAAGAAATCTTGTAACACTATTTATTATTATTATCAAAATATATACGCTTTATTATAAAAAGATTTAAATAAGGTAAGAATAATTGTATTATATGATCATATATAATATACTACTTCATAATTTTTAACTTTGCTAAACAAAACTTACTTGGAAATATATATTTTTTATTATAATATAATAAGCACTATATTATACTCAACACAAATCGATAATAATTAAACGTAGTCATCTTAATAAAATAAAAAAATAAAAATATTCATGTCAAAGAGTTTCGAATTGACTCAAGGTTAAATATATGGTTAATAAAAAATTATTTGGAAAACAACAACAAAACATTAAAATTGTAATTTATAAAACATTATAGAATAGCAGAGGCAGAGAGACACTTACCATAATTTGCAGTAGTTCGTTTCGATGAACACTCAATAACTAACACGCTTAAATAGTAATATAGTTCAATAAGCCTAATGTATCTTATCGTTTAATTAAAATAATGTAAGAACTAATTAAGATTTAAATTAAATTTAAACACAGAGATGTAACATTGCACGAGCTTGGAACGAGACTGAGCTCCGATCGCATCACGACTGACGTGCTCCCACCTCCCACTTCTCTGCTCCTTCCATTTTTGCTCCCCACCTCTCTTCCCCTTCCACTTTTGACTCCTACTTTCCTTCTCCTTCCACTTTTGCTCCCCACCTCTCTTCATCTTCCACTTTTGACTCCTACTTTCCTTCTCCTTCCACTTTTGCTCCCTACTCCTACTTTAGGTGAGGGAGCAAAAGCAAGGAGGAGAAACTACGTTAGTCACGTGATCTCCTACATGTCCCTGCGAAATTTTATGAATGTCCGATATTTCTTAAATAATCGTTTATTTAGACAAAAATTTGCTATTTAAAATGGCCGATATTTGTGAGAATCAGCGATACATAAAACAGTATCGATATTTTTAGTATTGATTATATAATTTAATACTCAATACGTCGCGAGTCGATTACTCGTAAACATGCCAATCCTATGCGGGATGCCGAAGTAATTCATAATAGTATTTTGAAAATTTATCCTAATCTAAGTATACAATTGCATAAATACCAAAAACTTTTATTCGAAAATATAACAAAAAGTAAATATATATGCCTTCTCTAGCGCGCCGTGATTGGTATATATAATAAAGTACGTCACCGCCAGTATAAAGCATTGCATTATGCACTCGAACTTTCATAAATTAAGCTGCCTAAACTGCGTTAGCTAAATATTAAAGTTATACCTACCTGAATGTCTTGTTTTCTACCTGGCCCACTGAAGTTCAGCTGCAGTCAAAAAGTATCAAGGTCATCATGTATGGGTCCTCATATGGCTTGTCCAGGTCACCAATGTGGTAGTCCACTAGGTCCTCTTGACGTTGAGTTGCATCTGAAAATCATAATAAAATTAAAAACGTTATTTTAAAATGATTGTATAATTATATAAAAAGTAATCAAATTTTAATATTTTATAATTTCATTTTAAATCATGAATAATAAAAGTAACAATAAATAAAAATTAAATCGAACTTCATGGATATCAATTATGATTTAAGATTCATTAAATTACACGTAACAAAATTATACTATATTTGGTCAAATGGGGCACCATGGATGTCTTATATTGTACACGATGTAAAAATGATACGTATGAAACAATTAAAAAATTTATCTTATAATATATGATCAAATACAATTATAGGTCCTGAATTATGAATAATTATTACAGAATAAGATAAAATTATTTAAAATGAGTAATTAATGAAATGTCAGGCCCTATTTGACTGCGTGAAAAAAATTAAAAATTGTCCACTAAATAAAAAAAAAGTTACAATACTGAGCATCAACCAATTAATTAACCAATAGTTATGTATTGAAACAAAAATTGAAATGCAATAAATAAAGCATGCATCTCAACGAGATTCAATTTGACTCGAGGCGAAAAAAAATTAAATAATAAAATTAATAATTTAAATATAATAAAGTTTCAATACAAAATAAAAGTCATATAAAATATTCTATAAGAGCAGACACTTACCATACATTTGCAGTAGATCGTAGTTTTAGTTTATTTCGAAGAACAATTAATTAACTTTTAAATGATTTTGTTTTTTACACTTTTTATTATTAATAATGTAAAATAATATAATTAATATTTAAGATTCAAAATATAATTAAACACTTGTAACACTCGCAACCAAAAAAACTGTAGGCTGTGCAGGCAGCAGGCAGGCAGTGTGTAGGTATCGTATCGGTGATTTAATATATCGATGTTATCGAAAGCGATACTTTTGATTAAATAATATCGATACTTTTGATTAGATAATATCGATACTTTTTATTAGTTAGTATCATTTGGGTAGTTTTACTCAGAAAAAGAAAAGAAGAAACATTAACAATGCTACAGTATGGCATGTTTATTTGTAGATTTTTTGGAAGTCATTGATATTTTTCGATAATATTATATCAATACGTTTTTCTCGAAATATGTAATTGCCATTATTTTTTTTAATCACTCGATATAAAAAGTATCGATACATTTTTATATATCACCAATCCCAACAGTACCGTACTCCCACCCTTCCTTCCACTCTTGCTCCCTACTCCTAGGTTGCTCCTATAAGTGAGGAGGGGAAATTACGTCTGGTCCCGTGATATCAAGCAACGTCAATCAGACCAGAATCAGACTTCAATGTTATACCTGCTCGTGCCTTGATCACTACGTTATATCTTGTGCAAAGTTAACATTTTAATTTGAAATCGTACGTGAACGTGAACCTTGTATTGTAGAAGTGAAACTTTAATTTTCAATTTAATATTTTATACTGAAGAAGTTAATTGAAATTTTTGTTAATTTTAATGTTTTTGGTCGTGGAGATCCTTAATTCCAAGCTAACTTTTAGTGATAAGATAATCATATTTCTTTATTGTAAAAAAAAAAAAAAAAAAAAAAGTAAGTACTATACAAATTTATTTAAATTGTCGCAATTTTAAATGCATTTTTTAATTTCAAATTTTGATGTAACTTATTATGATGTACTTATTATTAAGTATTATTTGTGTATAAATTAAACTATTTAACATTTATAATTGGCTACAAACATTATGCTTAGTTGCGTAATTATTACAAACCTTTAATTATCGGTCAATTATGTTCACTGCTGATGCTCAAGTTTATTTTTTTTAAGTCCCTGTTTTAGTTAATTATTCGAGTTTTAAGGATAAATATGTTTATGAAGGTTTACATTTGAAGTAACACAATAGCTTTCTTTTGTAAATTTCAATATTACTTTCTTGATTTTTTTTCTTTCATATTATAAACAATAGTTTTTTTTTATGAAATTATAGTAAAAATTTAAGCAATGTAATGCTAAATAATAATGTTTGCTGAAAGCTAGCAAAAATTGATATGACACTTTCGCTCGCTGTGGCCCATTCAACAGGTTAGCAGTCAACTAGGGCACTTTTTTGTTTTTGCTTTATAGGTTAGGATTAGCATGAGATAAGCAATTTTAATCGTGATTTTAATTGTGAGTTGTCCCATTTTAAAGTAAATATTGTTTCAAAGAACATATTTTTACATTAATAGGTTTATTTAACTGTAATAATTTGCCCATGTAATTAAGTTATGTATAAATTCTGTGTTCAAATATCCTCTTTTTACTGATGCTTTGGGTATCAATAAAGGTAATTTTTTACATTATTATTAATTATATTTTCAAGAATTATAATATTAATGTTCTTAATATTTAATATGATAATTAATAAAAACACAAAGTTTTTTTTTTTTTTTTTTTTTTTTTTTTTTGCTAATTATATAGTAAACAGTATAAACATCGTTTTGCTATAATACATTTTGGTGTAGGCCAGGAAGAAATATGGTATAATTATTTATTTTTATTTAAAGTTATAATTTTAGATCGTTTATATTAAGATGATTTAAATGAATGATGAAATAACTGTTTCGAAAATAATAAAATGAAATAATATAAATATACTAAGTTAAATGTGATTGCTTTTGGAAGATTTGTTTCTATTTCCTAATGTTATTATGTTTTTCAGGTGCGCTATGATATATAAAGGCACTGGGACCCTTAAAACCCCGAGGACTGCAACGTACGTCACTCGGAGGACCCTTGCTGGCCGGAAGAACCCTTGCGTATCGAAAGGACCTATAACGACTGTTAGGACCCATGATGACCTGGATTTCATTTGACTGCTGCTGACCTTCATTGGACCCCACCGAAACCTAACTGTGCGCACCTAGGGGTCCAGAAGAAAAGAAAACATCAAAGGTAGGCGTTTTCTGATGTTTTTAGTATTTTTTATGGTGTTTAATTTTAATTATATGTATAGATAGGTAATTTAACTAATGAAGTTTACGTAAAGCCTAATATTATGTGTAATTTTAGGTTTTAGCGATATTATATATATATTTAGAGGCTATATTCATTGTTCCATACCGTAGGCTTGCATTAAATATCAATTTGTTCACAAATATAACATTTCAATAATTTAAAAAAAATTCTCATGCAGGATCGTGAATTAAAAAAAAGTTAGTGAGTTTTTTTTAATTAATTACTGTCGTTTCATTTGAATTAACCTTCTTTTTAAAGCTTAATATTATCAATTTTAATACATATTTTATTTTCTTATTGTGATGAACTTTCATGAACTTGAGAGAGAGAGAGAGAGAGAGAGAGAGTAGATTTAAAGCGCCAGGTGTATATGCAACTTCTTAAACTGAGTTGCACAACAAGTTTGCATACCTTTCAATAAGTAAGGGGTTAATTAAAGTCACTATCAGTGAATTGTATCATTACAATAACCTTATGGTAAAATTATAATTATATAAACATTTTGTTTTCTTTGATTCTTTGAAAAGAGAAAAAAATTTCATAATTTTCGTCACTGTAATTATGAATAATAACCTAAAATATGTTGTATTAAACTATGCTTAAAATGAGAATTATTTTTTAATATTGTAAACTTAATTTTCTTCTTTCGTGAAGTTTTTTTTTATTATTAATTATGCCAGTTAAAATAAATACATATAAATATAATGTTTTGATTGACAGGTTCTGATGTTGGTGACTGCTGCCTGCTCCATATGCCTCACAACTACATTTCTGTTCTGAGCAGATCTGAGACCGTGACTTGTCATTTCAATTTGACGTCAAGTAAGTGATTTACTACATATATCAATTAACTAAACATCAAATATAACTAACTGCTTTATATTGATAAGCATGGAGAAAAATTTAAAATGTTTTGCCATTTATGTGCTGTGTATATTACACTAAATTTGCGAAGTTTATACAAAGAATATTATTGCATTTAAATAGAATTCTTTATGCCTGTACTGTTATGCTTTCTTTTTTATTTTTAATCTGAGGCCATGGTTTGCACTGACAGTACTGTTCACGCTCTCGTGTTCTCGTCACGTTTATGTCGATGCGTATGTAAGTAATGTTGTTCATAAACTTTGTTTTCTTGCATTAAATAATGTGCATGCCATTTGAATAGCCAATGCTTTTTGTAAGAGACATTTGTAAGAGAGAGAGAGAGAGAGAGAGAGAAAGAGAAAGAAGATTTTATATTAACCTGGCTATAACTATATAAAATTGTATTTCATATTAGGACACTCGCAAAGTTGCTTACGTTACTTCGTGGTGAGGTTTTTATTTTTTTAAAGAAAAATTTAAACCAATCATACGGACAAAGGGAACTGAAGAGTAAATATATATTTTTTTATTTTTAGAATAAATTCTTAAAATATAACAAATTAAAAAGATGTGCTCATCTTACTATTAACCACTGAACAAATAATGTTTATACCAACAATTTAATGTTTAAAATTTTTAACTCAGTAATTGGGCTTTAATGAAGAGTTTCATATACGTAACTGAATAAAATCGTATATTATTATTTTCCGTGCAATTTAAAGTTTTATAAGGCTATTAAAGTAAAAAAATTAATTTTAATGTTTTTTCTCTCTGATTTTTAGGTAAAAAATCAAGCAGCAACGACCGACAATTCTTCACACTCGCCTATCAGCAAGTGTCCCTGGTCACAGCACCCCTGGCACTCGCGGTGCTCGGACCAAAGGTTCTTCTGATAGACCACGCTGAGCTGCACGCGGAGTGCAGCAGTTTGAGCGCCTGTCCACCATGATGATGTTTGGTCTGCAGACTAAGCCGGAGGTCTTGAGGAGGATATTCTGTGAGTTATCATCAGATATCAGTCAGCAAGGACATGCTTTCCATCACTGGTAACTTTACAGCGTAATTAATTATTAATTTTTTTCCACCCAACATTTTTTGCGTTTTACATTAGCTTGTTCTGTAAGCTATACACAAATATTGAGCAAGCTGGGAAATTGTTTCTTTTTAAAAACATCTGATCATGACGTCATTACCTGTATACTACGTTTATATGTATGGTCGATCTTTATTATTTCTTCGTTTAGAAATTTAAACCTGATAAAAATGAACGAAACTTCACATAAAAAAATTCCATGGTCAACATGCGACTCAATTTCATAGGCTCAAAAATCAAGATCAAGCAATGAATATGCCTTATTTTGTTTGTAAGCTAATTACTGATACTATATTTTACAAAAAAAAAAAAAACACTGACTTTGTACTATATATACATTGAGTCATGCGGCAAAAGCAAAAAGGATTTAATAATCCCCCAAGGTCCCCAGTAGTCCTCTCCTTACATCTTAATTGTTACTCTGAATCAAAATCTTACTCAAACAACCCAAGACTGTTGGTTTGTACAGAAGAGTTAAATCTTTTTAACTGAATAACATCTTAAATTATTGTATTCTTTGTACTTTAAATTCTTAAGCATATAAAAATATACAAAATTAACTATAGTGTCTTATTGAATTACAGATAAACTAAGCAGCGTCGATCGACACTGGTTCATACCCGCCACTAGCATATGTCTTAGCCCAGAGCAACCCTGGCACTCGCAGTTCTCCAGCCAATGGTTCCTCACTGTTAGACCGCGCGGAGACGAATGTGGAGTGCATAAGGTGCACCTGCCCGCCATGTCAGTTTGTCGTCTGTAAACCAAGCTTGCCAGCTTGCACCGAGCTTACATCGAGCCGAACTTGCATCAGGTTAGTAAAATTATTAAAATATATACTACTGGCAATGAAAGAGAGAGAGAAATACTACAGATTTGACTATTATACATACCCATACTGAATTGAAGAATATTGATAATGACACGTAAATATAACGCGCGTTGACGCACGTCAATGGATAAACCAAGTTGTGTTTGTTTTGTGCTAGTTATTAATTACTGTGATATTATGATGATTTCAACTAATATAGTTTTGTTTGATCTATCTACACAAAGTATAATTATTTTTACTCTTCAAAATTTTTACGAACCTGATTCTGAATCCCTTTCGTTTATAATTCATGCAGCGCCCAACATCAGAGAAGTGAGGACTTGAAGCACTTCACTACCGAGGACTACACGAGGACTTGACGACCGTACGTGAGGATCTAAACAGGACCTATATTACTTGAGGATTGCTAAGATAAGTGGACAAGCAACGTTATTTTAGTACCAATTAATATAAGAGTGCATATTTTGCCGGCTCTTTTTTGTTCACCTGTTGAGCAGACAAGTGCGGGCACGGAGCTCTTGTCGTGCAACACTGTGACCTTGCATCACAGCGCAGCCTAGCAGCAGTATGTAGTCCTTAATTACTTGTAATGGTTATGTTTGTTTTAAAATTTAAAACCACTTAACATTAAAAATTAGCATTTCAATTACCAAATATGTCATAATACAGAATTTTATTTATTTTTTTATTTAATAATTTATTTATATGATAGATAGATAGATAGATAGATAGATAGATAGATAGATAGGTAGGTAGGTAGATAGATAGATAGATAGATAGATAGATAGATAGATAGATAGATAGATAGATAGATAGATAGATAGATAGATAGATAGATAGATAGATAGATAGATAGATAGATAGATAGATAGATAGATAGATAGATAGATAGATAGATAGATAGATAGATAGATAGATAGATAGATAGATAGATAGATAGATACAGGTAAATACATAAAATTTCAGTATAATGATCTATTTGGAAGAAATACAATGTTTATTTAAATCATAAATAGATTTAATCACCAAACACACTTACCATTACAAGTAAAATTAACCGTTGCTACCTCACTGGTTTCTCAATGCAAGATCAGAGTGTCGCACGACTAAAGAGCTGCATGACTATTTATAGCTAGCAATATTTATGCTATATTGACATAAATGCAGCATAAATTACTTATCCCTGTACAAAATTAGCTAATGTATATTTCCCAGGCCTTGGAAAACGATATCGCGCAGTGTTGGACCAAATATATCAGACTTGTACAGCGCATGTAATTGACTTGCACAGGATTCAACAAGAGTTTCTCCCGCTGTTACTGTCGTTCTGCCAGGACGAGAACGGTCAAGTAAGAGGCGTTGTATGCTTAGAACTAAGCAGCCAGGCACGACCTAGGACTTGGGCCACTTCTGGCTAGACCCGCCCTCTTACGGCTCTTACCCTCGCTCGTGATGATGGTCAGCGATGAGGAGCCGGTGATGTAGCTGAGCGCCGTGCAAGCTGTCTCCCAACTGCTCAACCTGTTGCGACATGGTGAGCAGAATAAAAGTTGAGCACTCGAGATGATCTCTTTTTAAATCAAGGGAAAATTAAGATTTTGATTAGAAACACAAGTGCAGAAATAATTAAGTATTTAATTTACTCTGCATATATTTGTAGCATAAATTTATGCCTAATTATAACACCATAAAAATTATTTTATTTGAACAATATAATAAGTTACGATCAATAGCTCTGTAATTATAAGGTATAACTTAAAATATGCTGTATTATACTATGCTAATAATGAAATATATTTTTTAATATTGTGAACTTAATTGTCATATTTCGTGAGAAAAATTTTTATCGTGATTTTTGCCAGTTAAAATAAATATATAAATCTGATGTTTTTATTGACAGGTTCTGATGTTGGTGACTGCTACCTGCTCCATGCCTCACACAACAAAGATTTTATAACGTTCCATGTCGTTCCATGTAGAACAGAACTATATTTCTGTTCTGAGCAGATCCGAGACCGTGACTTGTCATTTCAATTTTACGTCAAGTAAGTGATTTACTACATATATCAATTAACTAAACATCAAATATAACTAACTGCTTTTACATTGATAAGCATGGAGAAAAATTCAGAATATTTTGCCATTTCTGTGCTGTGTATATTACACTAAGTTAGAAAAGTTTATACAGCGAATATTATGCATTTAAATAGAATTCGGAATGCCTGTACTGTAGTTATTTCTATCCTTTTTCTTCTGAGGCCGTGGTTTGCACTGACCGTACTGTAAGTTTACGCTCTCGTGTTCTCGTCACGTTGATGTCTATGTGTATGTACTGTGTAGGTAATGTTGTTCATTAACTTTGTTGTCTTGCATAAATAATGTGCATGTCATTTGAATAACCAATGCTGATTGACATTGTAGCAGCAGAAAACAGAATTTATGAACAGCACTAGTGTATCACAGCTACATTTGTAAAAGATAAAGAGTGAGAGAAAGAGAGAGAGAAGATTGTATATTCACCTGGCGATAACTACATAAAATTGTATTTAATATTAAGACACTCGCAAAGTGGCCTACGTTACTTCGTGGTGGGATTTTAATTTTTTTAAAAGAAAAATTAAAACCCAGCATACGAAAAAAGGTTACTGAATAGTAATTATACTCTTTTTTTAATATTTAGAATAAATTTGTTAAATATAAAAAGTTTATAAGATGTGTGTGTTTAAACTTTTTTAAATAAGTAATTGGGCTGTAATGAAGAGTTACATAAAAATCCGTAACTGAATAAAATCGTGTATTGTTATTTTCCATGCAATTTAAAGTTTTATAAGCCTATTAAAGTAAAAAAAAATAATTTTATTATTTTTTCTATCTCATTCTCAGATACAAAATCAAGCAGCAACGACCAATGCTTGTTCACTCTCGCCTGCCAGCAAGTGTTCCATGTCACAGCACCCCTGGCACTCGCAGTGCTGGACCCAATGGTTCCTCTGATAGACCACGCTGAGCTGCATGCGGAGTGCAGCAGTTTGAGCTCCTGTCAGCCATATTGGTGTTCGGTCTGCAGACTAAGCCGGAGGTCTTGAGGAGGATATTCTGTGAGTTATCATCAGCTTTCAGTCAGGATTTAAGGATAAATGTGGCGGCCAGCTTGCATCAGGTTAGTAAAGTATATGATACTAAAAATAATGCTATGTTTAAAATACACGCACAGATCTTCCTGTGCATTGCTGCCATAAAAATAAAAATAAATTTAAAAAAAAAAAAAAAAAAACGAAAGCATGAAAGAAACAATAAATTTAAGAGTTTCGCTTCTCAAAATTTTATATTTTGATAGATACAGGTACATTGGGTAAATACGCGAAACACGGGCGTCATGGCCAATTTTCCTTATTTAGCTCGCAGCATTGTTTGTATATATTTATATCCTTTTTGACATACAGCGCACAGGGTAGCATAAGTAATGGCAATACAATTATGGTTATTGAAGAGTTAAAAAAGATGGATAAATGTTTTTGTGTGTGTGTGTGTGTGTCAAATAAGCCAAGCGTAAACTTTTAGAACATCAGGTATATTTAAATTAAAATACCTCAAGTTATTGATATCCTGCAGAGTATGCAACAAATATGTCATCTATTCGTAACTGGTTGCATACTTTCATATCTTGTAGGCGCTTTAATAATAACGTTTGCTCTCTTTTTGTTCCAGTACGTCAATAGTCTTGTGTGTACAAAGTCATGCTGAAGTGGAGGCAGCACGGACATACTTTCAATCACTGGTAACTTTACCGCTTAATCTATTATTTTTTTTCTCAGCGAACTTTTTTTGCGTTTTACATTAGCTTGTTCTGTAAGCTATACACAAATATTGAGCCAGGTTAAAAATTGTCCCTTCTTAAAAACATCTGATCATGACGTCAATACATGTATACTACGTTTATATGTATGGTCGATATTTGTTATTTCTTCGTTTAGAACTTTAAACCTGATCAAAATGAACGAAACTTCACATAAAAAAGTTCCATGTTCAACATGCGACTTATTTCATCGGCTCAAAAATCAAGATCAAGCAACGAATATCTCTTATTTTGTTTCTAAGCTAATCACTGTTACTATATTTTACAAAAAGAATATTGACTTTTTACTATATACATCGAGTCATTCGGCAAAAGCAAAAATAATTTGATTTTTCCCCAAGGTACCTAATTCAAAATCTTACTCGAACACCCCAAGACTAAGGGTTTGTTCTGAAGAGTTAAATCTTTTTAACTGAATTACATCTTAAATTATTGTTTTCTTAGTACTTTAAATTTTTAAGCATATAGAAATATATAGTGTCTTATTGAATCGCAAATAAATTAAGCAGCGTCGATCAACACTGGTTCATACCCGCCACTAGCATATGTCTTAGCCCAGAGCAACCCTGGCACTCGCAGTTCTCCAGCCAATGGTTCCTCGCTGTTAGACCGCGCGGAGCTGCGTGTGGAGTGCATAAGGTGCGCCTGCCCGCCATGTCAGTTTGTCGTCTGTAAACCAAGCTTGCTAGCTTGCATCTAGATTGCATCGAGCTTGCATCGAACTTGCATCAGGTTAGTAAAATTAATAAAATATATAATACTGGCAATAAAAGAGAGAGAGAGAGAGAGAGAGAGAGAGAGAGAGAGAGAAATACTATATATTTGACTATTATGCATACCCATATTATGGAATAATTGGAATTGAAATATATTGATATTGACACGTAAATGTAACGCGAGTTGACGCACGTCAATAGATAAACCAATTTGTGTTTGTTTTGTGCTAGTTATTAATTACTGTAATATTATGATGATTGCAACTAATATAGTTTTGTTTGATCTATCTACACAAAGTATAATTATTTTTACTTTTCAAAATTTTCACGAACCTGATTCTGAATCCCTTTCGTTTATAATTCATGCAGCGCCCAACATCAGAGAAGTGAGGACTTGAAGCACTTGTCTACCGAGGACTACACGAGGACTTGACGACCGTACGTGAGGATCTAAAAAGGACCTATATTACTTGAGGATTGCTAAGATAAGTGGACAAGCAACGTTATTTTAGTACCAATTAATATAAGAGTGCATATTTTGCCGGCTCTTTTTTGTTCACCTGTTGAGCAGACAAGTGCGGGCACGGAGCTCTTGTCGTGCAACACTGTGACCTTGCAACACAGCGCAGCCTCGCAGCAGTATGTAGTTGTTAATTACTTGTAATGGTTATGTTTGTTTTAAAATTTAAAACCACTCAACATTTTAAATAAGCATTACAATTACCAAATGTGTTATAATACAGAGTTTTATTTATTTTAATATTTATAAATTTATTTATATGATAGATAGATAGATAGATAGATAGATAGATAGATAGATAGATAGATAGATAGATAGATAGATAGATAGATAGATAGATAGATAGATAGATAGATAGATAGATAGATAGATAGATAGATAGATAGATAGATAGATAGATAGATAGATAGATAGATAGTTACAGGTAAATACATAAAATTTCAATATAATGATGTATTTGAAAGAAATATAATGTTTATTTTAAATGATAAATAGATTTGATCACGACACCACCATTACCACTACAAGTAAAATAAACCGTTGCTACCTCACTGGTTTTTCAATACAAGATCAGAGTGTCGCAGGACTAAAGAGCTGCATGACTATTCTTAGCTAGCAATATTTATGCTATGTTGACATAAATGCAGCATAAATTACTTATCCCTGTACAAAATTAGCTAATGTATATTTCCCAGGCCTTGGAAAACGATATCGCGCAGTGTTGGATCAAATATATCAGACTTATACAGCGCATGTAATTGACTTGCCCAGGATTCAACAAGAGTTTCTCCCGCTGTTACTGTCTTGCTGCCAGGACGAGAACGGTCAAGTAAGAGGTTGTGTATGCTTACAACTAACCAGCAAGGCACGAGCTAGGACTTGGAACACTTCTGGCTAGACCCACCCTCTTGCGGCTCTTACCCTCGCTTGTGATGATAGTCAGCGATGAGGAGCCGGTGATATAGCTGAGCGCCGTGCAAGCAGTCTCCCAACTGCTCAACCTGTTGCGACATGGTGTGCAGATTATAAGTTGAGCACTCGAGATGATCTCTTTTTGAATCAAGTGAGA
This sequence comes from Ecdyonurus torrentis, assembly GCA_949318235.1. Taxonomy (NCBI): domain Eukaryota; kingdom Metazoa; phylum Arthropoda; class Insecta; order Ephemeroptera; family Heptageniidae; genus Ecdyonurus; species Ecdyonurus torrentis. The sequence goes on from OX439132.1 coordinate 42,815,190, forward strand.
ATTAAGAGTTTGATTAGAAACACAAGTGCAGAAATAATTAAGTATTTAATTTACTCTGCATATATTTGTAGCATAAATTTATGCCTAATTATAACACCATAAAAATTATTTTATTTGGACAATATAATAAGTTACGCTCAATAGCTCTGTAATTATAAGGTATAACTTAAAATATGCCGTATTATACTATGCTAATAATGAGCAATATTTTTTAATATTGTGAACTTAATTGTCATACGAGTTCGTGAGAAAATTTTTCATTGTGAATTTTGCCAGTTAAAATAAATATTTAAATCTGATGTTTTTATTGACAGGTTCTGATGAGGGTGACTGCTACCTGCTCCATGCCTCACAACTTAGATTTTAAAACGTTCCATGTCGTTCCATGTAGAACAGAACTATATTTCTGTTCTGAGCAGATCCGAGACCGTGACTTGTCATTTCAATTTGACGTCAAGTAAGTAATTTACTACATATATCAATTAACTAAACATCAGATATAACTAACTGCATTTACATTGATAAGCATGGAGAAAAATCCAAAATATTTTGCTATTTATGTGCTGTGTATATTACACTAAGTTATCAAAGTTTATACAGCGAATATTATGCATTTAAATAGAATTCGGAATGCCTGTACTGTAATTATTTCTATCCTTTTTCTTCTGAGGCCGTGGTTTTGCACTGACAGTACTGTAAGTTTACGCTCTCGTGTTCTCGTCACGTTGATGTCTATGTGTATGTACTATGTAGGTAATGTTGGTCATAAACTTTGTTCTCTTGCATCAAATAATGTGCATGTCATTTGAATAACCAATGCTGATTGACATTGTAGCAGCAGAAAGCAGCATCTATGAACAGCACTAGTGTATCACAGCTACATTAGTATAAGATAAAGAGAGAGATAGAGAGAGAGAAGATTGTATATTCACCTGGCGATAAATACATAAAATTGTATTTAATATTAAGACACTCGCAAAGTGGCCTACGTTACTTCGTGGTGGGGTTTTTATTTTTTTTTAAGAAAAATCAAAACCAAGCATACGAAAAAAGGTTACTGAAGAGTAATTATACTCCTTTTTTAATATTTAGAATAAATTTGTTAAATATAAAAAGTTTATAAGATGTGCACAGCTAACTGTTTACCACTGAAAAAATAAAGTTTTTACCAACAAGTTACTGTTTAAACTTTTTTAAATAAAAGTAACTAAGCTTTAATGAAGAGGTTCCTTTAATGAAGAGTTTCATATCCGTAACTGAATAAAATCGTATATTGTTATTTTCCATGCAATTTAAAGTTTTATAGGCCTATTAAAGTAAAAAAAATTATTTTTATTATTTTTTCTATCTCATTCTCAGATAAAAAATCAAGCAGCAACGACCAACGCTTGTTCACACTCGCCTGCCAGCAAGTGTTCCATGTCACAGCACCCCTGGCACTCGCAGTGCTGGGACCAATGGTTCCTCTGATAGACCACGCTGAGCTGCATGCGGAGTGCAGCAGTTTGAGTTCCTGTCAGCCATGTTGATGTTCGGTCTGCAGACTAAGCCGGAGGTCTTGAGGAGGATATTCTGTGAGTTATCATCAGATATCAGTCAGGATTTAAGGAGAAATGTGGCGGCCAGCTTGCATCAGGTTAGTAAAACAAATATTTATTATATGATTTAAGATTTGTCTTATAGCACTGATAAGAAAGTAAAGTATATGATACAAAAAATAATGCTATGTTTAAAATACACGCACAGATCTTCCTGTGCATTGCTGCCATAAAAAAATAACAAAAACGAAAGCATGAAAGAAACAATAAATTTAAGTGTTTTGCTTCTCAAAATTTTATATTTTGATAGATACAGGTACATTGGGTAAATACGCGAAACACGGGCGTCATGGCCAATTTTCCTAATTTAGCTCGCAGCATTGTTTGTATATATTTATATCCTTTATGACATACTGCGCACAGGGTAGCATAAGTAATGGAAATACAATTATTGTTATTGAAGAGTTCAAAAAGATGGATAAATGTTTTTGTGTGTGTGTGTGTGTGTCAAATAAGCCAAGCGTAAACTTTTAGAACGTTAGGTATATTTAAATTAAAATACCTCAAGTTATTGATATCCTGCAGAGTATGCAACAAATATGTCATCTATTCGTAACTGGTTGCATACTTTCATATCTTGTAGGCGCTTTAATAATAACGTTTGCTCTCTTTTTGTTCCAGTGCGTCAATAGTCTTGTGTGTACAAAGTCATGCTGAAGTGGAGGCAGCACGGACATGCTTTCAATCACTGGTAACTTTACAGCTTTATCTATTTTTTTTTTCCACCGAACCTTTTTTTGCGTTTTACATTAGCTTGTTCTGTAAGCTATACACAAATATTGTGCCAGCTAGGAAATTTTTCCTTTTTAATAGCATCTAATCATGACGTAATTACATGTATACTACGTTTATATGTATGGTCGATCTTTGTTATTTCTTCGTTTAGAACTTTAAACCTGATCAAAATGAACGAAACTTCACATAAAAAAGTTCCATGTTCAACATGCGACTCATTTCATCGGCTCAAAAATCAAGATCAAGCAACGAATATCTCTTATTTTGTTTCTAAGCTAATCACTGTTACTATATTTTACAAAAAATATATTGACTTTGTACTATATACATCGAGTCATTCGGCAAAACCAAAAAGAATTTGATTTTTCCCCAAGGTACCTAATTCAAAATCTTACTCGAACACCCCAAGACTGAGGGTTTGTTTTGAAGAGTTAAACCTTTTTAACTGAATAACATCTTAAATTATTGTTTTCTTAGTACTTTAAATTTATTTATTTATTTATTTATTATTCACATAGGTTATACATATTTTACATAGGTTGGTCGCATATTTAATCTTGCAATCAGCGAGCTATGCTCATACGAAACAATTTAGTAAAAGAAAGACAAATGTTTAAAGAAAGAAGTGTCGAGTAAAGTATATAAGGGTACATAATATAATAGCCTATACATTTTTTTTTTCTTCCCAGTTACAGAAAAGATAAAGAAATAAAGATAACTGCCAAAGAAGATTTAAGACATTATATATATAAGAGTGTAAAACAAGGTCAAGAATACTATTCAATCATAATTTCAGAATATCAAACTATAGTAATGTAAATAATATAAATAATAATCAAAATTAAAGTAAATTCAACTTTTTTTTTTTTTCTTTCTCCAGTTACAGTAAAGAAAAATAAACAATGATAAACTATCAACGAACTTTTACTACAGTTTATAAAGTATAAAAGAAGACCAAAGAATACTATTAAATCAAACTTTCAGAATATGAAAAACATAGTAATGCTAATAATATAAACAATAATAATAAGAAAAAAAAAAATATATATATATATATATAAATTCAACATTTTTTTTTTTTTTTTTTAACAGTTACAGTAAAGATAAATAAACAATGATAAACTATCAAGGAACTAAATTCTAAACATATAGAAATATATATTGTCTTATTGAATCACAAATAAACTAAGCAGCGTCGATTGACACTGGTTCATACCCGCCACTAGCATATGTCTTAGCCCAGAGCAACCCTGGCACTCGCAGTTCTCCAGCCAATGGTTCCTTGCTTTTAGACCGCGCGGAGCTGCATGTGGAGTGCATAAGGTGCGCCTGCCCGCCATGTCAGTTTGTCGTCTGTAAGCCAAGCTTGCCAGCTTGCATCTAGATTGCATCGAGCTTGCATCGAACTTGCATCAGTTTAGTAAAATTAATAAAATATATAATACTGGCAATAAGAGAGAGAGAGAGAGAAATACTAAAGATTTGACTATTATGCATACCCATACTATGGAATAATTGGAATTGAAATATATTGATAATGACACGTAAATGTAACGTGCGTTGACGCACGTCAATGGATAAACCAAGTTGTGTTTGTTTTGTGCTAGTTATAAATTACTGTAATATTATGATGATTTCAACTAATATAGCTTCGTTTGATCTATCTACAAAATGTATAATTATTTTTACTTTTCAAAATTTTCACTAACCTGATTCTGAATCCCTTTCGTTTATAATTCATGCAGCGCCCAACATTAGAGAAGTGGGGACTTGAAGCACTTGACTACCGAGGACTACGCGAGGACTGGACGACCGTACCTGAGGAGCAAAACAGGACCTATATTACTTGAGGATTGCTAAGATAAGTGGACAAACAACGTTATTTTAGTATTAAATAATATAAGAATACATGACTTGCTGTCTCTTTTGTTCACTTGTCGAGGAGACAAATGCGGGCACGGAGCTCTTGTCGTGCGACACTGTGATCTTGCATGACGATGTAGCGCAGCCTAGCAGCAGAATGTAGTCCTTAATTACTTGTAATGATTATGTTTGTTTCAAAATTTAAAACAACTCAACATTTAAAATAAGCATTTCAATAACTAAATATGTCATAATACAGAGTTTTATGTATATTTATATTTATTAATTTATTTATATGATAGATAGGTAGGTAGATAGATAGATAGATAGATAGATAGATAGATAGATAGATAGATAGATAGATAGATAGATAGATAGATAGATAGATAGATAGATAGATAGATAGATAGATAGATAGATAGATAGATAGATAGATAGATAGATAGATAGATAGATAGATATTTAGGTAGTTACAGGTAATTAAATAAAATTTCAATATAATGATGTATTTGGAAGAAATATAATTTATTATTTTTAATCATAAATAGATTTGATCACGACACCACCATTACCATTACAAGTAAAATAAACCGTTGCTACCTCACTGGTTTCTCAATGCAAGATCAGAGTGTCGCAGGACTAAAGAGCTGCATGACTATTCTAAGCTAGCAATATTTATTCTCTATTGACATAAATGAAGCATAAATTACTTATCCCTGTACAAAATTAGCTAATGTATATTTCGCAGGCCTTGGAGAACGATATCGCGCAGTGTTGGACCAAGATATATCAGACTTGTACAGCGCATGTAATTGACTTGCCCAGGATGCAACAAGAGTTTCTCCCGCTGTTACTGTCGTTCTGCCAGGACGAGAACGGTCAAGTAAGAGGCGTTGTATGCATTCAACTAACCAGGCAAGCATGAGCTAGGACTATGGCCTTTTCTGGTATACCTGGCCTCTTACGGCTCTTACCCTAGCTCGTGATGATGGTTAGCGATGAGGAGCCGATGATGTAGCTGAGCACCGTTAAAGCTGTCTCCCAACTGTTCAACCTGCTGCGACATAGTGAGCACATTATAAGTTGAGCTCTCGGGATGATCTGCAGAGTTAAAGTTAAAAAATTAATTTTATTATTTTTTCTTTCTGATTCTCAGATAAAAAAATCAAGCAGCAACGACCGACGATTGTTCACACTCGCATGTCAGCAAGTGTCCCAGATCACAGCACCCATGGCACTCGCAGTGCTGAGACCAATGGTTCCTCTGATAGACCACGCTGAGCTGCATGCGGAGAGCAGCAGGTTGTGCGCCTGTCCACCATATTGGTGTTTGGTCTGCAGTCTAAGCCGGAGGTCTTCAGGAGGATATTCTGTGAGTTATCATCAGATATTAGTCAGGATTTGAGGAGGAATGTGGCGGCCAGCTTGCATCAGGTTAGTAAAACTAAATTTATATATATGAACTAAGGTTAAGCACTGATAAGTAGAGACCGGATTTTTAGGTGAAAATTTTGGTAAAAAAAGGTCTAAAATAGGTGATTTTTTTGCACAAAAAAGATGAAAACAATGTGAAAAAAAGGTGATAAAACCTAAAAAAAAGGTGATACAACCTGAAAAAAGGTGATGAATTCAGAAAAAAGGTGATACATTTTTTTTTAAAGTAAAAAAAAAAGAATAAAAGATTTTTTTAGTGTATGCTATACTGTCTATAGGTATTTTGTAGCTACAAGTACAACCTACAACAACAAAAAAAAAAAAAAAAAAAAAAAAAGAGAGATTCATTGTATAATACTATATTTAAAGGAAACAAATAGACTAATAGAGGCAAATTTGCACATCATTTCATTCGGTCATTGGCTCTTCTTCTGCGCCACCTTCGTCTTCTGCCTCATCTTCTTCTTCTTCCTCCTCATCTTCACCCTCTACAATCAGTGTTTCCATGTCAATTTCTTCACCCAGTTTATTTATGTTGCAGTTACATACGACAATCATCTCCAGATTGTCGTCAGTTAAATTTGTTAAATTTGATGGCATACAATGGATCTCTGTTTTAAAAAGTTAAGGTAAAAAATCTTTTTTTTTTTTTAAACGTTTTGTTAATTCTTAAAAAAATACTCATTTAGGTGAAAAAAGTTGAGGAAAAGGTGAAAAAAGGTGGTAAAACCTAAAAAAAGGTGAAAAAAGTTGAAAAAAAGTAAAAACCTAAAAAAAGGTGAAAAATAAAAAAAAGTTGATCTTAAACGGCTCGAAATTTTCGTCTGAAAATCCGGTCTCTACTGATAAGAAAGGTGAACTCTCGAGATGATCTCGTTTTGAATCAAGTGAGAAATAAGATTTTGAAAAGAATCACAAGTGCATAAATTATTAAGTATGTAATTTATTCTGCATAATATATATCTTTGTTGAATAAATTTATGCTTCATTATAACACCATAAAAATTATTTTATTTTGACAATATAATAAGTTACGGCTTATAGCACTGTAATTATGAAGTATAACTGAAAATATGCTGTATTACACTATGGTAAAAATGAGCTATATTTTTTAATATTGTGAACTTAATTTTCTTCTTTCGTGAAAGATTTTTTTTATTATTAATTATGCCAGTTAAAATAAATATATAAATCTGATGTTTTGATTGACAGGTTCTGATGTTGGTGACTGCTGCCTGCTCCATATGCCTCGCAACTACATTTCGCTTCTAAGCAGATCCGAGACCGTGACTTGTCATTTCAATTTGACGTCAAGTAAGTGATTTACTACATATATCAATTAATTAAACATCAAATAAAACTAACTGCTTTATATTGATAAGCATGGAGTAAAATTCAAAATATTTTGCCATTTATGTGCTGTGTATATTACACTAAGTTAGGAAAGTTTATACAGCGTATATATATTGCGTTTAAATAGAATTCGGAATGCCTTTATTGTTATTATTTCTTTCCTTTTTAATCTGAGGCCGTGGTTTGCACTGACAGTACTATAAGTTCACGCTCTCGTGTTCTCGTCACGTTGATGTCGATGCGTATTTAAATAATGTTGTTCATAAACTTTGTTTTCTTGCATTAAATAATGTGCATGCCATTGAAAAACCAATGCTGATCGACATTGTAGCAACAGAAAACAGAATTTATGAACAGCACTAGTGTATCACTGCTACATTTGTAAGAGAGAGCGGGAGAGAGACAGAGAAAGAAGAATGTATATTCACCTTTAACTAAAAAAAACTGTATTTAATATTAAGACACTCGCAAAGTGGCCTACGTTACTTCGTGGTGTTTTTTTTAAAAAAATTTTAAAGAAAAATTTAAACCAAGCATACGGAAAACGGTTACTGAATAGTAATAATACTCTTTTTTTAATATCTAGAATAAGTATGTTAAATACAAAAAGTTTATAAGATGTACGCAGATAACTGTTTACCACTGAAAAAATAAAGTTTATACTAACAAGTTACTGTTTAAATTTTTTAACCAAGTAAATGGGCTGTAACGAAAAGTTACATATCCGTAACTGAATAAAATCGTATATTGTTATTTTCCATGCAAATTAAAGTTTTATAAGCCTATTAAAGTGAAAAAATTAATGTTATTATTTTTTATATCTGATTCTCAGATAAAAAAATCATGCAGCAACGACCGACGCTTGTTCACACTTGCCTGCCAGCAAGTGTCCCATGTCAAAGGACCCCTGGCACTCGCAGTGCTGGGACCAATGGTGCCTCTGATAGACCACGCTGAGCTGCATGCGGAGTGCAGCAAATTGAGCGCCTGTCCGCCATGTTGTTGTTCGGTCTGCATACTAATCGGAGGTCTTGAGGAGGATTTTCTTTTACTTATCATCAGATATCAGTCAGAATTTGAGGAGGAATTTGGCGGCCAGCTTGCATCAGGTTAGTAAAACTAAATATGTATATATATATATATATATATATATGAACTAAGGGTTGTCTTATAGCACTAATAAGAAAGTAAAGTATATGATACTAAAAATAATGCTATGTTTAAAATACACGCAAAGATCTTCCTGTGCATTGCTGAAAAAAAAAAAAAGAAAAAAAAAAACAGAGCATGAAAGAAACCATAAATATAAGTGTTTTGCTTCTCAAAATTTTTAATTTTGTTAGATACATGTACATTTGGTAGATACATGATATATGGGCGTCATGGCCAATTTTCCTAATTTAGCTCGCAGCAGGGTTTGTATATATTTTTATCCTTAATAACATACTGCGCACAGGATAGCATAAGTAATGACAAAACAATAATTTTTATGGAAGAGTTCAAAAATAAAGGATAACTGTTTTGTGTGTGTGTGTGTGTGTCAAATAAGCCAAGCGTAAACTTTTAGAACATTAAGCATATTTAAATTAAAATACTTCAAATTATTGATATCCTACAGAGTATGCAACAAATATTTCAGGTATGCGTAACTGGATGCATACTTTCATATTTTGTAGGCGCTATAATATGGTAAAAATATATATAACGAAATTTTTTGTCCCTTTGGCTGACTTGGTTATAAATTTGTACAACGTAAACCCAAACATATGTAATTTATGTAATGTTTTTTTTTTTTTTTTTTTTTTTTGCAATAAAGCCTATTTTGAATTAAATTGAATAACGTTTGCTCTCTTATTGTTCCAGTGCGTCAATCGTCTATTGTGTACAAAGTCATGCTGAAGTGGAGGCAGCACGGACCAGCTATCTATCACAGGTAACTATACAGCATAATATATTACATCTTTTTTTCCTTTTTTTTTCGCCGAACATTTTTTGCATCTTTCATTAGCTCGTTTCGTAAACTATACCCAAATATTGAGCCAGCTTGTAAATTGTTCTTTTTTAAAAACATCTGATCATGACGTGCTTACCTGTTTACTACGTTTATATGTATGGTCGATCATTGTTATTTCTTCGTTTAGAACTTTAAACCTCATAAAAATGAACGAAACTTCACATAAAAAAGTTCCATGTTCAATATGTATAGCTGTTTTCTTGCAACAAAAAAAGCACTTTCATTTCAATAACCATAGTTGATTATCATTTTAGTACCAGAAAACAAGGGTTACAAAAAGCATTTATAGTGTAAAAGCACTTTATACTGGACTTTTTATTTTCAGTACAGTCAACCGGGGTCAAATTGAAAGGCCGGGGCGAAATTGAAAGGTAGCAAAGTGAACATTTAAAGTTGTATTTTAAAATTTCTTGGCGGTTTTCGTGACAAAAAATTATATTAATAGATGATGTAGGTATTCATCTTTCGTTTTAATTTATTTTTAGACACAATAGCATGTGTTTTTGGTGAGAAATAATTTTTTTAGAGAATAAAGAAATTTTGTGCAAAAAATGAAGCTCCAGAAATAAGGACTCCACAGGGTAAGTAAAACTATTTTCAATATTCTTACAGTATGTAACTTGCCACAAATGTTCTTGTGAACACTCACACCAATTTTTTTGTTAATGGGTTCATTAGTTAAAATTTTAGGAGTGTTAAGTTCCTCCGGGGTCAAATTGAAAGGCTCTCCGGGGTCAAATTGAAAGGTTGTATTGTTAACATACAGATTGCCGTTTTCTCGAAAATCTTAAAATATTCATTTTTATTTTACAAAATCTGTTAAATAATTTATTTAAGATACTTGATATTGATATGAGATATTGATTTGCATATATTTCAGGTCCATGTGGTATACAAAATGCCCCGGCAACGTAAGAAAGAACCAGGCAAGCGATCCTATAAAAACTACACTGAACTATTTCTCAACCAGGCAAAGGAAAATGTACAGTCTGGTCAATTATCTCTTGCTAATGCATCCAAATTGTACAGAATACCTTTAGGGATATTGCACAATAAGTTAACTGGCAAGCACACCAAGAAGAACGGAGGACAGACTGCTCTCACGGAGACGGAGGAAACTGTCTTACTTGACTGTATCCTCATTGCTTCGGATTGGGGATACCCATTGAATTTACTTGACTTTAGAATGCATACCGAGTTGGTATGGCCAAGTGTTGAAGGTAGCTGACTTGTAACTCTGTACTCCTCACCGAGTATAGGTTCGAGCCACTGCTGGGTCCGTACTTGAAGTGTGAGAGCACAATGCATTGCACGATGCATGTTTACATGCATTCCATGACAACGCACAGCATTCGGGAGGTGCATGATTGATGTGATTGCACCGACCAGCCTGCCTAGATGTTTCCACGGTTTCTCTAGGCTGTCATGGCGAATGCGGGGCTTTGTACTTAGGCCGTGGCTGGCCCGTGTGTGCTTTTCCATTAATTTGGAAAGTCCTTACTTGTCGATAAGACAATGTCTTGACTGGGACTGGGATTGGTGTGGCACGATAACACAATATGGCAAGCAAGCAAAAAAAAAAAAAAAGAAAAGAAAAAAAAAAAAAAAAAAAAAAAGAAAGAAAGAAAGAAAGAAAAGAAAAGAAACAAACAAACAAACAAACAAAAAAGAAAAAAGAACAAAAAAATGAACACAGGCGACAAGATCAAAGCCAATATCCTCAGTGCATTGCATTTAGAGCTACAGGAGATTGTACCATACAACTTAAGTGAGCTACTGGAGCATCTCCCTGGTCAACAAGATGATCCTAACAATTTCAATCAGAGACCAATCAAGCTCTCATCAGTTTCTGCAAGGAGCAAAGAGGTTTTGGCAAGCCACCACCCCAGAAGAAGCGCAGGAGTCGCCTGAACATTGTGCCTGGCAAGAGTGTGGCTGCCACACAGGATCCTGAGAGTGAGAGCAGCAATGGGGTCACAGGTATGATATAACTTGCTCTTTTATGTATGTACTGGAATTAATGTTTCAACTTGTATAGGTGTCAGCAGCTCCGACAGCAGTAACTCTGAGGGAGGTGATGATGATGACAACGATGATGATGAGGGAGCAGGAGAAGAGGAGGAAGAAGCTGCTGACATCCCACCAATTAGACTGATCCCCCCTGGTAGCTACCTCTTGGCCCGCTTCCAAGGTGGAAGTGGCCGACACCCAGTTTGGTTCCGTTACGTGTGTGTGGTAGAAACTGGAACCTCTGATGGTCTCCAAGTCATGGGATTTCAATCCCTTAATGGAAGCAAGACTGTTTTTGAACCTAAAGCAAGGGATATATCAGTCATAAGTCATAACCCATAGTGACATTGTGGCTGTTTTACCTCACCCTACCCTTGTGAAAACAAAAAGTAGATTGCACTACCAATTCTAGAAGACAATATTAAGGAATTGTAAATATATGAATGCCTCCTATTATTATTTTTTAAATATTATATTACAATTTAAAGGCATAGGCCACATGAAAACATGCATTTACATCACAAAAAACTTGATGGGGCTCGCATAAATAAGGTAGTTGGTCTCAAAACCCCCAACTGTAGCACCGTAGCAGTAATCAGAAAATTTTGATTTATGCAACCCGCACAACATTTTGATACCAGTTTTTGCCTGTTTATGATGTCATATTCAGGAATGTTGCATAATTTAAATTTTTTTGAAGCTTTTTTTGTGAGGCCACATTTACATTCTGGTAAAAATTATCATCAGCTTTGTAGATCCCATTTTGTGTTTAGCATGTTGTTTCATGTTTGCTATGCCTTTAAGGTATACAGTATTGTAAGTATGTGTCATTATTAAATCTGAAATTATTTTATATGTTTGACATGAGACATACATTTTGTTCATTTTGTAATGAATTTTATTGATTTAAATGTTATCATCATGTAAATTTGGAAATTTAATAAATATAGATTTGAATAATAATAAAAAACTTTTTCTGGGGGGATTAGGGGTGGAAGGGGGGGTGGGATAGGTGGTATGGGTGGGGGGAGGGAGGGAAGACACATTACTTAAAAACAGTTTTAGCTTATAATATAAAAGTTTTAAAGTTGAAATGTACAATTAGGTGGCTACAACTATTTGTACCGTGAAACCTTTCAATTTGACCCCGTTGCCGGGGCGAAATTGAAAGGTCTGTTTTTATTTTTTTTTAATTAGGGAGTTTGGCCTAAATTTCAAATTTCAGCTTTTTTATGTAGTACTAACAGACCTTTGTCCTAATATATTTTTTTTGTTTCTGTCAAAAAATTATTTTTAAAGTTATAACACAAAATGTGTCTAAAACCTTTCAATTTGACCCCGGTTGACTGTATGATAATTTCAAATTTTTATTATTTTTGTTTCAGATGTCAGCTAGCTACGGTACTTGGTGTTTACACCTTTACAAAACGTGGTCCTGTTGAAGAAGAGCTAAGCTTACCTTATAAAAGATGTACAAAATACTATAATATTATATATCTTTTGTTATGATTATGTTGCTTCCAAAACTAAAACAAGTTAACATTTAAAATATAACATTTAATTCTACTAAATATACCTAGGTATATTAAATTTTTATTTATTTATGTGATAGATAAATAGATAGATAGATAGATAGATAGATAGATAGATAGATAGATAGATAGATAGATAGATAGATAGATAGATAGATAGATAGATAGATAGATAGATAGATAGATAGATAGATAGATAGATAAATAGATAGATAGATAGATAGATAGATAGATAGATAGATAGATAGATAGATAGATAGATAGATAGATAGATAGATAGATAGATAGATAGATAGATAGATAGATAGATAGATAGATAGATAGATAGATAGATAGATAGATAGATAGATAGATAGATAGATAGATCCGCATCTAGGTAGGTATATAAATGCACACGCATGTAGGTAGATATAGATAAATAGATAGATAGATAGATACTGAGGTAGGTAGATAGTTAAATAATAAAATTTTACTATAACGATATTTATTTGGTAGAAATAAAATGTTTACTTTAAGTGTTAAGTTGCTTTGATTAATATATTAAATGCAAAACTATTTTTGCATTTACATGCTTTGTAGTTCAATAGCATAATTTCACTAAATTTTAATTAAATTTACGATTTGAATAATAACTTAATAGCTTTAAAATTAAAAAATAATAATTATGTATGCATTGCAAGATTGTAAAATACAATAACATGATTTTGTGTCTTGATAAAATATAACTTGTGCCATTTGTGCCTAACTTATTATTATTATATCAACGACCATTTATATTTTATGTCGTAAACTCTCAGTTTTGTGTACGTAGTTGAAATCTGTGATTTTCTCTATTTTGTTGAATGTTCAGTTAGGTCAGCAGCAGACTTCAATATAAACATGCTAGTGTTAAAGTTTACTTTTTTTTGTAAAAATTCAATTGTGTGAAATGTTCATTTTTTGGGAACCCTTAATTTGTGCAATTTCAAAAACTAGAGAGTTTAATGTATTTAAATGTATAAATAAAATAAAAAGTTAAATTAGTTTTGCTATTATAAGCTTTGTTTTTGTTTTGTTTTTATCATTTACCCATTCATACAGCTATTAAAAAAAGCATTATATTAATTAAATAAAAAATATACCATGACAAAAAAAAATGGTACAAAATACAAATAAAAAAAACTAACAGCTAAATTTCTTCCTCTAATTCAGACCTAGGCCACCTATAGTTTATATCTATGCTTAAAAAGTTGCATAACTTCAAGGGGCAAATCTAAGTTTGAAAAATAAGTCTTATACCTCCTAGAACTTGATGTTCTCCGAGTATTAATTTTCTTGACTATGCCAACTTCCGTGGCCTCAGATAAAATTACACAGCTACCTTCTTTTGTATTATGTGCTCCGATTACAATATTTTGCGTTTTTAGCTGATTTTTAGCTTGCAAAATGAACCAATTTCCAAAAAAATGATATTACGATGAAAGACTAGTGCAGGAGGTATTTCCCTATCTACTTCAAATCCAGGCAACCTATGATATAGTTATGTTTAAGAAGTTGCCTAAATTCAAGGGGCTAAATATGCTATACCTGCTACTGTGTTATTTTCTCCTAATAACAAAAACCTGGTTTAGACACCACAGAGTGCATCAAGCAGGGATCAGTTTCAGTTTTTTTTATTATGTTTTTTTTTTATAATTATAAATTATTTTCTTGTAATAATAAAATTTAAAAAAAAGTTTCAATTATAACCTTTAAACAATTTCCACAATTAATAATAATATAATCTTAAAACTTTACTTTGACTCGAACCCACACACTTCCAGGTTAAGAGGTTACAAGTCAGCGGCGTTATCCATTAGGACACAAGCGCATTAGGAAGAAAGTGAAAGTAAAACTTCTTGTAGAGTTGCGGTATTTAAATTCATTTCATAAAAAGTATAGTGAGCTTTATAAGACTTGAACCCACGATCTCAAACTCAAGTGTGTGACCTGAACCATTCGGTCACCACAGCGTGTTAATATTAGTTGAAGTTAAACTTTTATTTGAGTTGTAGCTTAAAATTTTATATTTTGCCGCCTGTATAGATAGGCAACTGCTCGTGCATACATGTATCGCGGGTGTACAACACATGCAGGATACGTAAATTTCACACCACGTTAAAACGTCAGATAAAGGTTGAAATTAAAAACTGACCTCAGATTCAAACTCTAATGACCCAAATTAGTAAGAAAACATGTCTAACTCAATTAGATCAAAATTTTACATAAGTAGATTTATGCTAATTCCTCTGAAACAAAAGGGTATATTGAAGATTTGAGGGCAGTTCTGTAATTAGCAGTTGAAGGGCTTTCTACCGATGTATATGTTATTGGGCTTCTTGACAAAAAAGTTTTCAGCTTGAAAAACAAAGAAGTGGTTACTCTTGCTTGTTTTTGTGACCTTGACAATTTGGAACGCGAATTGTTATAATTTGCACCTTGTTGGAAAGCCCTTGATGTGCTGATTACAGAACTGCCCCGTAAGTTTACAAATTTTAACTGTGAAGAGAGAAAATTGCAAATTTATGTTGCAAAAATTTGACTTAGAAATTTTGCAATTTTTTCCGCAAAATTTTATACGAAATTATTGTAATAGGCAAAATAAACATATTTATAATAATAAAATTAAAAATATATGATTTTATTGCTCCTTAAATAAAAAAAATTAATTACGGATTTGCAAGCATTGAAATTACCTAAAGATAACTTGATTTTGAATAATTAAGGCTATTGTGAAGGATAATTCCAATTAAACCTCCCGTATTTATAACTTTACGTGGTTAGTAGACACTTGATAATTTATTTATTTATCCAATTAACGGTATAGTAGCACAATAGGAAAGGGTAAATTACCAAATTGTTGCAAAGATTATCTTATAAACATCCTAAATATCAAAATAAAACGTTATATTTTGCAATTATGTAATAAAATATTATATTTTATCGTACTTCACATTGTAGCCACTTTTTCACACAATAAAAATATTTTTACTGTTTATTACGGCCTATCTATTTAGCTTTACATGACACAGAAGAGAAAATCAGTGGGAAGAAGTGACACAGTTAAAACAAATAGACTTGTTTGCCTAGATTTCCATTTCTAATTTAAATCTAGAGGCAAGCTGTATTTACTTATTGCTAATTATTCTTAAAGGCGTAGAACACGTTGAACAAAAAACATGTCTAATATCCTAACATACCTAAATATCAACGTTTATTTTGCCAGACACATTAATTTCTAATTTATTTTCCATTTACGAAATGACAGCTGCGGGTTTATGACGTCACAGCTCACTAGTCCACGCAAGCGGAAACAAGCAAGCTGTGACGTCACAAACCCGCAGGTGTTATTTTGTAAATGTAAAATAAATTAGAAATCAATGACTCCGGCAAAATTAACTTTGATATTTAGGTATGTTAGGATATTAGGCAAGTTTTTTGTTCCAGTTGTTCTACGCCTTTAATTAAGAAGTTGTATAATTTCAAAGCGCTAAAGCAAGCTATACCTGCTGCTACCTTATGTTCTCATATGGTAACAACAGAATGTGTCAAGCAGGGATCTACAGGTAAAAATAATTAACAACACCAGTCATATGCTTACAGCAAGTTTTGTTTTATTAAATTACAAAATATAGTTTATTTATATATTTAAAGAAATCATTACAAATATAAACAGAAGTGCATGTTCAATTTTTTTTATGATTCCAAACATTTTTCATGAATAACAATAAAAAATAATCTACATTTATTTTTTTATCACAGTTTTAAATATTTAAGGTTCTCTTCAGTTCGCTTGTATCTCGAAATCTAAAAAGCAAAGTTCCTAATTTTTTGATGCATGCCATCTTAAAGTTAATGGTAACAGCTACCCTTGATAAAAATTTCAGCACCCGTGACCATCAGATAAGAGAAAAATTAATTCTTGAAATTAACATGGGCTCTTATGGGACTAAAACTTCAAAAAATCGTAATTCAAAATCTAGCATGGTGACCCCCCCCCCCCCCCAATTTTTACATTTTTTAAGTTACCTTACCCTAATCTATCACTGTGTTAAATTTCAGATTTTTCCTCCTTTACAACTTTCTAGTCAAATCCCGCAGTAGCCTATTTCCCGCCTTAGGCTATATTTTTATTATTTTATGAATTAAAAATTGTAAAATAAAAATATAATGACATATATATTGAAAATATTTACTGTATTATATAAAAAAGTATTATATATCTATTGTTTCTGATAATATGTCTAATATCCTAACATACCTAAATATCTACGCTGATTTAGCCAGAGTCATTGATTTCTATTTTATTTAATATTTACAAAATGCAGATGCGGATTTATGACGTCATAGGTCACTAGTCCACGCATGTGGAAACTGGCGAGCTATGACGTCTAAAACCTGCATCTGGCATTTCGTGAATAGAAAATAAATTAGAAATCAATGACTGTGGCTACATCAACGTTGCTATATAGGTATGTTAAGATATATATAAACTTTAAATATAAAAATTTATTATATTTTATAATTGATTTACAGATGATTTAAGCGGTGAATATATGCCGACGCTGGTTCATTCACGTTTATGCAAATGTCCCTGGATCGAAGCACCACTGGCACCCGCAGGGTCAATGGTTTCTTTGTTAGCCTGCGCGGAGCTGCATGTGCAGTGCAGACGTTTGTGCGTCTGCCCGCCACGTTGGTGTTTGATCTGCAGACCGAGCCGCAGATTTTGAGGAGGCTGTTCTGTGAGTTGTCGTCAGATAAAGTGAAGGCGTGAGGCGCAGTGAGGCAGCGTATAGAGAGTAAAACTGTCTCTTAATCTGTTCTTTTATATGCAAATACATCATGAGATTAGGTACTGCGGTAGCAACAGTATATAAAACATAATAATGATAGAAAACAGCGGTAAATAAATTATCTTCTTCTAAGTTTTTTAGTACCATAATTTCAAATTTGTATTTCACTGACAAAAAAAAATTAAAAAAAAAAAACGCAATAATTATGCTATCTCATTTTTAGCAGACTATTTTCAATTTCAATACAGCATAATTTTTGCTTTATTGCATGCAGCATAAATTACTTAATAAAATCTTTCTGTGTGAGTAAATTAAAAAGTAAATCTATGATGAAAAATAATAAAAATGTTACCTATATAAAATTAAAAACATCAATGATTTTATATATCCTATTTATTTTTTTAGGATTTATTCATTCATTCATTCATTCATTCATTCATTCATTCATTCATTCATTCATTCATTCATTCATTCATTCATTCATTCATTCATTCATTCATTCATTCATTTTCTTCAATCAATCAATCAATCTATACTATATTTATTAATAAAAAAAACAATTTCAGCCGCCTGACACTTATGCTACTCGTAGCAGAGCAGCACCTAGTTGTCAAACTTAACACTAGATGTCCAAAGTGAACGGATTTTTTTTTTTCATTTTTCAAGTGATATTTTTTTACTTCACTTCAAAAATTATTACATTGTTATTTTAAATGTAAGAAACTAGAAAAGTAAATTTTTAACTCGAATCTATTATTTTTAATTGAATGATTTGTCAAAGTTGAAATGCATTGTTATAAATGTTAAAATATAAAATACAAACCAACACTTAAATTAAAATGCTAAATAAATCTCAATTACATATGTTTTTGAAATTAAATATATAAAATTAAACCATTTTTTGAAACCGTAATTTGGAATAGTGTGATAATTTTAACCATCTTGAATATAAAAAAAATATTTTCAAATTATAAAAAAAAACGATCATTCAGCATAAATATGAAAAAATAAGAAAAAAAAAGTTGGCCGCCGCCTGTTGGTTTGCTAGCGGCTAGCCGCTCAACAGCTACGCTCAACAAGTTGCCTATACTTCAAGGCGTGCTTATGTATTAGTCATGCGTATTTTCTTATCAGTTCTAATAGATAATAAATATCACTATTCAATAACATGGCTTGGTGGGCGCAAGCATCACAATCCTCCCAAACGATCACCAAAGGTAAGCAACGTGTGGTCAAGTTTATTCTTGGATCGGTGGACATATTTTTTTCAAATTTCCGGCAAAGGTAAGTTTGAAAAATAAGCTTTATACCTCCTAGAACTTGATTTTCTCCGAGTAATAATTTTCTTGACTTCGTCAACTTACGTATCCTTAAATAAAATTACACAGCTACCTTCTTTTGAATTATGTTCTCCGATTACAATATTTTGCATTTTTTGCTGAATTTTAGCTTGAAAAATGAGCCAATTTCCACAAAAATGGTATTATGATGACAGACTAGTATAGGAGGTATATTCCTATCTAATTCAGATCCAGGCAACCTACAATATAGTTATGTTTAAGAAGTTGCCTAAGTTCAAGGGGCTAAATGTGCTGTACCTGCTGCTGTGCTATTTTCTCCTAATAACAAAAACCTGGTTTAGACACCACAGAGTGCATCAAGCAGGGATCTATGGCTAAAAATAATTACAAACGCAACTACATATAATTACAGTAAGGTTTGTTTTATTAAATTACAAAAGTTGGATGGTACATTCAGTCAGTTTCACTTTATTGATCGAAATATCCATTGATAAATATGTTATGTACTGTATTTTATTTATAAGTAGGTTCAGTCTTCTTTTTTATTATTATTAATATTGTGTTTTTTGTTACTTATAAATTATATTCATTATTTTTATAATATAAACTAAAAACAGTTTCAATTATAATCTGCAAAACATTTTTCACAATAAATAATAATATAATCTTACGATAAATTTTCATTTTTGTTTTGTTTGTTTTATCAGTGAAATATTATATTATTAAGATATTTTTTTATAGTGGATTAGTATATTGATTGATGCTAACAGCTTCAGTAGCGAGTTCAATGTAATCAGCTTATCAAAATTAAACATTGAACTGGCTATTGGATGCCAATATTTTACTTTACATGTTTTCGACCCAGTTTGAGAGGCTACAGAAGGGTTGAGTGATTATTATTATTATATATATACAGTATATATATGAATAATAAGAAAGAGAGAGAGAGAGAGAGAGAGAGGAGAACACCGCACAAGTCGCGAGCTTCGTCTCCCTCAGACTGCCATTCGTTCATATACACATTACTCCCCATGTCACAAACAGCGTTTTTCATACTTTTGGACTTTTTTAATAAAATTATTGTTCCATTAAATTTATCCAGTTTACCTAGCCTAGTAATTCAGGTGAAAACAAAGTCAATTTTATAATCAATATTTAAATTTGATATAATTAGCACAAATGTTAAAAAATGCCAAATGTTAAGAAAAATGGAGTTAGACATGTTTTCTTACTAATTTGGGTCATTAGAGTTAGAATCTGAGGCCAGTTTTTAATTTCAACTTTTATCTTACGTTTTAACGTGGTGTGAAATTTACGTATCCTGCATGTGTTGTACACCCGCGATACATGTATGCACGAGCAGTTGCCTATCTATACAGGCGACAATATATAATGTTTAGCTACAACTCAAATACAAGTTTAACTTCAAATAATATCAACACGGTGCGGTGACCGAATAGTTCAGGTCACACACTTGAGTGTGAGATCGTGGGTTCAAGTCTTATAGCTCACTATACTTTTTATGAAATAAAATTAAATACCGCAACTCAACAAGTAATTTAGCTTTCTTTTTCTTCATGATGCGCTTGTGTCCTAATGGCTAATGTTGCTGGCTTGTAACCTCGTAGCCTGGAAGTGTGTGGGTTCGAGTCAGAGTAAGTTTTTAGATTATATTATTATTATTGTGAAAAATGTTTTGAAGATTATAATTGAAACTTTTTTTTAAAATTTTATTATGTTATAAGAATATGATTTAAAAGTATAAAAAAAAACATAAAAAAAAAACTAAAACTACTGAATAAAATACATAATATATTTATCAATGAATATATTGATCAATAAAGTGAAACTGACTGAATGTACCATCCACCTTTTGTAATTTAATAACACAAACCTTACTGTAATTATATGTCGTTGTGTTTTTAAATAATTTTTCCCATAGATCCCTGCTTGACGTACTCTGTGGTGTCAAAATCTGGTTTTTGTTATTAGGAGAAAATAACACAGTAGCAGGTATAGCATATTTAGCCCCTTGATTTTAGGCAACTTCTTAAACATAGCTATATTGTAGGTTGCCTGGATCTGAAGTAGATAAGGATATACCTCCTGCACTAGTCTGTCATCATAATACAATTTTTGTGGAAATTGGTTCATTTTTTAAGCTAAAAATCAGCTAAAATGCAAAATATTGTAATCGGAGAACATAATTCAAAAGAAGGTAGCTGTGTAATTTTATCTGAGGCTACGTAAGTTGACGAACCCAAGAAAATTATTACTCGGAGAACATCAAGTTCTAAGAGGTATAGGACTTATTTTCCAAACTTACATTTGCCCCTTGAAGTAATGCAACTTCTTAAGCGTAGATATAAACTATAGGTGGCCTAGGTCTGAATAAGAGAAAGAAATTTAGCCGTCAGTTTTATTTATTTGTCTTTTGTTCCAACTTTTTTATCAAGCCATTTTAAAAAAATGCTTTAATAAACAGTAAAAATAATTTTAATCTGATAAAAGTAATTACCATATAAAGTACCATGATTTAATAATGTTTCATTTTTACATGTATATTTTTTACTTAATAAGTATATTGCTTATTTTAATAGCTGTATGATGAATGGTTAATTGATAATAACAAAACAAAAACAAGGCTTATAATAGCATATTTAATTTGATTTTTATTTTATTATACATTTAAATACATTTCATTCTCTAGTTTTTAAAATTTTAAATAATAAGTGACCCAAAAAAGACATTTCACACAATTTAATTTTCACAAAATACAGAACTTTAACAATGGCATGTTTATTTTGAAGTCTGCTGCGGACCAAACTGAACATTCCACAAAAAAAGAAGAACTCACAGATTTTTACTTAAAATTGAGACTTTATGACATAAAATATAAATGGTGGTACATACAATAATAAGTATAGGCGCAACTGGTACAAGCTATTTTTTAATCAAAACATAAAATCATGTTATTGTATTTTACAATCTTGCAATGCAAACATAAAAAATTATTATTTTTAATTTTGAAGCAATTAAAATGTTATTCACAACTTCAATTTAATTAAAATTTGGTAAAATTATGCTATTAAACTACATGGCATGTAAATGCAAAAACAGTTCTGCATTAATGTATTAATCAAAGCAACTTAACATTTAAAGTAAACAATTTATTTCTACGAAATATTTTATTTATTTAACTATCTACCTACCTTAATATCTATTTATCTATCTATCTATTTATCTACCTACATACATGCGTATCTATCTATCTACCTACCTGCATGCGTATCTATCTATCTATCTATCTATCTATCTATCTATCTATCTATCTATCTATCTATCTATCTATCTATCTATCTATCTATCTATCTATCTATCTATCTATCTATCTATCTATCTATCTATCTATCTATCACATAAATAAATAAAATTTAAATATATTTATTTAATTTGGTAGAAATTTTAAGTTAATTTTAAATGTTATCTTGTTTTAATTTTGGCATCAACATAGTCATAGCAAGATAATATTTTATTATTGTACATCTTTGCATGTAAGCTTAGCAAAGAGCAAGGGATACATTTTTTTACTCTTATAGTAAGGCATACGTACACTCTATTTTGTTACTCTCGCGTGGCTCGCTTATCCTGCGGACCAGAAAATTTAGGTAATAACTCACATTTTAATTCTAATATTTATTTAAAATTGTAGAAGCCTCTAGTTAATGTGTTTATGAGAAAACTACTGCACTAAAGTCACAAATAATTTAGATTAGAAAATACTAGACATACTTTTACAAGATTTAATTCAATAAAATGCACCCGAATCAGTGCAATCGGTCACGTGATGACATCCAAATATGTACAAATATTTTTCAAGCGTAGCAGAGTGGGGTTTCTCTGACACATTTGGTCTTCTTGGTGAGCTGTGGATCTTTCATAAGCAGGGATCGAGTAGATGACACGTACACAACAGTTTGTATAAGTACTCTGGTCCTACTTTCCTGTTGCACTTGGAGAGAAGCTCTGCAAGTAAAAAACAATAATATCAAAACTACGCTTTTTATTTTTAAAGACAAGCGTATGTAAATTTTTCTACCATGGCGCCCCTTTTAGTGTATGCTTATAGACCAATTTGTCTTATCTTTGTGTTTTACCGTCAAATCCTTTTACTATTATACACATGTCGTAGTCTATTTTTTAATAAAAATTATTTTATTTTAATAAACTTATTTAATTTATTTTAACTTAAAACGTAACTAAATAGATGTTTTTTTCTCACACATAAAGCATAGAACAGTATTTAATTTTTACCGGAATCTTATCCCGCCCGATTATTTTATACGTTTTACAATTTCACCCTCTTGTGCAGATTTATTATTACAAAAAAAATTATAATCAGTTTGAAAGATCTCATTTTAATCATTCTAATCTCAATTTAATCTTATTTAATTATTAAAAACACATCATGTTTTTTCATGTGGTCTATGGCTTTAATATAACAGCAGAATGTAGAATATCTTACCTGACTGCAGCCATGTGACAGTCCACAAAGATCGACATTGAAATGAGTGACGGTGGAGTAGCCAAGAGTACGACGTTGTTTATGTTCCTCTTCTTCAACAGGACAACGCTTGGTCAAGTGTACCTAAGCTGGCTGACATCTGAAACAAAACAATCAAAATTTAAACTATCATTTATTATGTCTAGTATAGTTCAACTAGGATTCTTATATAAGGCAGTAGGGGACCGACTTGGACGCTACCTCTTATGTACTCTTCTTACATACCTACAAACATAGAAGCCGCATGATAATTAGAAACATGAATATATAAAGGCGGAGATGAGAGTCTTCATAGTAGTTTAAAACTTGTAAAAATGTGTCTATATGTAACAATCTCTCACTTAAATATTTCTGGCTTTATGTGGAATAATCCCAGTTTAAAATTTAAAAATATTTTGTGGATTTTGGTCACTACCTCGAAATAGTTGATAGGAAAGTAAGTATATGACTATGTGTAATCCAAAGAGATTTCCCACTTAAAAGCACCGGTCAGCTAGAGACAAGTTATTGCAGGTCATAATTACTTTGATTAAATGTGCAACAAAAAATTAACAGTCAACTCTCAATTTTGTTATTTCAATTCTGTGAATTTCTCGATTCTGTAAATTACTCCTTTAGGTCCTCAGCAGACTTTAATAAGCGGCTATGTTAAAGCTCACGACTTTGTGAAATGGCCATTTACTGAGTCCCTTGTGATTTCACAAAATCAAGATTATATTGTATAACTTCCAGGAAAAAATTAAGCAAAAAGCTAAAATAATATTAATAATAATAATATTTAAATAACATAACTTTATTTTCTTTGGTGATAAACTAAGCCATCTGCACATCTTAGATGATAGAATTACCAGTAGAAAAACCGAAAATTTTTATTTTTACAAGACTAAATTAGTATTTTTTAACTATTATAAAATATGTGTATATTTCATGTTATTGATACATAAATAAAAGGATATATATAGTGTAAGAGATATGAGAGAGCATAATTTGTGTCATGAAAATTATTGCAATGGGAAATTCTCTAATTTTGATGGTTAGGAGAGAGGGATTCACCATAAAAATTAGAGAATTTAGCTTATCACCTGGTCATCATTCCTGGTCTCTCAATATAGCGCCTATATTCTCATCGTAGCGCCTGGACTCCCATCATAGTGCCTGGACTCCCATCGTAGCGCCATGACTCCCATCTTAGCAGCTGGACTCCCATAATAGCAGCTGGACTCCCATCATAGCACCTGGACTCCCATCATAGCGCCTGGACTCCCATCATAGCAGCTGGACTCCCATCATAGCGCCTCGTCTCCATCATAGCGCCTGGACTCCCATCATAGCAGCTGGACTCCCATCATAGCAGCTGGACTTCCATCATAGCAGCTGGACTCCCATAATAGCGCCTGGTCTCCATCATAGCGCCTGGCGTCCCATCATAGCAGCTGGACTTCCAGCATAGCGCCTGGTCTCCATAATAGCGCCTGGACTCCCATCAAAGCAGCTGGACTCCCATCATAGAAGATGGACTTTCATCATAGCAGCTGGACTCCCATAATAGCGCCTGGTCTCCATCATAGCGCCAGGACTCCCATCTTAGCGCCTGGTCTCCATCATAGCGCCAGGACTCCCAGCTCATCTTCTTCTGATCTTCAGTTTCCATCCAGCATTAGTCCCCTGCAATCAATGTCATTATGTATTGTACATTACACAGTTTGGGAAAAAACCTATTATTTTTAATGTATTATTATTATTACAAATATATAGACTATAAATTACGCAAAAAAGAAAATTCTCTCTCTCTCTCGCTCTCTCTCTCTTTTTTTTAACTTATGCGGATCTTTTGTCCTGCGACACTCTGATCTTGTATCAAAAAGCATCGAGGTAGCAAAGGTTTATTTTACTTGTAATGATAATGGTAGTCTGTAAACAAATCTACTGAACACTTAAAATAAACATTATATTTCTACCAAATACATCATTATATTAACATTTTATTTATTAACCTGTAACTACTTACCTACCTAAGTATCTATCTATCTATCTATCTATCTATCTATCTATCTATCTATCTATCTATCTATCTATCTATCTATCTATCTATCTATCTATCTATCTATCTATCTATCTATCTATCTATCTATCTATCTATCTATCTATCTATCTATCTATCATATAAATAAATTAACAAATATAAAAATAAATAAAACTCCGTTTCATGACATATTTGGTAATTGAAATGCTAATTTTAAATAATGAGTTTGTTTAAAATTTTGAAAAAAACAAAAAACATAACAAGTAATTATAGACTAGATACTACTGCTAGGCTGCGCTGCATTGTGATGCAAGGTCAGAGTGTCGCACGACAAGACCTCCCTGCCCGCATTTGTCTGATCGACAGGTGAACGAAAAAAGACAGAAATCCATGTATATTTATATTAATTGCTACTAAAATTACGTTGTTTGTCAACTTATCTTAACAATCTACAAGTATTGTAATTGTAGGTCCTGTTTGGCTCCTCACGTACGGTCGTCAAGTCCTCTTAAAGTCCTCGGTAGTCAAGTGCGCCAAGTTTTCGAGTTCTCACGTCTCTGATGTTGGGATGTTGGGCGCTGCATGAATTATAAACGAAGGGGATTCAGAAATAGGTTAGTGAACATTTTGAAAAATAAAAATAATTATACAGTGTGTAGATAGATCAAACAAAACTATATTAGTTGAAATCATCCTAATATTACAGTAATGACTAACTAGCACAAAACACAACTAGATTTATCCATAGTATTTCTCCCTCCCTCCCTAACAAAGATGTAACTCTTCAGTACAAACCAACAGTGTTTGAGTAAGATTTTCAAACAGGGTAACAATTAAGTTGAAAGGAGAGGACCACTGGGGACCTTGAGGAAAAAACAAATTCTCTTTGCTTTTGCCGAATGACTCGATGTATATAGTACAAAGTCAAAGTAAAATATAGTAACAGTGATAATAGCTTACAAACAAAATAAGACTAATTTATTGCTTGATCTTGATTTTTGAGCCGATGAAATGGAGTCGCATGTTGAACATGGAACTTTTTTTAGTGAAGTTTCGTTCATTTTTATCAGCTTTAAAGTTCTAAACAAATAAATAACAATGTTCGACCATACATATATACGTAGTAAACAGGTAATGACGTCATGATCGGATGTTGTTAAAAGGAACAATTTCCAAGCTGGCTCATTATTTTTGTATAGCTTACAGAACGAGCTAATGACGAGAAAACATTTTCAGTGAAAAAAAAATGTAATATATTATGCTGTATAGTTACCTGTGATAGATAGCTGGTCCGTGCTGCCTCCACTTCAGCATGACTTTGTACACACTACACGATTGACCCTCTGGAACAAAAAGAGAGCAAACGTTTTTATTATAGCGCCTACAAGATATGAAAATATGCAAGCAGTTACGCATAACTGTCATACTTGTTGCGTACTCTGCAGGATATTAATAAGTTGGAGTATTTAAATTTAAATATAGCTAATGCTCTAAAAGTTTACGCTTGGCTTGTTTGACACACACACACAGAACAGTTATATTTCCTTCTTTTTGAACTATTCAATAAAAACTTACATTACTTATGCTACCCTGTGCGCAGTATTTCATAAAGGATTAAAATTTATACAAACACTGCTGCTTGCTAAGTTATAAAAATTGTTCATGACCCCCGTGTATCACATATCTACCCAATGTACCCATGTCTAACAAAATATAACATTATGAGAGGAAAAAAACTTCGCTAAATTGATTGTTTTTCTGCCCTTGTTTTTTTTTCTTTGATGGTAGCAATGCACAAAAAGATCTGTACGTTTTAAACATACCAATATTTTTAGTATCACATAGTTTACTTTATTATAACTGCTATAACACAACCCTTAGTGTGTGTAAATATATATATATACATATATATATATATATATATATATATATATATATATATATATATATATATATATATATATATATATATATAGATTTACTAACCTGATGGAAACTGGCCGCCACACTCCTCCTCACATCCTGACTGATATCTCATGATGACTCACAGAAGATCCTCCTTAACACCTCCGGCTTAGTTTGCAGACCAAACACCAACATGGCGGACAAACGCTCAAACTGCTGCACTCCACATGCAGCTCAGCGCGATCTATCAGAGGAACCATTAGTCCCAGCACCGTGAGTGCCAGGGTTGCTGTGAGCTGGGACTCTTGTAGGTAGGCTAGTGTGAACAAGCGTCGATCGTCATTGCTCATTTTATCTGTGAAGCAATAAAAATATATTATTATAATTATTTTTTTACTTTAGTAGGCTAAAAATACTTTAAATTTTTATGGAAAATATAAATTTACGATGTTACTCAGTTACTTAGATATAACTCTTCAGTACAAACCAATTACTTGGTTAAAAAAGTTTAAACAGTAACTTGTTAGTATAAAATTTATTTTTTCAGTGGTAAATAGTCAGCTCTGCACATCTAAAAACGTTTTATGTTGAACTAATTAATTCTAAAAATAGAAAAAAAAGAGTAAAATTACTCTTCAGTTACTTTTTTCCGTATTCTTTATTTGAATTTTTCCTATAAAAGAAAAAAAAAAAAAAACGATGTGACGTGGGCCACATTGTGGGCGTCTTAAATACAATTTCAGTTAGCTGCAGCCAGGTAAATATACAATCTTCTCTCTCTCTCTCTCTCTCTCTCTCTCTCTCTCTCTCTCTCTCTCTCTCTCTCTCTCTCTCTCTCTCTCTCTCTCTCTCTCTCTCTCTCTGTCTCTCAATCTCTCTCTTTCTCTAACAACTGTAGCTGTGATACACTAGTGCTGTTCATAAATTCTGTTTTCTGCAGCTACAATGTCGATCAGCATTGGTTATTCAAATACGGCATGCACATTATTTAATGCAAGAAGAAGTTTACAAACAACATTACTGACATACGCACGGACATCAACGTGACGAGAACACGACAACGTGAACTTACAGTACTGTCAGTGCAAACCACGGCCTCAGAAGGAAAAAAGAAATAAATAATAACAGTACAGGCATTCCAGATTCTCTTTAAATGCAATAATATTTTATGTATAAACTTTGCTAACATAGTGTAATATACACAGCACATAAATAGCAAAATATTTTGATGTTTACTCCTAGCTTAGCAATATAAAAGCAGTTAGTTATATTCGATGTTTAGTTAATTTATATATGTAGTGAATAACTTAACTTGAAGTCAAATTGAAAAAACAAGGCACAGTCTCAGATCTGCTCAGGACAGGGATGAAGTTTTGAGGCATGCAGCAGTCACCAACATCAGAGCCTGTCAATCAAAACATCAGACTTACGTATTAATTTTGTCTGGTTAAATAATAATAGTAATTATAAAAGTTTTTCCCACGAAAGAAAAAAATAAATTAACAACATAAAAAAAAGCTAATTTTTAATATTTAGTTAATACAGCGTAATGTCAGTTATACTGCATAATGACAGTGCAATTGAGCGTAAATTATTACTTACTATGTTGTGCAAATAACATAATTTTTATGGTGTGATCTAATTAAGCATAAATTTATGCACCAAAGATATATAATATGCAGTGTAAATCACATACGTTATTAATTCTTTACATGTGTTTCTTTTCAAACTATTATTTCTCACTTGATTAAAATCGAGATCATCTCGAGAGCTCAACTTATAATCTGCTCACCATGTCGCAACAGGTTGAGCAGTTGGGAGACAGCTTGCACGGCGCTCAGCTACATCACTGGCTCCTCATCGCTTACCATCTCCACGAGCGAGAGTAAAAGCCGTAAGAGGGCGGGTCTAGCTAGAAGTCGCCCAAGTCCTAGATCGTGCCTGGCTGGTTAGTTGAAAGCATACAGTGGCCCTCACTTTACTGTTCCCGTCCTGGCAGAAAGATAGTATCAGCGGGAGAAAGTCTTGTTGAATCCTGGGCAAGTCAATTACACGCGCTGTAGAAGTCTAATATATCTTGGTCCACCACTGTGTGATGTCGTTTTCCAAGCCCTGGTAAATAAACATTAGTTAGTTTTGTACAAGAATACGTAATTTATGCTGCATTTATGTCAATATAGCATACATATTGCTAACTGAGAATAACACAATCTATATTATATTTATATATATGATATATATATATATATATATATATATATATATATATATATATATATATATATATAAATATATATATATATATATATTATTTATATTATATATTTATATATATTATATAATATTTACAATCAGATATATGTAAACTATAAATTACGCAAAAAAGGTTGTCTCTCTCTCTCTCTCTCTCTCTTAGCTTATAGAAGACATGCGTGCAGCTCTTTTGTCCTGCGACACTCTGACCTTTTGTATCAAAAAAGCAGTAAGGTAGCAACAGTTTATTTTACTTGTACTGATAATGGTGGTGTCGTAATCAAATCTACTAAACACTTAAAATGACATTATATTTCTACTAAATACATCATATATTAAAATTTTATTTATTTACCTATACCTACCTACCTAAGTATCTATCTATCTATCTATCTATCTATCTATCTATCTATCTATCTATCTATCTATCTATCTATCTATCTATCTATCTATCTATCTATCTATCTATCTATCTATCTATCTATCTATCTATCTATCTAGCTATCTACCTATCTATCTATCTATCTATCTATCTATCTATCTATCTATCTATCTATCTATCTATCTATCTATCTATCTATCTATCTATCTATCTATCTATCTATATCTATCTATCTATCTACCTATCTATCTACCTATCTATCATATAAATAAATTAATAAATATAAAAATACATAAAACTCTGTATTATGACATATTTAGTAATTGAAATGCTAATTTTAAATGTTGAGTGGTTTTAAATTTTAAAACAAACATAATCATTACAAGAAATTAAGACATACTGCTGCTAGGCTGCGCTGTAATGCAAGGTCACAATGTCGCATGACAAGAGCTCCGTGCTCGCACTTGTCTGCTCGACAGGTGAACAAAAAAAGACAGCAAATTATGCACTCTTATATTAATTGGTACTAAAATAACGTTGTTTGTCCACTTATCTTTGCAATCCTCAAGTAATATAGGTCCTGTTTTACTCCTAAGGTACGGTCGTTTAGTCCTCGCGTAGTCCTCGGTGGTCAAGTTCGCCAAGTCCTTGAGTTCTCACTTCTCTAATGTTGAGATGTTGGCGCTGCTTGAATTATACACGAAGGGAATTCAGAATCAGGGTATTGAAAATTTTGAAGTGTAAAATTCATTATACATTGTGAAGATAGATCAAACAAAACTAAACAAGTTGTAATTATCATAATATTATAGTAATTACTAACTAGCTCAAAACACTACTTTGTACTAATTTGTATTCATAATTCTAACATTCGTTGCATAATATTAAAGTTTTATACATTATTAGAGTACTCTGTTTTGAAAATTATAATAGCAATAATTATTATGTGGCTCAATTAGTTAGTAGAAAATTTGGTTGGGTTAAAAGAAAGATTCGTGTCAATTATCAGGTAGTATTTAAAACGTAAATACTTTTACATTGTCATTTTACTAAAGGCACAGAACAACCTAAACAAAAAAGTTTGTATTATTCTAAACCAAACTGAAAATGAACGTTGATTTGACCGTAGTCATTGATTTCTAATTTATTTACTATTTACAAAATGGCGCGAAGAGACATTAACGTTCCAGAGCTTGCTTGGTCCACGCGCGCATAAAACAAGCGGGCTGTGACGTCATTGACTGTTCGTGACATTTTGTGAATGGAAAATAAATTAGAAATCAATGACTCCTATGGTTCTCAGGTTTGTTGGGACATTATTCAACTTTTTTGTTTCAGGTGTTCTACGCCTATAATTCGAAAAAGCCGCAAGAGTACGACTAAAAATAAAAATTTATGTAAAAAGCTAAAGGATTGTTATCGTGCATAACTAAGAAATAATGTAGTTATGTAAATAACTTACGTTAAATTGAGATAACAGATAGCAAAACTTTGTGTTGGTTACTTCTTGCCAAGTTGCCGGATGTTGAAACGTGCTACCGCCAAGTGACTAACGTGACCCTCAGTAGTGACCAACACGTGCAGGTCACGTTCACAAGGACTTGTAGAGACAATCACGGTACGTGCTCATTCTCCTAACTGTAATCTTATTGTTACAAAGAACATCTCATAATAACTAACAATAAAAAAAGAGAAAAAAATGTAGTATCAAGTAAAAAAAAATTATATACCCTGACATATTCCATATAGCAATTTAACAAGTTAATGATCTCACTGGTATTATTAGTGATCATCAAATCTTAGTGCTACATAGAACATCTCAGAATTTCTAAACATAAAAAAAGAGAGAAAAAAATGTAGATTTAAATAAAAAAAATTATATACCCTCAAATATTTCATATAGCTACAAGATAAAGTTCTCACTGGTATTATAAGTGATCATCAAATCTTAGTGTTACATAGAATATCTCAGAATTTCTAACCATAAAAAAAAAGAAAAAAAATGTAGGTTTAAAAAAAAAATTATACCCTGAAATATTCAATATAGCAACAAGATAAAGTTCTCACTGGTATGATTAGTGATCATCAAATCTTAGTGTTACATAGAACATCTCAGAATTTCTAACCATAAAAAAAAGAGAGAAAAAAAAAGTAGGTTTACTTAAAAAAAAATTATACCCTGAAATATTCTATATAGCAACAAGATAAAGTTCTCACTTGTATGATTAGTGATCATCAAATCTTAGTGCTAAATAGAACATCTCAGAATTTCTAACCATAAAAAAAGAAAGAAAAAAAAATGAAGGTTTACTTAAAAAAAATTATACCCTGAAATATTCTATATAGCAACAAGATAATGCTCTCACT
This sequence comes from Ecdyonurus torrentis, assembly GCA_949318235.1. Lineage (NCBI taxonomy): Eukaryota > Metazoa > Arthropoda > Insecta > Ephemeroptera > Heptageniidae > Ecdyonurus > Ecdyonurus torrentis. The sequence continues at coordinate 42,847,338 of OX439132.1, forward strand.
GGTATGATTAGTGATCATCAAATCTTAGTGTTACATAGAACATCTCAGAATTTCTAACCATAAAAAAAGAAAGAAAAAAAAATATAGGTTTACTTAAAAAAAATTATACCCTGAAATATTCAATATAGCAACAAGATAAAGTTCTCACTGGTATGAATAGTGATCATCAAATCTTAGTGTTACATAGATCATCTCAGAATTTCTAACCATAAAAAAAGAAAGAAAAAAAATGTAGCTTTAAAAAAAAAATTATACCCTGAAATACTCAATATAGCAACAAGATAAAGTTCTCACTGGTATGATTAGTGATCATCAAATCTTAGTGTTACATAGAACATCTCAGAATTTCTAACCATAAAAAAAGAGAGAAAAAAATGTAGGTTTAAATAAAAAAAAGTATACCCTGAAATATTCAATATAGCAACAAGATAAAGTTCTCACTGGTATGATTAGTGATCATCAAATCTTAGTGCTAAATAGAACATCTCAGAATTTCTAACCATAAAAAAAGAAAGAAAAAAAAATATAGGTTTACTTAAAAAAAATTATACCCTGAAATATTCTATATAGCAACAAGATAATGCTCTCACTGGTATGATTAGTGATCATCAAATCTTAGTGTTACATAGAACATCTCAGAATTTCTAACCATAAAAAAAGAGAGAAAAAAACTGTAGGTTTAAATAAAAAAATTTTATACCCTGAAATATTCAATATAGCAACAAGATAATGCTCTCACTGGTATGATTAGTGATCATCAAATCTTAGTGCTACATAGAACATCTCAGAATTTCTAACCATAAAAAAAGAGAGAAAAAAATGTAGGCTTAAATAAAAAAAAGTATACCCTGAAATATTCTATATAGCAACAAGATAATGCTCTCACTGGTATGATTAGTGATCATCAAATCTTAGTGTTACATAGAACATCTCAGAATTTCTAACCATAAAAAAAGAAAGAAAAAAAAATATAGGTTTACTTAAAAAAAATTATATCCTGAAATATTCTATATAGCAACAAGATAATGCTCTCACTGGTATGATTAGTGATCATCAAATCTTAGTGCTACATAGAACATCTCAGAATTTCTAACCATAAAAAAAAAGAAAAAAAAATGAAGGTTTAATTAAAAAAAAAATTATACCCTGAAATATTCTATATAGCAACAAGATAATGCTCTCACTGGTATGATTAGTGATCATCAAATCTTAGTGTTACATAGAACATCTCAGAATTTCTAACCATAAAAAAAGAAAGAAAAAAAAATATAGGTTTACTTAAAAAAAATTATACCCTGAAATATTCAATATAGCAACAAGATAAAGTTCTCACTGGTATGATTAGTGATCATCAAATCTTAGTGTTACATAGAACATCTCAGAATTTCTAACCATATAAAAAGAAAGAAAAATATGTAGCTTGAAAAAAAAACTTATACCCTGAAATATTCAATATAGCAACAAGATAAAGTTCTCACTGGTATGATTAGTGATCATCAAATCTTAGTGTTACATAGAACATCTCAGAATTTCTAACCATAAAAAAAAGAGAGAAAAAAAAAGTAGGTTTACTTAAAAAATAATTATACCCTGAAATATTCTATATAGCAACAAGATAAAGTTCTCACTTGTATGATTAGTGATCATCAAATCTTAGTGCTAAATAGAACATCTCAGAATTTCTAACCATAAAAAAAGAAAGAAAAAAAAATGAAGGTTTACTTAAAAAAAAATTATACCCTGAAATATTCTATATAGCAACAAGATAATGCTCTCACTGGTATGATTAGTGATCATCAAATCTTAGTGTTACATAGAACATCTCAGAATTTCTAACCATAAAAAAAGAAAGAAAAAAAATATAGGTTTACTTAAAAAAAATTATACCCTGAAATATTCAATATAGCAACAAGATAAAGTTCTCACTGGTATGATTAGTGATCATCAAATCTTAGTGTTACATAGAACATCTCAGAATTTCTAACCATATAAAAAGAAAGAAAAATATGTAGCTTGAAAAAAAAACTTATACCCTGAAATATTCAATATAGCAACAAGATAAAGTTCTCACTGGTATGATTAGTGATCATCAAATCTTAGTGTTACATAGAACATCTCAGAATTTCTAACCATAAAAAAAAGATAGAAAAAAAAGTAGGTTTACTTAAAAAAAAATTATACCCTGAAATATTCTATATAGCAACAAGATAAAGTTCTCACTTGTATGATTAGTGATCATCAAATCTTAGTGCTAAATAGAACATCTCAGAATTTCTAACCATAAAAAAAGAAAGAAAAAAAATGAAGGTTTACTTAAAAAAAATTATACCCTGAAATATTCTATATAGCAACAAGATAATGCTCTCACTGGTATGATTAGTGATCATCAAATCTTAGTGTTACATAGAACATCTCAGAATTTCTAACCATAAAAAAAGGAAGAAAAAAAAATATAGGTTTACTTAAAAAAAATTATACCCTGAAATATTCAATATAGCAACAAGATAAAGTTCTCACTGGTATGATTAGTGATCATCAAATCTTAGTGTTACATAGAACATCTCAGAATTTCTAACCATAAAAAAAGAAAGAAAAAAAATGTAGCTTTAAAAAAAAAATTATACCCTGAAATATTCAATATAGCAACAAGATAAAGTTCTCACTGGTATGATTAGTGATCATCAAATCTTAGTGTTACATAGAACATCTCAGAATTTCTAACCATAAAAAAAGAAAGAAAAAAATGCAGGTTTACTTAAAAAAAAATTATACCCTGAAATATTCTATATAGCAACAAGATAATGCTCTCACTGGTATGATTAGTGATCATCAAATCTTAGTGTTACATAGAACATCTCAGAATTTCTAACCATAAAAAAAGAGAGAAAAAAATGTAGGTTTAAATAAAAAAAAGTATACCCTGAAATATTCAATATAGCAACAAGATAAAGTTCTCACTGGTATGATTAGTGATCATCAAATCTTAGTGTTACATAGAACATCTCAGAATTTCTAACCATAAAAAAAGAAAGAAAAAAAATATAGGTTTACTTAAAAAAAATTATACCCTGAAATATTCTATATAGCAACAAGATAATGCTCTCACTGGTATGATTAGTGATCATCAAATCTTAGTGCTACATAGAACATCTCAGAATTTCTAACCATAAAAAAAGAAAGAAAAAAAAATGAAGGTTTACTTAAAAAAAAATTATACCCTGAAATATTCTATATAGCAACAAGATAATGCTCTCACTGGTATGATTAGTGATCATCAAATCTTAGTGTTACATTGAACATCTCAGAATTTCTAACCATAAAAAAAAAAGAAAAAAATGTTGGTTTAAAAAAAAAAATTATACCCTGAAATATTCAATGTAGCAACAAGATAAAGTTCTCACTGGTATGATTAGTGATCATCAAATCTTAGTGTTACATAGATCATCTCAGAATTTCTAACCATAAAAAAAGAAAGAAAAAAAATGTAGCTTTAAAAAAAAAATTATACCCTGAAATACTCAATATAGCAACAAGATAAAGTTCTCACTGGTATGATTAGTGATCATCAAATCTTAGTGTTACATAGAACATCTCAGAATTTCTAACCATAAAAAAAGAGAGAAAAAAATGTAGGTTTAAATAAAAAAAAGTATACCCTGAAATATTCAATATAGCAACAAGATAAAGTTCTCACTGGTATGATTAGTGATCATCAAATCTTAGTGCTAAATAGAACATCTCAGAATTTCTAACCATAAAAAAAGAAAGAAAAAAAAATATAGGTTTACTTAAAAAAAATTATACCCTGAAATATTCTATATAGCAACAAGATAATGCTCTCACTGGTATGATTAGTGATCATCAAATCTTAGTGTTACATAGAACATCTCAGAATTTCTAACCATATAAAAAGAAAGAAAAATATGTAGCTTGAAAAAAAAACTTATACCCTGAAATATTCAATATAGCAACAAGATAAAGTTCTCACTGGTATGATTAGTGATCATCAAATCTTAGTGTTACATAGAACATCTCAGAATTTCTAATTATAAAAAAAAGATAGAAAAAAAAGTAGGTTTACTTAAAAAAAAATTATACCCTGAAATATTCTATATAGCAACAAGATAAAGTTCTCACTTGTATGATTAGTGATCATCAAATCTTAGTGCTAAATAGAACATCTCAGAATTTCTAACCATAAAAAAGAAAGAAAAAAAAATGAAGGTTTACTTAAAAAAAATTATACCCTGAAATATTCTATATAGCAACAAGATAATGCTCTCACTGGTATGATTAGTGATCATCAAATCTTAGTGTTACATAGATCATCTCAGAATTTCTAACCATAAAAAAAAAAGAAAAAAAATGTAGCTTTAAAAAAAAAATTATACCCTGAAATACTCAATATAGCAACAAGATAAAGTTCTCACTGGTATGATTAGTGATCATCAAATCTTAGTGTTACATAGAACATCTCAGAATTTCTAACCATAAAAAAAGAGAGAAAAAAATGTAGGTTTAAATAAAAAAAAGTATACCCTGAAATATTCAATATAGCAACAAGATAAAGTTCTCACTGGTATGATTAGTGATCATCAAATCTTAGTGCTAAATAGAACATCTCAGAATTTCTAACCATAAAAAAAGAAAGAAAAAAAAATATAGGTTTACTTAAAAAAAATTATACCCTGAAATATTCTATATAGCAACAAGATAATGCTCTCACTGGTATGATTAGTGATCATCAAATCTTAGTGTTACATAGAACATCTCAGAATATCTAACCATATAAAAAGAAAGAAAAATATGTAGCTTGAAAAAAAAACTTATACCCTGAAATATTCAATATAGCAACAAGATAAAGTTCTCACTGGTATGATTAGTGATCATCAAATCTTAGTGTTACATAGAACATCTCAGAATTTCTAACCATAAAAAAAAGAGAGAAAAAAAAAGTAGGTTTACTTAAAAAAAAATTATACCCTGAAATATTCTATATAGCAACAAGATAAAGTTCTCACTTGTATGATTAGTGATCATCAAATCTTAGTGCTAAATAGAACATCTCAGAATTTCTAACCATAAAAAAAGAAAGAAAAAAAAATGAAGGTTTACTTAAAAAAAATTATACCCTGAAATATTCTATATAGCAACAAGATAATGCTCTCACTGGTATGATTAGTGATCATCAAATCTTAGTGTTACATAGATCATCTCAGAATTTCTAACCATAAAAAAAGAAAGAAAAAAAATGTAGCTTTAAAAAAAAAATTATACCCTGAAATACTCAATATAGCAACAAGATAAAGTTCTCACTGGTATGATTAGTGATCATCAAATCTTAGTGTTACATAGAACATCTCAGAATTTCTAACCATAAAAAAAGAGAGAAAAAAATGTAGGTTTAAATAAAAAAAAGTATACCCTGAAATATTCAATATAGCAACAAGATAAAGTTCTCACTGGTATGATTAGTGATCATCAAATCTTAGTGCTAAATAGAACATCTCAGAATTTCTAACCATAAAAAAAGAAAGAAAAAAAAATATAGGTTTACTTAAAAAAAATTATACCCTGAAATATTCTATATAGCAACAAGATAATGCTCTCACTGGTATGATTAGTGATCATCAAATCTTAGTGTTACATAGAACATCTCAGAATTTCTAACCATAAAAAAAGAGAGAAAAAAACTGTAGGTTTAAATAAAAAAAAGTATACCCTGAAATATTCTATATAGCAACAAGATAATGCTCTCACTGGTATGATTAGTGATCATCAAATCTTAGTGTTACATAGAACATCTCAGAATTTCTAACCATAAAAAAAGGAAGAAAAAAAAATATAGGTTTACTTAAAAAAAATTATACCCTGAAATATTCAATATAGCAACAAGATAAAGTTCTCACTGGTATGATTAGTGATCATCAAATCTTAGTGTTACATAGAACATCTCAGAATTTCTAACCATAAAAAAAGAAAGAAAAAAAATGTAGCTTTAAAAAAAAAATTAAACCCTGAAATATTCAATATAGCAACAAGATAAAGTTCTCACTGGTATGATTAGTGATCATCAAATCTTAGTGTTACATAGAACATCTCAGAATTTCTAACCATAAAAAAAGAAAGAAAAAAATGCAGGTTTACTTAAAAAAAAATTACACCCTGAAATATTCTATATAGCAACAAGATAATGCTCTCACTGGTATGATTAGTGATCATCAAATCTTAGTGTTACATAGAACATCTCAGAATTTCTAACCATAAAAAAAGGAAGAAAAAAAAATATAGGTTTATTAAAAAAAAATTATACCCTGAAATATTCAATATAGCAACAAGATAAAGTTCTCACTGGTATGATTAGTGATCATCAAATCTTAGTGTTACATAGAACATCTCAGAATTTCTAACCATAAAAAAAGAAAGAAAAAAAATGTAGCTTTAAAAAAAAAATTAAACCCTGAAATATTCAATATAGCAACAAGATAAAGTTCTCACTGGTATGATTAGTGATCATCAAATCTTAGTGTTACATAGAACATCTCAGAATTTCTAACCATAAAAAAAGAAAGAAAAAAATGCAGGTTTACTTAAAAAAAAATTATACCCTGAAATATTCTATATAGCAACAAGATAATGCTCTCACTGGTATGATTAGTGATCATCAAATCTTAGTGTTACATAGAACATCTCAGAATTTCTAACCATAAAAAAAGAGAGAAAAAAATGTAGGTTTAAATAAAAAAAAGTATACCCTGAAATATTCAATATAGCAACAAGATAAAGTTCTCACTGGTATGATTAGTGATCATCAAATCTTAGTGTTACATAGAACATCTCAGAATTTCTAACCATAAAAAAAGAAAGAAAAAAAATATAGGTTTACTTAAAAAAAATTATACCCTGAAATATTCTATATAGCAACAAGATAATGCTCTCACTGGTATGATTAGTGATCATCAAATCTTAGTGCTACATAGAACATCTCAGAATTTCTAACCATAAAAAAAGAAAGAAAAAAAAATGAAGGTTTACTTAAAAAAAAATTATACCCTGAAATATTCTATATAGCAACAAGATAATGCTCTCACTGGTATGATTAGTGATCATCAAATCTTAGTGTTACATTGAACATCTCAGAATTTCTAACCATAAAAAAAAAAGAAAAAAATGTTGGTTTAAAAAAAAAAATTATACCCTGAAATACTCAATATAGCAACAAGATAAAGTTCTCACTGGTATGATTAGTGATCATCAAATCTTAGTGTTACATAGAACATCTCAGAATTTCTAACCATAAAAAAAGAGAGAAAAAAATGTAGGTTTAAATAAAAAAAAGTATACCCTGAAATATTCAATATAGCAACAAGATAAAGTTCTCACTGGTATGATTAGTGATCATCAAATCTTAGTGTTACATAGAACATCTCAGAATTTCTAACCATAAAAAAAGAGAGAAAAAAATGTAGGTTTAAATAAAAAAAAGTATACCCTGAAATATTCAATATAGCAACAAGATAAAGTTCTCACTGGTATGATTAGTGATCATCAAATCTTAGTGCTAAATAGAACATCTCAGAATTTCAAACCATAAAAAAATAAAGAAAAAAAAATATAGGTTTACTTAAAAAAAATTATACCCTGAAATATTCTATATAGCAACAAGATAATGCTCTCACTGGTATGATTAGTGATCATCAAATCTTAGTGTTACATAGAACATCTCAGAATTTCTAACCATAAAAAAAGAGAGAAAAAAACTGTAGGTTTAAATAAAAAAATTTTATACCCTGAAATATTCAATATAGCAACAAGATAATGCTCTCACTGGTATGATTAGTGATCATCAAATCTTAGTGCTACATAGAACATCTCAGAATTTCTAACCATAAAAAAAGAGAGAAAAAAATGTAGGTTTAAATAAAAAAAAGTATACCCTGAAATATTCTATATAGCAACAAGATAATGCTCTCACTGGTATGATTAGTGATCATCAAATCTTAGTGTTACATAGAACATCTCAGAATTTCTAACCATAAAAAAAGAAAGAAAAAAAAATATAGGTTTACTTAAAAAAAATTATATCCTGAAATATTCTATATAGCAACAAGATAATGCTCTCACTGGTATGATTAGTGATCATCAAATCTTAGTGCTACATAGAACATCTCAGAATTTCTAACCATAAAAAAAAAGAAAAAAAAATGAAGGTTTAATTAAAAAAAAAAATTATACCCTGAAATATTCTATATAGCAACAAGATAATGCTCTCACTGGTATGATTAGTGATCATCAAATCTTAGTGTTACATAGAACATCTCAGAATTTCTAACCATAAAAAAAGAAAGAAAAAAAAATATAGGTCTACTTAAAAAAAATTATACCCTGAAATATTCAATATAGCAACAAGATAAAGTTCTCACTGGTATGATTAGTGATCATCAAATCTTGGTGTTACATAGAACATCTCAGAATTTCTAACCATATAAAAAGAAAGAAAAATATGTAGCTTGAAAAAAAAACTTATACCCTGAAATATTCAATATAGCAACAAGATAAAGTTCTCACTGGTATGATTAGTGATCATCAAATCTTAGTGTTACATAGAACATCTCAGAATTTCTAACCATAAAAAAAAGAGAGAAAAAAAAAGTAGGTTTACTTAAAAAAAAATTATACCCTGAAATATTCTATATAGCAACAAGATAAAGTTCTCACTTGTATGATTAGTGATCATCAAATCTTAGTGCTAAATAGAACATCTCAGAATTTCTAACCATAAAAAAAGAAAGAAAAAAAAATGAAGGTTTACTTAAAAAAAATTATACCCTGAAATATTCTATATAGCAACAAGATAATGCTCTCACTGGTATGATTAGTGATCATCAAATCTTAGTGTTACATAGAACATCTCAGAATTTCTAACCATAAAAAAAGAAAGAAAAAAAAATATAGGTTTACTTAAAAAAAATTATACCCTGAAATATTCAATATAGCAACAAGATAAAGTTCTCACTGGTATGAATAGTGATCATCAAATCTTAGTGTTACATAGATCATCTCAGAATTTCTAACCATAAAAAAAGAAAGAAAAAAAATGTAGCTTTAAAAAAAAAATTATACCCTGAAATACTCAATATAGCAACAAGATAAAGTTCTCACTGGTATGATTAGTGATCATCAAATCTTAGTGTTACATAGAACATCTCAGAATTTCTAACCATAAAAAAAGAGAGAAAAAAATGTAGGTTTAAATAAAAAAAAGTATACCCTGAAATATTCAATATAGCAACAAGATAAAGTTCTCACTGGTATGATTAGTGATCATCAAATCTTAGTGTTACATAGAACATCTCAGAATTTCTAACCATATAAAAAGAAAGAAAAATATGTAGCTTGAAAAAAAAACTTATACCCTGAAATATTCAATATAGCAACAAGATAAAGTTCTCACTGGTATGATTAGTGATCATCAAATCTTAGTGTTACATAGAACATCTCAGAATTTCTAACCATAAAAAAAAGAGAGAAAAAAAAAGTAGGTTTACTTAAAAAAAAATTATACCCTGAAATATTCTATATAGCAACAAGATAAAGTTCTCACTTGTATGATTAGTGATCATCAAATCTTAGTGCTAAATAGAACATCTCAGAATTTCTAACCATAAAAAAAGAAAGAAAAAAAAATGAAGGTTTACTTAAAAAAAATTATACCCTGAAATATTCTATATAGCAACAAGATAATGCTCTCACTGGTATGATTAGTGATCATCAAATCTTAGTGTTACATAGAACATCTCAGAATTTCTAACCATAAAAAAAGAAAGAAAAAAAAATATAGGTTTACTTAAAAAAAATTATACCCTGAAATATTCAATATAGCAACAAGATAAAGTTCTCACTGGTATGAATAGTGATCATCAAATCTTAGTGTTACATAGATCATCTCAGAATTTCTAACCATAAAAAAAGAAAGAAAAAAAATGTAGCTTTAAAAAAAAAATTATACCCTGAAATACTCAATATAGCAACAAGATAAAGTTCTCACTGGTATGATTAGTGATCATCAAATCTTAGTGTTACATAGAACATCTCAGAATTTCTAACCATAAAAAAAGAGAGAAAAAAATGTAGGTTTAAATAAAAAAAAGTATACCCTGAAATATTCAATATAGCAACAAGATAAAGTTCTCACTGGTATGATTAGTGATCATCAAATCTTAGTGTTACATAGAACATCTCAGAATTTCTAACCATATAAAAAGAAAGAAAAATATGTAGCTTGAAAAAAAAACTTATACCCTGAAATATTCAATATAGCAACAAGATAAAGTTCTCACTGGTATGATTAGTGATCATCAAATCTTAGTGTTACATAGAACATCTCAGAATTTCTAACCATAAAAAAAAGAGAGAAAAAAAAAGTAGGTTTACTTAAAAAAAAATTATACCCTGAAATATTCTATATAGCAACAAGATAAAGTTCTCACTTGTATGATTAGTGATCATCAAATCTTAGTGCTAAATAGAACATCTCAGAATTTCTAACCATAAAAAAAGAAAGAAAAAAAAATGAAGGTTTACTTAAAAAAAATTATACCCTGAAATATTCTATATAGCAACAAGATAATGCTCTCACTGGTATGATTAGTGATCATCAAATCTTAGTGTTACATAGAACATCTCAGAATTTCTAACCATAAAAAAAGAAAGAAAAAAAAATATAGGTTTACTTAAAAAAAATTATACCCTGAAATATTCAATATAGCAACAAGATAAAGTTCTCACTGGTATGAATAGTGATCATCAAATCTTAGTGTTACATAGATCATCTCAGAATTTCTAACCATAAAAAAAGAAAGAAAAAAAATGTAGCTTTAAAAAAAAAATTATACCCTGAAATACTCAATATAGCAACAAGATAAAGTTCTCACTGGTATGATTAGTGATCATCAAATCTTAGTGTTACATAGAACATCTCAGAATTTCTAACCATAAAAAAAGAGAGAAAAAAATGTAGGTTTAAATAAAAAAAAGTATACCCTGAAATATTCAATATAGCAACAAGATAAAGTTCTCACTGGTATGATTAGTGATCATCAAATCTTAGTGTTACATAGAACATCTCAGAATTTCTAACCATAAAAAAAGAAAGAAAAAAAAATGAAGGTTTACTTAAAAAAAAATTATACCCTGAAATATTCTATATAGCAACAAGATAATGCTCTCACTGGTATGATTAGTGATCATCAAATCTTAGTGCTACATAGAACATCTCAGAATTTCTAACCATAAAAAAAGAAAGAAAAAAAAATGAAGGTTTAAATATAAAAAAAAGTATACCCTAAAATATTCAATATAGCAACAAGATAAAGTTCTCACTGGTATGATTAGTGATCATCAAATCTTAGTGTTACATTGAACATCTCAGAATTTCTAACAATAAAAAAAGAGAGAAAAAAATGTAGGTTTACTTAAAAAAAAAATTATACCCTGAGATATTCTATATAGCAACAAGATAATGCTCTCACTGGTATGATTAGTGATCATCAAATCTTAGTGCTACATAGAACATCTCAGAATTTCTAACTATAAAAAAAGGAGGAAAAAAAATGAAGGTTTACTTAAAAAAAGTATACCCTGAAATATTCTATATAGCAACAAGATAATGCTCTCACTGGTATGATTAGTGATCATCAAATCTTAGTGTTACATAGAACATCTCAGAATTTCTAACCATAAAAAAAGAGAGAAAAAAATGTAGGTTTAAATAAAAAAAATTTATACCCTGAAATATTCAATATAGCAACAAGATAAAGTTCTCACTGGTATGATTAGTGATCATCAAATCTTAGTGTTACATAGAACATCTCAGAATTTCTAATCATAAAAAAAGAAAGAAAAAAAATATAGGTTTAAAAAAAAAATATATACCCTGAAATATTCTATATAGCAACAAGATAATGCTCTCACTGGTATGATTAGTGATCATCAAATCTTAGTGTTACATAGAACATCTCAGAATTTCTAACCATAAAAAAAGAGAGAAAAAAATGTAGGTTTAAATAAAAAAATTATATACCCTGAAATATTCAATATAGCAACAAGATTAAGTTCTCACTGGTATGATTAGTGATCATCAAATCTTAGAGTTACATAGAACATCTCAGAATTTCTAACCATAAAAAAAGAATGAAAAAAAATGTAGCTTTAAAGAAAAAAATTATACCCTGAAATATTCAATATAGCAACAAGATAAAGTTCTCACTGGTATGATTAGTGATCATCAAATCTTAGTGTTACATAGAACATCTCAGAATTTCTAACCATAAAAAAAGAAAGAAAAAAAAATGAAGGTTTACTTAAAAAAAAATTATACCCTGAAATATTCTATATAGCAACAAGATAATGCTCTCACTGGTATGATTAGTGATCATCAAATCTTAGTGCTACATAGAACATCTCAGAATTTCTAACCATAAAAAAAGAAAGAAAAAAAAATGAAGGTTTAAATATAAAAAAAAGTATACCCTAAAATATTCAATATAGCAACAAGATAAAGTTCTCACTGGTATGATTAGTGATCATCAAATCTTAGTGTTACATTGAACATCTCAGAATTTCTAACAATAAAAAAAGAGAGAAAAAAATGTAGGTTTACTTAAAAAAAAAATTATACCCTGAGATATTCTATATAGCAACAAGATAATGCTCTCACTGGTATGATTAGTGATCATCAAATCTTAGTGCTACATAGAACATCTCAGAATTTCTAACTATAAAAAAAGGAGGAAAAAAAATGAAGGTTTACTTAAAAAAAGTATACCCTGAAATATTCTATATAGCAACAAGATAATGCTCTCACTGGTATGATTAGTGATCATCAAATCTTAGTGTTACATAGAACATCTCAGAATTTCTAACCATAAAAAAAGAGAGAAAAAAATGTAGGTTTAAATAAAAAAAATTTATACCCTGAAATATTCAATATAGCAACAAGATAAAGTTCTCACTGGTATGATTAGTGATCATCAAATCTTAGTGTTACATAGAACATCTCAGAATTTCTAATCATAAAAAAAGAAAGAAAAAAAATATAGGTTTAAAAAAAAAATATATACCCTGAAATATTCTATATAGCAACAAGATAATGCTCTCACTGGTATGATTAGTGATCATCAAATCTTAGTGTTACATAGAACATCTCAGAATTTCTAACCATAAAAAAAGAGAGAAAAAAATGTAGGTTTAAATAAAAAAATTATATACCCTGAAATATTCAATATAGCAACAAGATTAAGTTCTCACTGGTATGATTAGTGATCATCAAATCTTAGAGTTACATAGAACATCTCAGAATTTCTAACCATAAAAAAAGAATGAAAAAAAATGTAGCTTTAAAGAAAAAAATTATACCCTGAAATATTCAATATAGCAACAAGATAAAGTTCTCACTGGTATGATTAGTGATCATCAAATCTTAGTGTTACATAGAACATCTCAGAATTTCTAACCATAAAAAAAGAAAGAAAAAAAATGTAGGTTTACTTAAAAAAAAATTATACCCTGAAATATTCTATATAGCAACAAGATAATGCTCTCACTGGTATGATTAGTGATCATCAAATCTTAGTGTTACATAGAAAATCTTAGAATTTCTAACCATAAAAAAAGAAAGAAAAAAAATATAGGTTTACTTAAAAAAAATTATACCCTGAAATATTCTATATAGCAACAAGATAATGCTCTCACTGGTATGATTAGTGATCATCAAATCTTAGTGTTACATAGAACATCTCAGAATTTCTAACCATAAAAAAAGAGAGAAATAAAATGTAGGTTTAAATAAAAAAATTTTATACCCTGAAATATTCAATATAGCAACAAGATAAAGTTCTCACTGGTATGATTAGTGATCATCAAATCTTAGTGTTACATAGAACATCTCAGAATTTCTAACCATAAAAAAAGAAAGAAAAAAAATATAGGTTGAAAAAAAATATATTATACCCTGAAATATTCTATATAGCAACAAGATAATGCTCTCACTGGTATGATTAGTAATCACCAAATCTTAGTGTTACATTGAACATCTCAGAATTTCTAACCATAAAAAAAGAGAGAAAAAAATGTAGGTTTAAATAAAAAAATTATATACCCTGAAATATACAATATAGCAACAAGATTAAGTTCTCACTGGTATGATTAGTGATCATCAAATCTTAGTGTTACATAGAACATCTCAGAATTTCTAACCATAAAAAAAGAAAGAAAAAAAATGTAGCTTTAAAAAAAAAAATTATACCCTGAAATATTCAATATAGCAACAAGATAAAGTTCTCACTGGTATGATTAGTGATCATCAAATCTTAGTGTTACATAGAACATTTCAAAATTTCTAACCATAAAAAAAAGAGAGAAAAAAATGTAAGTTTAAATAAAAAAAATATACCCTGAAATATTCAATATAGCAACAAGATAAAGTTCTCACTGGTATGATTAGTGATCATCAAATCTTAGTGTTACATAGAACATCTCAGAATTTCTAACCATAAAAAAAGAAAGGAAAAAATGTAGGTTTACTTAAAAAAAAATTATACCCTGAAATATTCTATGTAGCATCAAGATAATGCTCTCACTGGTATGATTAGTGATTATCAAATCTTAGTGCTACATAGAACATCTCAGAATTTCTAACCATAAAAAAAGAGAGAAAAAAAATGTAGGTTTAAATAATAAAATTTTATACCCTGAAATATTCAATATAGCAACAAGATAAAGTTCTCACTGGTATGATTAGTGATCATCAAGTCTTAGTGTTACATAGAACATCTCAGAATTTCTAACCATAAAAAAAGAAAGAAAAAAAATATAGCTTAAAAAAAAAAAATATTATACCCTGAAATATTCTATATAGCAACAAGATAATGCTCTCACTGGTATGATTAGTGATGATCAAATCTTAGTGTTACATAGATCATCTCAGAATTTCTAACCATAAAAAAAGAAAGGAAAAAAATGTAGCTTTAAAAAAAAAATTATACCCTGAAATATTCAATATAGCAACAAGATAAAGTTCTCACTGGTATGATTAGTGATCATCAAATCTTAGTGTTACATAGAACATCTCAGAATTTCTAACCATAAAAAAAGAGAGATAAAAATGTAGGTTTAAATAAAAAAAAGTATACCCTGAAATATTCAATATAGCAACAAGATAAAGTTCTCACTGGTATGATTTGTGATCATCAAATCCTAGTGTTACATAGAACATCTCAGAATTTCTAACCATAAAAAAAGAAAGAAAAAAAAAATATAGGTTTACTTAAAAAAAAATTATACCCTGAAATATTCTATATAGCAACAAGATAATGCTCTCACTGGTATGATTAGTGATCATCAAATCTTGGTGTTACATAGAACATCTCAGAATTTCTAACCATAAAAAAAGAAAGAAAGAAAATGTAGGTTTAAAAAAAAAAATTATACCCTGAAATATTCAATATAGCAACAAGATAAAGTTCTCACTGGTATGATTAGTGATCATCAAATCTTAGTGTTACATAGAACATTTCAGAATTTCTAACCATAAAAAAAAGAAAGAAAAAAATGTAGGTTAAAATAAAAAAAAAGTATACACTGAAATATTCAATATAGCAACAAGATAAAGTTCTCACTGGTATGATTAGTGATCATCAAATCTTAGTGTTACATAGAACATCTCAGAATTCCTAACCATAAAAAAAAGAGAGAAAAAAATATAGGTTTAAATAAAAAAAAAGGATACCCTGAAATATTCAATATAGCAACAAGATAAAGTTCTCACTTGAATGATTAGTGATCATCAAATCTTAGTGTTACATAGAACATCTCAGAATTTCTAACCATAAAAAAAGAAAGAAAAAAATGTAGGTTTACCTAAAAAAAAATTATACCCTGAAATATTCTATATAGCAACAAGATAATGCTCTCACTGTTATGATTAGTGATCATCAAATCTTAGTGCTAAATAGAACATCTCAGAATTTCTAACCATAAAAAAAGAAAGAAAAAAAATGAAGGTTTACTTAAAAAAAAATTATACCCTGAAATATTCTATATAGCAACAAGATAATGCTCTCACTGGTATGATTAGTGATCATCAAATCTTAGTGTTACATAGAACATCTCAGAATTTCTAACCATAAAAAAAGAAAGAAAAAAAATGTTGGTTTAAAAAAAAAAATTATACCCTGAAATACTCAATATAGCAACAAGATAAAGTTCTCACTGGTATGATTAGTGATCATCAAATCTTAGTGTTACATAGATCATCTCAGAATTTCTAACCATAAAAAAAGAAAGAAAAAAAATGGAGCTTTAAAAAAAAAATTATACCCTGAAATACTCAATATAGCAACAAGATAAAGTTCTCACTGGTATGATTAGTGATCATCAAATCTTAGTGTTACATAGAACATCTCAGAATTTCTAACCATAAAAAAAGAAAGAAAAAAAATGTAGGTTTAAAAAAAAAATTATACCCTGAAATATTTAAGATATCAACAAGATAAAGTTCTCACTGGTATGATTAGTGATCATCAAATCTTAGTGTTACATAGAACATTTCAAAATTTCTAACCATAAAAAAAGAAAGAAAAAAAAAATGAAGGTTACTTAAAAAAAAATTATACCCTGAAATATTCTATATAGCAACAAGATAATGCTCTCACTGGTATGATTAGTGATCATCAAATCTTAGTGTTACATAGAACATCTCAGAATTTCTAACCATAAAAAAAGAAAGAAAAAAAATGTAGGTTTAAAAAAAAATTTTACCCTGAAATATTCAATATAGCAACAAGATAAAGTTCTCACTGGTATGATTAGTGATCATCAAATCTTAGTGTTACATAGAACATTTCAAAATTTCTAACCATAAAAAAAGAAAGAAAAAAATTTAGGTTTAAATAAAAAAAAAGTATACACTGAAATATTCAATATAGCAACAAGATAAAGTTCTCACTGGTATGATTAGTGATCATCAAATCTTAGTGTTACATAGAACATCTCAGAATTTCTAACCATAAAAAAAGAAAGAAAAAAAATGTAGGTTTACTTAAAAAAAAATATACCCTGAAATATTCTATATAGCAACAAGATAATGCTCTCACTGGTATGATTAGTGATCATCAAATCTTAGTGCTACATAGAACATCTCAGAATTTCTAACCATAAAAAAAGAAAGAAAAAAAATGAAGGTTTACTTAAAAAAAATTATACCCTGAAATATTCTATATAGCAACAAGATAATGCTCTCACTGGTATGATTAGTGATCATCAAATCTTAGTGTTACATAGAACATCTCAGAATTTCTAACCATTAGAAAAGAAAGAAAAAATAAAAAAATAAAAAAGTATACCCTGAAATATTTAATGTAGCAACAAGATAAAGTTCTCACTGGTATGATTAGTGATCACCAAATCTTAGTGTTACATAGAACATCTCAGAATTTCTAACCATAAAAAAAGAGAGAAAAAAAATGTAGGTTTAAATAAAAAAATTATATACCCTGAAATATTCAATATAGCAACAAGATTAAGTTCTCACTGGTATGCTTAGTGTTCATCAAAATTTAGTGTTATACATAGAACATCTCAGAATTTCTAACCATAATAAAAGAAAGAAAAAAAATGTAGGTTTAAAAAAAAAAATATATACCCTGAAATATTCAATATAGCAACAAGATAAAGTTCTCACTGGTATGATTAGTGATCATCAAATCTTAGTGTTACATAGAACATTTCAAAATTTCTAACCATAAAAAAAGAGAGAGAAAAATGTAGGTTTAAATAAAAAAAATTATACCCTGAAATATTCAATATAGCAACAAGATAATGCTCTCACTGGTATGATTAGTGATCATCAAATCTTAGTGTTACATAGAACATCTCAGAATTTCTTACCAAAAAAAATTATTAAATATTATGGTTTAGAGCTTTTTTTTTTCTTTTTAAATTTATCAACTTGTATTGTAAAATACATAAATGCAATAATTTCTACTTTGTTGGTTTTTGAATTATACAAACATTATATTCTGTGATTATACAAGATTCCGGCATACATATATCGTCAAAATGTGTAACTTAGACATACTTACTAAAATAGACTAAACACTTACAATTAGTACGTAAAAAAAAATGGTAAAGCTATTTTGTCCCTGTATTACACTTCCATATAACCTGGTTCTTTTCACACAAAAATATCAGAATTTTATATTTTTATTACGAAAAACAAATATATCAAAATTACATTATAGTAACATTATAGTGACATTATAGTTTAAAAATCAATGGTCAGGAAGCGCTTACTTCTTATGTTTCATAAACTTATTTATAAGTTCAATTCGATCGTGTAGAAGATTATTAATTAAATTCTATTTTTCCTAAATTTTGGTCATGCCTGAAAATAAACGACTCCCATAAAGCATCATTTATAAAACATCTTTCAAATGATACAATAAGTGTGCCGTTTGTTCTGATTGGTTACAGTAATCGCACTTCAATTTTAGGATATTGCAACCTAAAAGCAACATAAATAATACTCTAAATCAAGCTATATATAATTTTACTATAAAATAGACAGGATGACAAAATGAAAAATATGCTGTAAAATAATAATAATTAAAAAAAAAATGCTAAAACGCTACTTGTGCCTAATAATCTACGTATACCTAACAAAGATAATCTATATAATATAATAGCATTCTGCTACAGAAAATAACGCATATGGAATAAGCTATAATTAAAAAATACGATGTGCGCGGGGATTAACATTCATTTATAGTAATTACAATATAACCGAGTTAAATAAAAAATAAAATTTAATATAAAATTGATATCTTAATTTATGTGCCTAAATTCAATAAACCAAATAAATTATAAGTTTACTAAGAATCTTACAGGCTTTTTAATGCTTATTTCCAATGTTAAAAAAAGAAACAAACAAAACGATTGTTATAGGTTTTGTATCTCAAATTTAAATGCTACAACTAACATTCTTAACTAGCTTCACATTTTTTAGAATCTGCAGTCAAAGAAATTAATCATCAAATTATTTAAGTATAAATTAATAATTTAATAACGTAATAGTCAAATAATAGAAAAGCTTCAATATACAAAAAAAAAATTGTTTCTCTTTTGTACAATACAAATAAAAAGCATTTTTGCCTCTAAATAAATATAGCGCTATAATATACCTAAAATTGTGCGTAGATTAAGCTACCTAAAATGCATTAGTTAAATATATTAAGACTATCTAGGTAAATGAAATAAAAACTAAAATCTAAAAATGGCACTTACCTTTCGATGTCTTCTTTTCTTCAGGGCCCCTAGGTTGGCACCGTTAGGTTTCTGCAGGGCCCACTGAAGTTCAGCTGCAGTCAAATGGATTCCAGGTCATCATGGTCATCATGGTCATCATGGTCATCATGGTCATCATGGTCATCTGGTCATCTGGTCATCATGG
The DNA here is from genome assembly GCA_949318235.1 of Ecdyonurus torrentis. Lineage (NCBI taxonomy): Eukaryota > Metazoa > Arthropoda > Insecta > Ephemeroptera > Heptageniidae > Ecdyonurus > Ecdyonurus torrentis. The sequence continues at coordinate 42,866,845 of OX439132.1, forward strand.
TCATCATGGTCATCAATGCGCCAGTCCTCGAGGGCTTCAATGCGTCAGTCCTCGAGGTCATCAATGCGTCGTCAGTCCTCTAAGCTCCATTTCTCTAAGCTCCACTTCTCTCGAAAATCCACACCACCTGAAAATCATAAAATAAAGTCAAGAACCTTCTTTGCAAATGATTGTATTATATATATATAAATAATTATATATATGATAATTTTAAACAAATTCATTTTACCCTATTAAATAGGATTTGTCAATAAATAAAAATTACAGTTAACTTAGTATAGCAACATAAATAGAAACAAATAAGTAAAAAATTAATAATTAGAAAAAGGTTAATTATAAATAAAATAACTAAGAATAAACTTATTGAAAAATATTTGTCATGCAGACCTTATGAAACTATAGCAATATACTAATTGGTGAATGGAATCATAATCTGTATACAATTTGCTCCTATCTGTGAAATATAAATTGATATTTATATGGCCTATATATATTCAATTAAAACTAATTAAAATAATTATGATAAATAAAATTGAATTTTATAGTTTAATAATATAAATATTCATAATGGACATCACATATTTAAAGTCGTAGTAATTAAAAAGTTATTATTGTTTCTCTTAGTCATGGCAAATACCAAATTGTGATGAAATTATGGTGTGATAATGCAATAATGAACAATAATAATTTGTTTTTAAATAATAATTTTTTATTTGATATAATTTAATTTTAATTACTTATTAACTAACCAAGATTGATGATAATTGTCGAAAGTTAACTTTGACCTCCAGTATGCAGTCAAATGGTCAAATGGGACAACTCTGATTCAACAATAATCAACGACTTAAATAATAATAATGCGACAATAAATATGGTTAAATGTGGCAACAAACTGTTTTATGCAAAGCAAAAATGATTCGTATTTAGTAATAATTTGAAGTTTTATTTTAATTAATGATCAAATGCAATTAAACGTCTTAAATATGTATAATTATTACGACAGGACGAGCTGATATTTAAAATCAGTGCATCTAATATTATGCCCTATTTGACTGTTTCATTAACCTGTTGAATATGGGCCATCGAGCCATGAGCAAACAAAGCTTACTTGGAATTTTTTTTTATAATATAATAAGCACTATATTATACTCAACACTAATCGATAATAATTAAAAATTAAACGTAGTCATCTTAATAAAATAAAAAAAATATATAAAAAAAATAAAAATATTCATGTCATAGAGTTTCGAATTGACTCATGGTTAAATATGGTTAATAAATTTTTTTTTGGAAAAAAACAACAAAACATCAAAATTATAATTTATAAAACATTATAGAATAGCAGAGGCAGAGAGACACTTACCATAATTTGTAGTAGTTCGTTTCGATGAACACTCAATAACTAACACGCATAAATAGTAATATAGTTCAATAAGTTTAATGTATCTTATCATTTAATTAAAATATTGTAAGAACTAATTAGGATTTAAATTTTAATTAAACACAGAGATGTTACATTGCACGAGCTTGGAACGAGACTGAGCTCCGGTCGCATCACGACTGACGTGCTCCCACCTCTCCCACTTCTCTGCTCCTTTTGCTCCCCACCTCTCTTCCCCTTCCACTTTGGACTCCTACTTTCCTTCTTCTTCCACTTTTGCTCCCTACCTCTCTTCCCCTTCCACTTTTGACTCCTACTTTCCTTCTCCTTCTATTTTGCTCCCTTTTTACTCCCTACTCCTACTTTAGGTGAGGGAGCAAAAGCAAGGAGGAGAAACTACGTTAGTCACGTGATCTCCTACATGTACCTGCGAAATTTTATGAATGTTCGATATTTCTTAAATAATCGTTTATTTAGTCAAAAATTTGCTATTTGAAATGGCCGATATTTGTGAGAATCAGCGATACATAAAACAGTATCGATTATATAATTTAATACTCAATACGTCGAGTCGATTACTCGTAAACATGCTAAACCTACACTAGAAATCACGTAGGGATGTAGGCGATTTATCGATTCCCCCTGGGCAGCCAATAGGCGCTCTATCATTCAAGGTCACTAGGAGGTGGGGTAATGTTAACTAAATGGAGAGTTTTTAGGCGTTCTCTCATTGGTCGCATCCTTACGTGGTGCGTACTGAATGCAGGATGCCAATGTAATTCATAATAGTATTTTGGAAATTTATCGTATTCTTAAGTATACAATTGCGTAAACACCACAAATTTTATTCGAAAATATAACGCGCCTTGATTGGTATATATATATATATATATTACGTCACCACCAGTATAAAGCATTGCATTATGCACTCGAACTTTCATAAATTAAACTGCCTAAACTGCGTTAACTAAATATTAAAGTTATACCTACCTGAATGTCTTGTTTTCTTCCTGGCCCACCGAAGTTTAGCTGCAGTCAAAAAGTATCAAGGTCATCATATATGGGTCCTCATATGGCTTGTCAAGTCACCAATGTGGTAGTCCACTAGGTCCTCTGGACGTTGAGTCGCATCTGAAAATCATAATAAAATTAGAAACGTTATTTGAAAATGATTGTATAATTATATAAAAATTATCAAATTTTAGTATTTTATAATTTCATTTTAAATCATTAATAATAAAATTACCAATAAATAAAAATTAAATCGAACTTCATGGATATCAATTAAGATTTAAGATTCATAAAATTGCACGTAACAAAATTAAACTATATTTGGTCGAATGGGGCACCATAATGTCTTATATATACACGATGTAAAAATGATACGTATGAAACAATTTAAAACTATATCTTATAATATATATATATGATCAAATACAATTATAGGTCCTGAATTATAAATAATTATTATATTACAGAATAAGATTAAAAATATTTAAAATTGGTAATTAATTGAATGTTAGGCCCTATTTGACTGCGTGAAAAAAATTTCTTTGTGCGAATAAAATCAAGGTCAATGCAGAGAAATAATTATGACGATACCATCAAATCTTTAGCACGTGTATAATTTCTTGTAATTTGTAATATATTAAAAAAAAATGTTAAAATATCGATGTTATCGAAAGCGATACTTTTGATTAAATAATATCGATACTTTTGATTAGATAATATCGATACTTTTTATTAGTTAGTATCAATCGGGTAGTTTTACTCAGAAAAAGAAAAGAAGAAACATTAACAATTCTACAGTATGGCATGTTTATTTGTAGATTTTTTGGAAGTCATTGATATTTTTTGATAATATTATATCAATACGTTTTTCTCGAAATATGTAATTGCCATTATTTTTTTTAATCACTCGATATAAAAAGTATCGATACATTTTTATATATCACCAATCCCAACAGTACCGTACTCCCACCCTTCCTTCCACTCTTGCTCCCTACTCCTAGGTTGCTCCTATAAGTGAGGAGGGGAAATTACGTCTGGTCCCGTGATATCATCCAAAGTCAATCAGACTTCAATGTTATACCTGCTCGTGCCTTGATCACTACGTTATATCTTGTGCAAAGTTAACATTTTAATTTGAAATCGTACGTGAACGTGAACACTGTATTGTAGAAGTGAAACTTTAATTTTCAATTTAATATTTTATACTGAAGAAGTTAATTGAAATTTTTGTTAATTTTAATGTTTTTGGTCGTGGAGATCCTTAATTCCAAGCTAACTTTTAGTGATAAGATAATCATATTTCTTTATTGTAAAAAAAAAAAAAAAGTAAGTACTATACAAATTTATTAAAATTGTCGCAATTTTAAATGCATTTTTTAATTTCAAATTTTGATGTAACTTATTATGATGTACTTATTATTAAGTATTATTTGTGTATAAATTAAAATATTTAACATTTATAATTGGCTACAAACATTATGCTTAGTTGCGTAATTATTACAAACCTTTAATTATCGGTCAATTATGTTCACTGCTGATACTCAAGTTTATTTTTTAAGTCCCTGTTTTAGTTAATTATTCGAGTTTTAAGGATAAATATGTTTATGAAGGTTTACATTTGAAGTAACACAATAGCTTTCTTTTGTAAATTTCAATATTACTTTCTTGATTTTTTTTCTTTCATATTATAAACAATAGTTTTTTTTTATGAAATTGTAGTAAAAATTTAAGTAACGTAATGCTAAATAATAATTTTTGCTGAAAGCTAGCAAAACTTGATATGACACTTTCGCTCGCTGTGGCCCATTCAACAGGTTAGCAGTCAACTAGGGCACTTTTTTGTTTTTGCTTTATAGGTTAGGTTTAGCATGAGATAAGCAATTTTAATCGTGATTTTAATTGTGAGTTGTACCATTTTAAAGTAAATATTGTTTCAAAGAACATATTTTTACTTTAATAGGCCTATTAAACTGTAATAATTTGTCCATGTAATTAAGTTACGTATAAATTCTGTGTTCAAATATCCTCTTTTTACTGATGCTATGGGTATCAAAAAAGGTAACTTTTTACATTGTTATTAATTATATTTTCAAGAATTATAATATTATTGTTATTAATATTTAATATGATAATTAATAAAAACACAATTTTTTTTCTTTTTTTTGCTAATTATATAGTAAACAGTATAAACATCGTTTTGCTATAATACATTTTGGTGTAGGCCAGGAAGAAATATGGTATAGTTATTTATTTTTATTTAAAGTTATAATTTTAGATCGTTTATATTAAGATGATTTAAATGAATGATGAAATAACTGTTTCGAAAATAATAAAATGAAATAATATAAATATACTAAGTTAAATGTAATTGCTTTTGGAAGATTTGTTTCTATTTCCTAATGTTATTATGTTTTTCAGGTGCGCTATGATATATAAAGGCACTGGGACCCTTAAAACCCCGAGGACTGCAACGTACGTCACTCGGAGGACCCTTTCTGGCCGGAAGAACCCTTGCGTATCGAAAGGACCTATAACAACTGTTAGGACCCATGATGACCTGGATTTCATTTGACTGCTGCTGACCTTCATTGGACCCCACCGAAACCTAACTGTGCCCACCTAGGGGTCCAGAAGAAAAGAAAACATCAAAGGTAGGCGTTTTTCTGATGTTTTTAGTATTTTTTATGGTGTTTAATTTTAATTATATGTATAGATAGGTAATTTAACTAATGAAGTTTACGTAAAGCCTAATATTATGTGTAATTTTAGGTTTTAGCGATATTATATATATATTTAGAGGCTATATTCATTGTTCCATACCGTAGGTTTGCATTAAATATCAATTAGTTCACAAATATAACATTTCAATAATTTTAAAAAAATTCTCATGCAGGATCGTGAATTAAAAAAAAAGTTAGTGAGTTTTTTTTAATTAATTACTGTCGTTTCATTTGAATTAACCTTCTTTTTAAAGCTTAATATTATCAAGTTTTAATACATTTTTTATTTTCTTATTGTGATAAACTTTCATGAATTTGAGAGAGAGAGAGAGAGAGAGAGAGAGAGAGAGAGAGAGTAGATTTAAAGCGCCAGGTGTATTGGCAACTTCTTAAATTGAGTTGCACAACAAGTTTGCATACCTTTCAATAAGTAAGGGGTTAATTAAAGTCACTATCAGTGAATTGTATCATTACAATAACCTTATGGTAAAATTATAATTATATAAACATTTTGTTTTCTTTGATTCTTTGAAAAGAGAAAAAAAATCATAATTTTCGTCACTGTAATTATGAATAATAACCTAAAATATGTTGTATTAAACTATGCTTAAAATGAGCAATATTTTTTAATATTGTGAACTAAATTTTCTTCTTTCGTGAAGATTTTTTTTATTATTAATTATGCCAGTTAAAATAAATATATATAAATCTAATGTTTTGATTGACAGGTTCTGATGTTGGTGACTGCTGCCTGCTCCATATGCCTCACAACTACATTTCTGTTCTGAGCAGATCTGAGACCGTGACTTGTCATTTCAATTTGACGTCAAGTTAGTGATTTACTACATATATCAATTAACTAAACATCAAATATAACTAACTGCTTTATATTGATAAGCATGGAGAAAAATTTAAAATGTTTTGCCATTTATGTGCTGTGTATATTAAACTAAATTTGCGAAGTTTATACAAAGAATATTATTGCATTTAAATAGAATTCGGAATGCCTGTACTGTTATTCTTTCTTTTTTATTTTTAATCTGAGGCCATGGTTTGCACTGACAGTACTGTTCACGCTCTCGTGTTCTCGTCACGTTTATGTCGATGCGTATGTAAGTAATGTTGTTCATAAACTTTGTTTTCTTGCATTAAATAATGTGCATGCCATTTGAATAACCAATGCTTTTTGTAAGAGACATTTGTAAGAGAGAGAGAGAGAGAGAGAGAGAGAGAGAGAGAGAGAGAGAGAGAGAAGATTTTATATTAACCTGGCTATAACTATATAAAATTGTATTTCATATTAAGACACTCGCAAAGTTGCTTACGTTACTTCATGGTGGGGTTTTTATTTTTTTTAAAGAAAAATTTAAACCAATCATACGGACAAAGAGAACTGAAGAGTAAATATATATTTTTTTATTTTTAGAATAAATTCGTAAAATATAACAAATTTAAAAGTTGTACTCATCTTTCTATTAACCACTGAACAAATAAGGTTTATACCAACAATTTAATGTTTAAAATTTTTAACTAAGTAATTGGGCTTTAATGAAGAGTTTCATATACGTAACTGAATAAAATCGTATATTATTATTTTCCGTGCAATTTAAAGTTTTATAAGGCTATTAAAGTAAAAAAATTAATTTTAATGTTTTTTCTCTCTGATTTTTAGGTAACAAATCAAGCAGCAACGACCGACAATTGTTCACACTCGCCTATCAGCAAGTGTCCCAGGTCACAGCGCCCCTGGCACTCGCGGTGCTGGAACCAAAGGTTCTTCTGATAGACCACGCTGAGCTGCATGCGGAGTGCAGCAGTTTGAGCGACTGTCCACCATGATGATGTTTGGTCTGCAGACTAAGCCGGACGTCTTGAGGAGGATATTCTGTGAGTTATCATCAGATATCAGTCAGCAAGGACATGCTTTCCATCACTGGTAACTTTACAGCGTAATCTATTATTAATTTTTTTCCACCCAACATTTTTTGCGTTTTACATTAGCTTGTTCTGTAAGCTATTCACAAATATTAAGCAAGCTTGGAAATTGTTTCTTTTTAAAAACATCTGATCATGACGTCATTACCTGTATACTACGTTTATATGTATGGTCGATCTTTAATATTTCTTCGTTTAGAAATTTAAACCTGATAAAAATGAACGAAACTTCACATAAAAAAATTCCATGGTCAACATGCGACTCAATTTCATAGGCTCAAAAATCAAGATCAAGCAATGAATATGCCTTATTTTGTTTGTAAGCTAATTACTGATACTATATTTTACAAAAAAAATACTGATTTTGTACTATATATACAGTGAGTCATTCGGCAAAAGCAAAAAGAATTTAATTTTCCCCCAAGGTCCCCAGTGGTCCTCTCCTTACATCTCAATTGTTACCCTGAATCAAAATCTTACTCAAACATCCCAAGACTGTTGGTTTGTACTGAAGCGTTAAATCTTTTTAACTGAATAACATCGTAAATTATTGTTTTCTTTGTACTTTAAATTTTTAAGCATATAAAAATATACAAACTTAACTATAGTGTCTTATTGAATTACAGATAAACTAAGCAGCGTCGATCGACACTGGTTCATATCCGCCACTAGAATATGTCTTAGCCCAGAGCAACCCTGGCACACGCAGTTCCCCAGCCAATGGTTCCTCACTGTTAGACCGCGCGGAGACACATGTGGAGTGCATAAGGTGCACCTGCCCGCCATGTCACTTTGTCGTCTGTAAACCAAGCTTGCCAGCTTGCATCGAGCCGAACTTGCATCAGGTTAGTAAAATTATTAAAATATATAATACTGGCAATAAAAGAGAGAGAGAGAAATACTATAGATTTGACTATTTTACATACCCATACTATGGAATCATTGGAATTGAAGGATATTGATAATGACACGTAAATATAACGCACGTTGACGCACGTCAATGGATAAACCAAGTTGTGTTTGTTTTGTGCTAGTTATTAATTACTGTAATATTATGATGATTTCAACTAATATAGTTTTGTTTGATCTATCTACACAAAGTATAATTATTTTTACTTTTCAAAATTTTCACTAACCTGGTTCTTAATCCCTTTCGTTTATAAATTATGCAGCACCAAACATCAGAGAAGTGAGGACTTGAAGCACTTGACTACCGAGGACTACACGAGGACTTGACGACCGTACGTGAGGATCTAAACACGACCTATATTACTTGAGGATTGCTAAGATAAGTGGAAAAGCAACGTTATTTTAGTACCAATTAATATAAGAGTGCATATTTTGCCGGCTCTTTTTAGTTCACCTGTTGAGCAGACAAGTGCGGGCACGGAGCTCTTGTCGTGCAACACTGTGACCTTGCATCACAGCGCAGCCTAGCAGCAGTATGTAGTTCTTAATTACTTGTAATGGTTATGTTTGTTTTAAAATTTAAAACCACTTAACATTTAAAATTAGCATTTCAATTACCAAATATGTCATAATACAGAGTTTTATTTAATTTTTTATTTAATAATTTATTTATATGATAGATAGATAGATAGATAGATAGATAGATAGATAGATAGATAGATAGATAGATAGATAGATAGATAGATAGATAGATAGATAGATAGATAGATAGATAGATAGATAGATAGATAGATAGATAGATAGATAGATAGATAGATAGATACAGGTAAATACATAAAATTTCAATATAATGATGTATTTGGAAGAAATATAATGTTTATTTAAATCATAAATAGATTTAATCACCAAACACACTTACCATTACAAGTAAAATTAACCGTTGCTACCTCACTGGTTTCTCAATGCAAGATCAGAGTGTCGCAGGACTAAAGAGCTGCATGACTGTTCTTAGCTAGCAATATTTATGCTATATTGACATAAATGCAGCATAAATTACTTATCCCCGTACAAAATTAGCTAATGTATATTTCGCAGGCCTTGGAAAACGATATCGCGCAGTGTTGGACCAAATATATCAGACTTGTACAGCGCATGTAATTGACTTGCCCAGGATTCAACAAGAGTTTCTCCCGCTGTTACTGTCTTGCTGCCAGGACGAAAACGGTCAAGTAAGAGGCGGTGTATGCTTACAACTAAGCAGCAAGGCACGACCTAGGACTTGGGCCAATTCTGGCTAGACCCACCCTCTTGCGGCTCTTACCCTCGCTCGTGATGATTGTCAGCGATGAGGAGCCGGTGATGTAGCTGAGCGCCGTGCAAGCTGTCTCCCAACTGCTCAACCTGTTGCGACATGGTGAGCAGATTATAAGTTGAGCACTCGAGATGATCTCTTTTTGAATCAAGTGAGAATTAAGATTTTGATTAGAAACACAAGTGCAGAAATTATTAAGTATTTAATTTACTCTGCATATATGTGTAGCATAAATTTATGCCTAATTATAACACCATAAAAATTATTTTATTTGGACAATATAATAAGTTACGCTCAATAGCTCTGTAATTATAAGGTATAACTTAAAATATACTGTATTATACTATGCTAATAATGAGCAATATTTTTTAATATTGTGAACTTAATTGTCATATTTCGTGAGAAAAATTTTTATCGTGATTTTTGCCAGTTAAAATAAATATATAAATCTGATGTTTTTATTGACAGGTTCTGATGTTGGTGACTGCTACCTGCTCCATGCCTCACAACAAAGATTTTATAACGTTCCATGTCGTTCCATGTAGAACAGAACTATATTTCTGTTCTGAACAGATCCGAGACCGTGACTTGTCATTTCAATTTTACGTCAAGTAAGTGATTTACTACATATATCAATTAACTAAACATCAAATATAACTAACTGCATTTACATTGATAAGCATGGAGAAAAATTCAAAATATTTTGCCATTTATGTGCTGTGTATATTACACTAAGTTAGCAAAATTTATACAGCGAATATTACGGTTTTAAACAGAATTCGGAATGCCTGTACTGTAATTATTTCTATCCTTTCTCTTCTGAGGCCGTGGTTTGCTCTGACAGTACTGTAAGTTCACGCTCTCGTGTTCTCGTCACGTTGATGTCTATGTGTATCTACTATGTAGATAATGTTGTTCATAAACTTTGTTCTCTTGCATCAAATAATGTGCATGTCATTTGAATAACCAATGCTGATTGACATTGTAGCAGCAGAAAACAGCATTTATGAACAGCACTAGTGTATCACAACTACATTAGTAAAAGAGAAAGAGAGAGAGAGAGAAGATTATATATTCACCTGGCGATAAATACATAAAATTGTATTTAATATTAAGACACTCGCAAAGAGGCCTACGTTACTTCGTGGTGGGTTTTTTATTTTTTTAAGAAAAATTCAAACCAAGCATACGAAAAAAGGTTACTGAAGAGTAATTATACTCCTTTTTTAATATTTAGAATAAATTTGTTAAATATAAAAAGTTTATAAGATGTGCACAGCTAACTGTTTACCACTGAAAAAAAAAGGTTTATACCAACAAGTCACTGTTTAAACTTTTTTAAATAAGTAATTGGGCTGTAATGAAGAGTTACATAAAAATCCGTAACTGAATAAAATCGTATATTGTTATTTTCCATGCAATTTAAAGTTTTATAAGCCTATTAAAGTAAAAAATTAATTTTATTATTTTTTCTATCTGATTTTTAGATAAAAAATCAAGCAGCAACGACCGACGCTTGTTCACACTCGCCTGCCAGCAAGTGTTATATGTCACAGCACCCCTGGCACTCGCAGTGCTGGGACCAATGGTTCCTCTGATAGACCACGCTGAGCTGCATGCGGAGTGCAGCAGTTTAAGCGCCTGTGAGCCATGTTGTTGTTCGGTCTGCAAACTAAGCCGGAGGTCTTCAGGAGGATCTTCATTGAGTTATCATCAGGTATCAGTCAGGATGTGAGGAGAAATGTGGCGGCCAGCTTGCATCAGGTTACTAAAGTATATGATACTAAAAATAATGCTATATTTAAAATACACGCACAGATCTTCCTGTGCATTGCTGCCATAAAAAAAAAAAAAACGAAAGCATGAAAGAAACAATAAATTTAAGTTTTTTGCTTCTCAAAATCTTATATTTTGATAGATACAGGTACATTGGGTAAATACGCGAAACACGGGCGTCATGGCCAATTTTCCTAGTTTAGCTCGCAGCATTGTTTGTATAAATTTATATCCTTTATGACATACTGCGCACAGGGTAGCATAAGTAATGGCAATACAATTATTGTAATTGAAGAGTTCAAAAAGATGGATAAATGTTTTTGTGTTTGTGTGTGTGTCAAATAAGCCAAGCGTAAACTTTTAGAACATCAGGTATATTAAAATATAAAATACTTTAAATTATTGATATCCAGCAGAGTATGCAACTAATATGTCATCTATTCGTAACTGGTTGCATACTTTCATATCTTGTAGGCGCTATAATAATAACGTTTGCTCTCTTTTTGTTCCAGTGCGTCAATAGTCTTGTGTCTAACAAGTCATGCTGAAGTGGACGCAGCACGGACATGCTTTCAATCACTGGTAACTTTACAGCTTAATCTATTAATTTTTTTCCAAAGAACCTTTTTGTGCGTCTTACATTAGCTTGTTATGTAAGTTATACACAAATATTGAGCCAGCTTGGAAATTTTCCTTTTTAAAAACATCTTATCATGACGTCATTACCTATATACTACGTTTATATGTATGGTCGATCTTTGTTATTTCTTCGTTTAGAACTTTAAACCTGATCAAAATGAACGAAACTTCACATAAAAAAATTCCATGTTCCACATGCGACTCAATTTCATAGGTTCAAAAATCAAGATCAAGCAATGAATATGTCTTATTTTGTTTGTAAGCTAATCACTGTTACTATATTTTACAAAAAAAGAATTGACTTTGGACTATATACATCGAGTCATTCGGCAAAAGAAAAAAGAATTTGATTTTTCCCCAAGGTACCTAATTCAAAATCTTACTCGAACACACCAAGACTGTTGGTTTGTTCTGAAGAGTTAAATCTTTTAAACTGAATAACATCTAAAATTATTGTTTTCTTTGTACTTAAAATTCTTAAGCATATAAAAATATATAGTGTCTTATTGAATCACAGATAAACTAAGCAGCGTCGATCGACACTGGTTCATACCCGCCACTGGCATTTGTCTTAGCCCAGAGCAACCCTGGAACTCGCAGTTCTCCAGCCAATGGTTCCTCGCTGTAAGACCGCGCGGAGCTGCATGTGGAGTGCAATAGGTGCGCCTGCCCGCCATGTCCGTTTGTCGTCTGTAAACCAAGCTTGCCAGCTTGCATCTAGATTGCATCGAGCTTGCATCAGGTTAGTAAAATTAATAAAATATATAATACTGGCAATAAAAGAGAGAAAGAGAGAGAGAGAGAGAAATACTATAGATTTGACTATTATGCATACCCATACTATGGAATAATTGGAATTGAAGTACATTGATAATGACACGTAAATGTAACGCGCGATGACGCACGTCAAAGGATAAACCAAGTTGTGTTGTTTTGTGCTAGTTATTAATTACTGTAATATTGTGATGATTTCAATTAATATAGTTTTGTTTGATCTATCTACACAATGTATAATTATTTTTACTTTTCAGAAATTTTCCCCAACCTGATTCTGAATCCTTTTTAATCGTTTATAATTCATGCAGCGCCCAACATCAGAGAAGTGAGGACTTGCCGCACTTGACTACCGAGGACTGCACGAGGACTTGACGACCGTACGTGAGGATCCAAACAGGACCTATATTACTTGAGGATTGCTAAGATAAGTGGACGAGCAACGTTATTTTAGTACCAATTAATATAAGAGTGCATAATTTGCCAGCTCTTTTTTGTTCACCTGTCGAGCAGACAAGTGCGGGCATGGAGCTCTTGGCGTGCAACACTGTGACCTTGCATCACAGCGCAGCCTAGCAGTAGTATCTAGTCAATTAGTTCTTGTAATGATTATGTTGGTTTCAAATTTTAAACGACTCAAGATTAAAATTAGCATTTCAAATACCAAGTATATCATAATATAGCGTTATATTAATTTTTATTTATTTATAAGATAGGTAGGTAGATAGATAGATAGATAGATAGATAGATAGATAGATAGATAGATAGATAGATAGATAGATAGATAGATAGATAGATAGATAGATAGATAGATAGATGGATATTTAGGTAGGTACAGGTAAATAAATATAATTTCAATATAATAATGTATTTTGATGTAATGTTTATTTTAAATGTTAAATAGATTTGATCACAATACCACCATTATCATTACAAGTAAAATAAACCGTTTTTGCCTTACTGTATTCTCAATGCAAGATCAGAGTGTCGCAGGACTAAAGAGCTGCATGACTATTCTTAGCTAGCAATATTTATGCTATATTGACATAAATGCAGCATAAATTACTTATTCCTGTATAAAATTAACTAATGCATATTTTCCAGGGCTTGGAAAACGATATCGCGCAGTGTTCGACCAAGATATATCAGACTTGTGCAGTGCATGTAATTGACTTGCCCAGTATTCAACAAGAGTTTCTCCCGCTGTTACTGTCTTGCTGCCAGGACGAGAACGGTCAAGTAAGAGGCGTTGTATGCTTACAACTAACTAGCCAGGCACGAGCTAGGACTTGGGCCACTTCTGGCTAGACCTGGCCTCTTACGGCTCTCACCCTCGCTCGTGATGATTGTCAGCGATGAGGAGCTGGTGATGTAGCTGAGCGCCGTGCAAGATGTCTCCCAACTGCTCAACATGTTGCGACATTGTGAGCAGATTATAATTTAAGCCCATGAGATGATCTCGTTTTGAATGAAGAGAAAAATATGATTTCGAAAAGAAACACAAGTACAGAAATAATTAAGTATGTAATTTATTCTGCATTATATATATCTTTGTAGCATAAATTGATGCTTGATTATAACACTTCAGAAATTATTTTATTTGGATAATTTAATAAGTTACGCTCAATAGCACTGTAATTATGAATAATAACTTAAAATATGCTGTATTAAATTATGCTTAAAATGAGCAAAATTTTTAAATATTTTGAACTTAATTTTCTTCTTTTGTGAGATTTGTTTTATTATTAATTATGCCAGTTAAAATAAATATATAAATCTGATGTTTTGATTGACAGGTTCTGATGTTGGTGACTCCTGCCTGCTCCATGCCTCACAACTACATTTCTGTTCTGAGCAGATCCGTGAACGTGACTTGTCATTTCAATTTGACGTCAAGTAAGTGATTTACTAAATATATCAATTAACTAAACATCAATTATAACTATCTCCTTTTACATTGATAAGCATGGAGTAAAATTCAAAATGTTTTGCCATTTAAGTGCTTTGTATATTACACTAAGTTAGCAAAGTTTATACAGTGATTATTATTGCATTTAAATAGAATTCGGAATGCCTGTACTGTTATTATTTCTATCCTTTTCCTTCTGAGGCCGTGGTTTGCACTGACAGCACTTATTTCTGTAAAAAATTAACTAATGTATATTTTTCAGGGCTTGGAAAACGATATCGCGCAGTGTTGGACCAAGATACATCAGACTTGTACAGCGCATGTAATAGACTTGCCCAGTATTCAACAAGAGTTTCTCCCGCTGTTACTGTCGTTTTGCCAGGACGAGAACGGTCAAGTAAGAGGCGTTGTATGCTTACAACTAACCAGCCAGGCATGAGCTAGGACTTGGGCCACTTCTGGCTAGACCCGCCCTCTTACGGCTCTTACCCTCGCTCGTGGTGATGGTCAGCGATGAGGAGCCGGTGATGTAGCTGAGCGCCGTGCAAGCTGTCTCCCAACTGCTCAACCTGTTGCGACATGGTGAGCAGATTATAAGTTGAGCACTCGAGACGATCTCATTTTGAATCAAGTGAGAAATAGGATTTTAAAAAGAAACAGAAGTGCAGAAATGATTAAGTTTGTAATTCTGCATAATATATATCTTTGTAGCATAAATTTATGCTCAATTAGATTACACCATAAAAATTATATTATTTGCACAACATTATAAGTTCTGTGCAAAAGCATAAAAATTATGCCGTATAAATAAAACTTATGCTGTATTAAGCAATGTTGAAAATAAAGTTCACAATAATAAAAAATATCGCGCGTTTTTAACAGTGCTTAATACAGCATAATTTTAGTTATATGTGCTGCATAATTTTTGTGCTATTGCGCAGAACTTGTAATGTTTTTCAATCAAATAAATCATTTTTATGGTGTGATCTAATTAAGCCAGTAGTAGAATAAGGTGTGCAGTTTATGGCTCCAACTACGTCACAACCTACCCTGAAAACCCTGAGACATCACTGATAAAATGATCTGACGTCATAGTTTATAGATAAGTAATGTTACGTCATTAAAACGTCATAAAACATGTTTTTAAGTTGTTATGACGTAACGGATATGGAATGAGATGGCTCTAATACCTTTTACCTTGTAGATTGGTAGTTAGCCCCTTCCCTCACCTTTGTTGTGTTTGTCTTTTTTCTTTATTAGCTGCCTCCTTTTTTTGTCCCCCTTTGTCTCTCCCCCTTTACCTCTTCCCCTTTGGCTCTCCTCCTTTACCTTTGCCTGCTTTTTATTTCCCCCCTTTGGCTTTTAGATTTTGTTTCTTCCCCTTTGCCCCTCTACCTTTGCCTCTCTACCTTTACCTCTCCCCCTTCTTCTTCTCTGCCCCCCCTTTTTTCTTTGACTCCCTTTTTCTCTCTCCCCGTTCCTCTCTCTCTCCCTTCTTTTCTCTCTCTCCCTTCCTCTCTCTCTCCTTACCTCTTTCTCTCCCCTTCCTTTTTCTCTCCCACTCCTTTTCTATTCCCCTACTCTTTCTCTCTCTCTCTTTAATGGAAAGAAAAATGGTGGTTTGATTATAAGCGAATGTTATCCATCGTAAACTGATGACATTGCTTTACGTTTATTGTTATTTGTAATGTTGGACATAAGAAAGTAAATATTTAATTTAATAATCTTTTAAATTAAATATTGCTATATTAAGTAAAATGAAACTAGTACAATGGATGCTTCTACGAAGAAATGTGTTCGTTTCAGTGCTCCAGTAATCTTTTATGTGAATGACTTACCACACGAAATTGAATGTCGCAAAATTTATTGGGAATTCTTTCCCATTGATAGGATGAGGTTTAGAAATAGAATTAATGAAGTATCGAAAATTCTTACACCTGTTTTATTAGCAAAAATTAAAAAAAGTTTAAATGAATGAGTATATAAAAGAAAAAATTTACTTGTATAGATTTATTATAAAATATGGAGTTTAAGCAGCAAGATCATAAATTTACTATAGATAATTTGGTGACTGATGGTTTTCAGAAGAAATTACGTGAAAAGAACGGCCCTTTGTTACCAGAAAATATAAGATGCTTGATTTGTGGGCCTTCTTCATGTGGTAAAACGCAACTTTTATTAAACTTATTAACGAACGAAAATGGTGTTAAGTTTTTCAATGTTTACGTTTATTCAAAAACCTTATATCAACCTAAATACAATCTTTTAAAAAATTTACTCTCTGAAATAAAAGAAATAGGGTATTACGCTTTTGATAAAGGTGAGGAAGTTATTTCACCAGAAAAAGTAAAAGAAAATTCAGTGATGATATTTGATGACATTATCTGTGAGAAACAATCGGCAATGAGAGAATATTTTTGTCTTGGTCGCCATAAAAATGTGGATGTTTTTTACTTAGCACAGTGTTATTCTAAAATACCTAAAAATCTTATAAGAGAAAATTCTAACCTTTTGGTTATTTTTAGACAAGATCACATGAATTTAAAACATATATTTGATAATCATGTCATTACTGATATGAGATTTGATGAATTTTTAGAGTTGTGTACTTGTTGCTGGCAAGAGAACTTTGGATTTTTAGTGATTGACAAAGAGTGTCCGTTAAATGATGGACGATATCGTAAGGGGTTTGACAAGTTTGCCACTATAAAAGAAGTGTAAGTTATTACATTTCATGCAGTAGAAGGTATACTCTATTAAAGTGAATAATGAAGGCAAGGAAAGAACATAAGAAAGTTAGTGCAAAAAATAAGAATGTTGAAAAACATATAAAGCTTAATTGTAATAATACAAAAAAGTATATTCAAAACAAATTAAGAAATAGTATACAATCAATAAGAGCAAAATATAAATTATTATTGAAAGACAAAGAAAAACATTCAACGGAATTACATGATCGTTTGAAACCGTTAACAGAACGGCTTGATAAATTGGTAGTTAATACATCAAAACAAAAGTATTCACCTACTTTAAATGATAGTAACATAAGCATTAAGGACGATGAACTAACATTTTCCGAGCAAGAGGAAGACGAACGTCATTTCACACCTCATCATAAAAAAGGTGATCGTGAAGAAGGTAATATAAATCAAAAGTCAACGAATGTTTCATTTATGGATCCAGACATTGAAGAAACATACGAATTTGAAGGTAATGATGAATTAGAACGAAAAGAAGAAGAAGGGGAAGAAGAAGAAGAAGAAGAAGAAGAAGAAGAAGAAGAAGAAGAAGAAGAAAAAGAAGAAGATGAAGAAGGGTATGAGACACCACGAGGAAATAATCGTAGTCCTAAACAAAAGAAAATGACACCAAGGCAGAGTTATTTAAATAAAGTGGGGTTAGATAAAGTAGATGCTGATCTTGTTCCATATCTTAAAGAATATACAAATTATAAAACACCTAGTGATACAATAGATACAACATACGGCGTGGCAACTTCAGGTCGTTTTTTTTTTCTTGGAGACAAAAGAATTGAATTTTTGCGTGATGGATTCCAAGTTGGTGGTGTAAAATATAAAGGTTCACCTGGACTATACGAGTTAATATTTTTAAAAAATCCTGAAAATTATACCAAAAGTGATATTTCTAATTATAAAAAAATATTGGATGCAACAAATGCTCACCGAATTCAATTTTCATCAAAAAGAATGCGACCTTCTAATATAAAAAAGTTTATTAACGTGATAAAACCAATGTTTCAAAATAAAGGATATGGCATGGATGTGAGCAAACCTATTTACGAATATTATGATGATGTGAATGAAATTGTCGATAGATTAAAACTACTGATAGCATCGGCCAGATCTGGGAATAATTCTCATGATAATGAGATTATTTCAATTGTTGAGGAGTTGCGTAAACAAAACGTCGTTTTATAATATTAAATTGCGTATCGTGTCACCAGTGTCAGTATATAAGGTAGAGCCGCGAAGAAAGCAAACATGGATTTGCATAATATAACACCGTACATACAACAACCAGATTTTTATAGCGTTGGTACATATCTTAGTAAAGGTGACACACCAAATGTACGTGATTTAAAGGATTCAGTTCATGAAATAAAAGAAGATATTTCCAACATTAAAAGTGAATTACCTTCACATTTAATTTCGAAAATTAATACTTTCTTTCAATATGATTCATACTTTAATGCAAGTGAAAAAGCAATAAAAAATTTAGGTCGTGGTGATGGTCAACAAGATGCTATTCAAAAAGAATACTTAGATGAAATATGTGAGACGAAGTATAAAAATCTAGAAGCTGAGAACTTGAATAAAATGGTAGACCTTGCAAATAAAGTACAAGATCAATTTTCCATCTATATAAAAGACGTATATCATCATTTAGAAGACGCTTTAAAAAAAGAAATCGAGGAACGAATTTCTACCATAGAGGTTAGAATACAAAATCTTGAAAGAAATTAAGCAATAAAAATATGATTGTTAAAGAAGATATAGTGAATGAGATTCATCGGAGTGCCAGGAAGAATTTTCAAAGAAGAAAAGTTATTGTTAAAGGTGTTGGTGAGACTCTGCAAGCTGATCTTGTTGATATGCAAGATTATGCAAAATTTAATAATAATTATAAATATATTTTATTTGTTATTGATATATTTAGTAAATTTGCGTATGGAGAAGCTCTTAAAAGCAAATCAGCAGAGGAAGTGAGTGCAGCAATGCAAAAAATTTTAAAGAGATGTGTGTATATACCAAAACACATACAAACTGACAAAGGGACAGAATTTTTTAATATTAAGTTCAAAGCTTTAATGCATAAATACAAAATAAATCATTATTCTACATACAGCGTAATGAAAGCTCAAATTGTCGAGCGCTTCAATAGAACAATTAAAAGTAAAATGTGGAAAATGTTTAATTACAAAGGATCATACAAGTGGATATTGTTTTTACAAGATTTAATTGGTGGATATAATAACACATATCATCATACAATAAAGATGAAACCTGTAGAAGTGACAAAAGACAAAGAAAGTCAATTACTGAAAACGGTATATAATTTTCATCGAGTGAATTCAAAAGAATCTAAAATTAAAGTAGGTGACCATGTGCGTATCAGTAAAAGAAGACACGTTTTTGCTAAAAGCTATCTTCCGAATTGGAGCACAGAAATTTTTATTGTAAGAGAAGTTAAAAATACTATACCATTTACATATTTACTGTCTGATTTGAATAGAGAAACAATACTCGGATCTTTTTATGCACAACAACTACAAAAAACTAATTTAATTCACGATTATTTGATCGAAAAGGTTATTCGCAAGGATGGTAAAAAAATGTACGTAAAGTGGTTAGGATTTGATGAGAGGCATAACAGCTGGGTGCATATTGAACAATTGAAGTAAATAAAATAAATCTCATTTTTAAAACTGTATTAGTCGAAATGAAGTGCTTGACTGGATTGCGAGGCAGAGGTTTGATTAACTCTCTCATAAATAATTTACCAGTCGAGCTTCACATTCCTGGATATAATTATTGCGGACCTGGCACAAAATTAGAAAAGAGATTGGCTAGAGGTGACCAAGGTGTAAACGAACTAGACGATGCGTGTAAAAGGCATGACATTGCTTATTCAAAATCAAAAGATCTGTCAGAAAGACATGTAGCAGATAATGAGCTTGCATCAGTAGCGTCCCGACGTCTGAAAGCAAAAGACGCTTCTATTGGAGAGAAACTTTCATCACTTATCGTAAAGAAAGGTATGCAAGCTAAAATAGCACTCGGAGCTGGGGTTAAAATGAGACATAGAAAAAAACCTATTTCATTGAAATCAAAAGTGAGGAAATCTGGAAAAAGGAAGACTTCTTTCTTGGTAAAAAAACAAATAAACAATAAAAAAAGAAGTGTTGCTCAACGTAAAAAGATACGTGGGCAAATCAAGAATTCGCGTAAGAAAAAAGGTGGATTGATAAATAAAAAACGAGTAAAATTACCAACAAAAAAACTATTTAATTTAGCTGTACGCAATGCAAAGAAAGAAGTAAGAAACACAAAAAATAAAAGCTTGCGAGATGTTGCGCAACAAGCACTACTATCTGCAAGAAAAACTTTAAAAAATAAAAACTTTGACAAAAATAATTTAAACCTTCGTGTGATCCCAATTCCTAAAAAAATTGGTGGATTCCTCCCAATTATTTTAGCTGCTCTTGGTGCTCTAGGAGGTTTAGCCGGAGGTGTTTCAGGAGTAGTTAATACTGTGAATAAAATAAAAAATGCTAAGCAACAACTGGAAGAAGCAAAACGTCACAACGATACAATGGAGGCTATTTCGTTGCAAAAAGGAAAAGGTTTATATTTGGAACCGTACAAGACAGGATATGCACTTCGTTTGCATAAGAATGCAAAAAACTAATACGTGGAGTGCCAAGATCAGCACTCAGCAATTTACAGATAAATAATTATGTACGAAAATTAAGTATCCCCAATTTTCGTGGTGTCTTCATGAGAAACAATCTTCCTCTAAAACCTTGGAAGTACGAAAGTGGTGTAATTAACATGGACGATAAAGAAAATGTGGGGACACATTGGACAGCTTATGTGAAAAAAAATAATGACGTGATATTTTTTAATTCTTATGGTAACTTAGCGCCACCTGTAGAGTTTTTGAAATACATGGAAGATGCTAAATCAATTGTATATAATAGACTGCGATATCAAAGGGACGAAACCTCTGACTGTGGTCGGTTGAGTTTACTGTTTCTTAGTGCTCATACTTAAATTTTTTATATATTAAGGACATCAATATGTCAACTGTGCACGTTATTAGTGGAAACTCAGAGACATTATCTTGTCAAGTGCATCCACCCATACAAGTAGATACATCTAAACAATTTGAAGTTGGTTTGTTACGTCTCTCCACGTACAATACTATACCTAACATAAAAAAGGAAATCAACGATAAGTTGTATTTTATTATCAAAGGTGAATTAGATTTTATTAGGGTTCCAGAAGGCACCTATTCAATTCCTATGTTGAATGAAGAAATAAAAAAACTTTTAGTGAAGAAAGAACTGTCTGCCAAGAACTTTAACCTCCGCATTGATATCAAGACACTTAAATGTGTCATTCAAACAAACATGCATTTATCCTTTAAAGGACAACATAGTTTAGGTCACCTAATTGGTTTCGATGGAATGATAGTTTCACCCTCAACTGCACTTAAGGAATATTACGGAAAAGGAATTGCAAAAATAATGGATGTTAATATAGTGAACGTTGAATTGGGTTTTGCTGATGGTTCATATAATAACGGTGTGCGTGGACATTCAATCTATAGTTTTTGTCCACGAGTACCTCCAGGATACAAGATCGATGAAGCTCCCAAAGAAGTATCGTTTTATCCCGTCAATAGGAGAAGAATTAACAAGATAGATATTACTTTGACGGATCAAGAAGGCAAGCAGATATCCTTAAGAGGTGAGACTGTCACTATTGTTCTTCAGTTGCGGGTTGTTAACAAGCAGCATGGTGTTTATAATTAAGAAAACTTACACGCCCTGTGGTGTCATGTATGGGAAAGAAACATATAAATACCCCCATTCAGAACAAAACGAAATGTATAAAGCTTCAAGTAACGCAAGAGGAAAGGTGTCTCTACCGCTTACTAAAGAAAATAAATTATTTTTAAAATCACTTGGTTTTAAATTGATGCAAGATGAATCATATTAATCCATACGATAAGACAATTGAAGATTATTCGATCGAGAAAGATTACTACACAACATACAATCCGCAAGACATAGGAAAATTCAAGCATAGTGATATTATACGATTTAGGATTATGGACCAAGATGCGATGTTATATCCACATGAAAGTTACATTAGAATTCGTGGTAAAATTCACTCCAAGGGTTCTCAACTCGAGCATTCTTATTTAGTGAATAATGCATTTATGTTTCTCTTCGACGAAGCAAGATACCAGATAAATTCGGGGGAGGCCTCTGTAAATCGGGACGTTGCACATTCAAGTCTTGTTCGCAGCCTCACGACTTTAACTCCCTCGGATCTAAAAGCATACAAAGGCATCGGCTTTATACCTGGAAATACGTATAAAGACGGAAAATTACCTCAAGAATTTGAAGTGTCCATTCCCCTAAAATATTTCTTTAGTTTAATTGAAGACGTGAGAAAAATAACTATAAATGAACGTATTGTTCTTGAACTGGTCCGATCAAGATCAGATAAAAACTGTTTTGTAGTAAAAGCTGACAAAGCTGCAACCGAAACACCTCAGATCGATATCACAGATGTACAGTGGTATATGAAACAAGTTCAATTATCCGAGGAAGCAAAAGAACCGTTATTATTCAACGTTAATAAGAACAGACCGATAAATAAGTATTTTCGCGAATGGGAAGGGCATGTTTACCCGAACCTGCCTGAATCAACAAACATCACATGGAACGTGAAAGTTACCTCAGAATTAGAGCGACCCAAGTGGGTTATAGTTTTCTTTAAAACTCAACGTGACGACAACATTACAAAAGATAATTCTCGATTCGATAATTGCGGTATACGCTCAGTAAGAGTGAATATTAATAATAATTTTTATCCCTATGAAGAAATAAATGTTGATTTTGAGAAAAATTATACATCACAACTTTATGAATGCTATGCACAATTTCAATCATCGTATAACATGAAAAAACCGGAGCCAATTTTCGATACAGAGGAATTCATTAAATATAATCCAATGTTCGTGATTGATTGTTCCAAACACAGTCAACCAATAATTTCTCAGAGTGGCGCTGTTGACGTAAAGATTATGATTGAAACTAAGAGTAAGAATATGCCAGAAAAAACGTCTGGTTATTGTATTTTAGTATACGAGAAGGGTTTGAAGCTAGAGCCTCTGACTGGTACGTTGTCTCGCATTGTGTGAAAAAAAATGTTTGTTTTTGCAATTATTGACTTTTACTTCGACCGTGACGGTCAATTTGAGTTATCAGTCGGCAACTTGATGACCGAAAGTATAAGTCATTGGAACGAAACATTGGAGAAGAAAATAAATTGTGAAAATTGTTTAGGCTCTAAACTTAACACTGAACTATGCTTTTGTTATATTAGAGATAATGTTAAACATTACTGTCAAAACTTTCATTTATTGTTTGCAAGAAATCGAAGCCAAGCAGATTTTTTAAACAATATTATCTTTACTGACGATAAGACGGTTATGGATATACAAGAACTCGGAGGATCTCCTGATGTAACATCTTTGCAACACGTGGAAGGAAGTGAATGCCTTTGTCACAATGAATTTTTTGATGACAAAACCATATGTTCTAAATCAAATTGTTTCAAGTGTATTCGTTGGTTCGAACAAAACTACCACTACTTTTTTTTTGTTTATCATAACAGTAAACATTTTAAACCAAGCTAAATGTGTATATAACAAATTAAATAAAATATATTGATGTTTCATATTTTTTAAAAAATATTGGTAATATTTTGTTTATATATAGATAGAACTATTTATCTAATAGCTTATACTTTACATTAAGCTTTTTTAATGCTGTATCTATAAGCTTGCATTTTGTAGATTTTTTATATTAATAAATTGGAATACTTTTTATGGGAAAACTTATTTTTATTTTAAAGTGTACTTCCCCTCTTTTTTCCCCTCTTTCTTAAAAATACTATAAAACAAAAACAGTTTATTTATTTATTTATTATTACAATTTATTAGAAGTCTTTGATATATTTATTATGTATTTTCTTTTCTTATTTCATTGAAGTAAAATTGGTAAAATGTAATTTTGTTTATAAAAAATAAAAAACTAAAAATATGTATATACACATATGTACTTCTTTTAAAAAATATCTAGAACCTTTTAAAAATTACCATCTTTAAAATAACTTAATATAAAATTAAAATTTTAATTTATGATATAATTGGAAAAAGGAAGAACAAAAAACAAATTAACATGTAAGTGTAAAATTTTTTTATTTGGCAAAATATCCATAACAACAAATAAATCTTTACAAAATGAACATAAAAACATATTTAAAAAACCTTAGTATAAAAAAATGCTATATTATATATTTATTATATATTATATAATATAAAAATTTTAAACCAGAAGAAAAAGTACCCATAAAATAGAACAAAATCGCAAAATTGATTAGAGAGACATTTTTCTGTTTACAATGCTTTCATAAATACTTGGTTGAGACAATTTTTTAACAATTTAAAGCTGGAAGGTGACATACATATTGCACCATTTAAGAAGGAAGTAACATCATTTACGCTAAATATTCTCACCCATATTCCATGTTTATCTTTGGCAACCTCTGCAGGAGATTGATTTGACAATGCTATGAATCGATAATTTTTTACATAGTTATTTTTTTCAAGTTCAGTAATGTGATATTGCAGTTTTGGTAAATCAATCTCTAAAAAAGATTGTAATTTAAATTCTAATGGTACTTGCATCCAAAGTGATCCAAGCTCTATAGAATCTAGATTACAATCATTTTTGTGAATTTTAATTGTTAAAAAGTTTGAACCAACAGCTACAGGCCCGTATTTTAGTACATTATCAGACACTGTGTTATTTTTTGAATCAGTTTCAAATAATGAACGTGTTATATCATGTTGCTCAACCCTTTCTATATTTTTTTGTGAGTGAAAGCCGGATGCTTCATCAATTTTAATCAAATTAATTCTTACTTCGATCACATGATCCGAAGTATTTGGAATTTCAAGAGACATTGTTTCAATCTCCTCACGTAGAGAACAATCGTATTCCCACCCAGCACAGCTGAGTAGTTCTCGGGATGTTAAGGTGGTATTTATGAGTTTAGGTTCATTAATGTTTGAGTAACGATCAGCATAAGCAAGCGGAACGTCTCGGTTCTGTGACAAAAAAAAAAAAAAAAAAAAAAGTATAAAAAGAAAAGAAAAATTTCAACCAATTAAAAAAATAAAAAAAAAAAAAGACTAAGAGAGAAAAAAAATGATATGTATTTTTTCTAAAAAAGCATGCTAAGAATTAAGCCCTTATCAATGCGTTTTTGAATTCAAGTAAATATTATTTCTGTGGCAGGTTGAAAACGACAAACTTTAAATCATGACACCTCCCATTAATAAGGCCTCTAAAAACCAAAGCCAATGATTTTTCCCGAAGTGTGTTATAATTAACCATCATGGCCTTGCTCAAGTTAATACTTGACGCGATACGTTTGTTCAGATAAACCACAAAGGTATTATTACCTTCTTGTAACGTGGTTTTCAGGCTAAGACCATAACTTGTGTTTACCTTTTCAAATCTCAAGATTTGATAAGGTTTATTTATTGTGAGATCAGAAATTTTACGATAAGTTACCGTTTGACAGCATGCGTTGAGTGCATCCAATAGATCTCGAACTTCTCTCCTTAGTCCTATTTCAGCTATACTTGTTAACACGCCATTCGTGTTAATTGATTTCTCGCCGTTGTCATGTTCGTTCTCCGATTCCAGAACCTCCACCTCACCATCTTCGACTTCATCTTCATCGTCAATTACGTCTTCTTCTTCGTCTGCAGAATATTCAACCAACTCCTCTATTTTACGTTTCTTAGGAAGAGGAACAATTTTCTTTGCAGGTTTTTCCTTAGGCTTGCCCTTAACAGATTTTGTAAGTTTACCAGGTGTTACTTCTATGTCGTCATCATTGTAAGTAAGAGAGCCAGGAGTGGAAGTAGATTCTAACGAAGTCATCTATTAACATAAGAAAGAAAAAATATTGTTCATTTAAAAGAGTCATTTTTATTTTACTTTTAGACAGTCACACACATATATATATATATATTTTATCTTTACTCACCTTTTTCTTGTCTTTTAAATTCTCGAAGAGTGAGAGAGAAGAGGGATAATTTCGTATTTTGAGTGGTTAAATAAACAAAATAGAAATGATATAATTGCATGAATGTGTTTGGGTTTATATACCAATTAAAATAAAGTGGAAGGGAAGGGAAGTGGAAATAATCTTGGAGGGGAATAACTGATTTTTTTAATATATGCTAACGTTTGCTTCTTTCAAAACATCACACTGCTTAAAGATTTAAAAAAACTTTTATTTATACTTGTACTTGATTGTATGCAATTTATTTAACTATTTTAATTCAATATTTTGCTTTTCAATGCTAGCAATAAACGTTTGATAACAATAATTTCATTTAATATCACGATTATCTCATATATAGTTTTAAAAAAAATCTCCACTATGTGTGTAAATAATATAAAAAAAAATTATATATTATTTATAGATTTTAACTATTTGTTCAGTTCTAATTGTATAGGATTAAGGCTATATAAAACTATAATTATATTAGACATGTGCTTTACAGTTGTTGGTTTAAAATTCTGCTGATTATTGTATACCTTATGCTAGCTCCTAAATGTTTGATAACAATAATTTTTATTTAATATCACGATTATCTCATATTTAGTTTAAAAAAAAACTCCACTATGTGTGTAAATAATATAAAAAAAAATTATATATTATTTATAGATTTTAATTATTTGTTCAGTTCTAATTGTATAGGATTAAGGCTATATAAAACTATAATTATATTAGACATGTGCTTTACAGTTGTTGGTTTAAAATTCTGCTGATTATTGTATACCTTATGCTAGCTCCTAAACGTTTGATAACAATAATTTCATTTAATATCACGATTATCTCATATATAGTTTTAAAAAAAAACTACACTATGTATGTAAATAATATAAAAAAATTATATATTATTTATAGATTTTAATTATTTGTTCAGTTCTAATTGTATAGGATTAAGGCTATATAAAACTATAATTATATTAGACATGTGCTTTACAGTTGTTGGTTTAAAATTCTGCTGATTATTGTATACCTTATGCTAGCTCCTAAACGTTTGATAACAATAATTTCATTTAATATCACGATTATCTCATATACAGTTTTAAAAAAAAACTCCACTATGTGTGTAAATAATATAAAAAAAAATTATATATTATTTATAGATTTTAATTATTTGTTCAGTTCTAATTGTATAGGATTAAGGCTATATAAAACTATAATATAATTAGACATGTGCTTTACAGTTGTTGGTTTAAAATTCTGCTGATTATTGTATACGTTATGCTAGCTCCTAAACGTTTGATAAAAAACTTTCATATATTGTCACGACTTTCTCATAATATGATAATACACTTTAAGCATATGTTCCGTAAAAAACGTTATATATGTATCTATAGGATGTATAATCATGTATTTATAATAAAAGTATTTATAAAAAATTGAATAAATATAATATAAAAAGGTTAGAACCTCAAACATATAAGACAACAATTTTTTTTTAAAAATAAGCAGAATTATGATGGTACAAGGGTAAATGTGGTATGTTTTCAAAAAATGCTTATATGAAATAATTAACGAGCTATACTATCAGTTAACAAGAACTATGACCTCTAAAAATCTGCATATTCGATTTTTTTTAAAAGCTGTACTCACAATATAAAATGCATCGCTTGCAATAATTTATATTTTACGCGTTTTAATTTTATGACGTATATTTTTTAAATAAACTTTGACCTTATAATTTTACTTCGATGCATGTTTAAGTTTTTCTTGCAACTGTCTTAAAAAAATAAATAAATAAAAAAAAAAAAAAAAAAAAAAAATATGGGAGGGAGGTGACGGTATATAAGGCCACGTCTAAAAATTATCGCGTTTGTCTTTCTAAAACACTTTGCTGATCAAAGTAAGAGTTGCTGCAACAAATTTTGAAGTATATGTGATCGACGTAAGTACAAATGTTATCTGTTTAATATGTATTTTATGTTGTAAATTTTTATCAAAAATATATTATTTTTTTTTTTAATTTATAGGTTTTTAAATTGTAATGCAACTTCTACTTCAGTCAGATAATTGAAGTTTTAAAGACCTCTACGTTTCAGCTAATTATGCAGGTTTGTATAAAATATTAAAATATAATAATATATGAGAATAATAAAAAAAATTTAATTTTCATATTGATATACATGTCTCATAACATTTAATTTAAATAAACCATTAACGGTTATGCATTGATATTTTTATTAAAAATTAATTGTTACTTTGTGTTTTTGTTTTAGAATCGTCCATCAGTTATAGTACAAAATTCCATCTATAATCCCAATAAAAGACGTCGTTTAAGCAGCAGATCTTCTTCTTCTTCGTCTTTATGTTCATCTTCTTCTTCTTGCTTGCAAAGCGTGAATGACGAGTATCAACAAGAACATGGTGTGGACATCTCTGAACCTGGCACTTCTGCTTCAAACAAGGTTACAAACAATTCAAAATCTAATAGATATAAGAGCGCTTTCAATAAACGGGTTGTGCAGATTAAATTTAGAAATACTGAAAAAATACATGATGTTGTTGAATTTTTAAAATGTAAATTATATCCAATTAAGGATTATCTTAGCAATCAGTTAATACAAAAAAAGGGTATCCGATTTCGACTTGTTCTAAATTGTAAATTAGAGCGACCGAATAGTGATGAAATACTTGATGGTAACTTTAAGACAGCCATGACGCCAATGTTTTCAAATGAAGACATCGATCTCGAATTGCATGATATGTATGATAAAATTATTACAGAGTTAGCTGATATGCAGGAAAAGGGAAGTGGGTGGAAGGTTGTTAAAATAAAAAATATTTTATTGCGACTCACAAAATATACACCATTATCAGGTTCTAGCTATATTCCGCTTCCAAAAACATATCTAAACTCTAAAGCTATAGTAAATATTAAAAATGATGACGATAAATGTTTTTTATACTCGGTATTATGTCCACAAGTAAAAAAAAATAGGAGTAATTTATTGCGATATAACTCGTTAATCAATACATTAAATACAACAGGTCTTTCATGGCCATTACCTTTAAACCAAATTAGTAAGTTTGAAAAAAAAAATAATTGCTATAGTATCAACGTCTTTGTAATTGATGAAGACTCATTTAAAGATGAAATAAGACCGCTTCGAATATGTAAGTTGGAAAAGGTAAACCATAGAGACCTTTTGTTATTAAAATCAGAAAACAGGACTCATTATTGTTGTATTCTTAATGTCGCATCTATCATTAAAAAACAAGTATGTAAAGATAACAGTAACAGAAAATTACATGTCTGCAAAAGGTGTTTTGCATACTTCAAAAGAAACGGAAAAGAAAAACTTAAAGATCACAAAATTTTATGTGACCAGAATCAAGTGGCTCAAGTTGTTTTACCTTGTAAAGATGGTGATCAATCTCCAGTATTAGAATTTCAAAATTATTATAAAAAATACAAAGTACCTGTAGTCTTGTTTTCTGATTGTGAATCAATCATCGTAAAATCTAAAGCAGTAGCGCAAGACAAAACGAAATCTTTCACAAATAAAGTTTCAAAACATGAAGTTATGTCGATTGGTTGCTTTGTTTATTCGCATTTAAATAAAAAAAGTTTAGGTAATATACCTTTAGGTTACCATAAATTTGAAGGTAATAATTGTGTTAAAAAATATGTTAAATTTCTTGATCACGTAGCTGATGAATATTCTAAAATTTATAAAAATAGTATTAACGATGAAATACCTGTGTTCAAAAGCTCGCGTGTATTACTTCATATTGAGAGGCTTAAACAAAATCCCAATTGTCATATTTGCGGTAAAAAATTCTTAAAAAGTGACGTTCGTGTATTAGATCATGATCACTTGACAAAAGAACTGAGGGGTTTTGCCCATGCAAGTTGTAATTTAAGCTTTAAAGCTCCGAGACATATTCCAAATTTTTTTCACAATCTCAGTAATTATGATGCACATTTTTTTGTTAAAGCACTATCGTCAAATGTAAATAAAAATCCTGTTACTGTAATACCTCAATCCTCTGAAAAGTATATTTCATTTTCTAAAAAATACCCTCTGCCTTTCGACGTCGCAACAAAACGTTATCAATTTATTGAAATTAGATTTCTTGATTCATATAAATTTATGGGTAGATCAATCGATTCGTTAGCTTCCATGTTGCCTAAAGATAAATTATTCATAACAAAAACTCAATTTAAACCTGAAGATTTAGATTTAGTCTCTCGCAAGGGGATTTTTCCATACGAATTTGTAGATTGTAGAAAAAAATTGAATGAAAGAAGTCTTCCTCCAATCAACTCTTTTTATAGCAAACTAAATAAAAAAAATATATCAAATGAGGATTACGAACACGCACAAAACGTATGGACTCATTTCAATATACAGAATCTCAATGAATATAGTAACCTATATCTCAAAGTAGACGTTTGTTTACTTTGTGATATATTTCTTAATTTTAGAGAACTCTGTTTTCATCATTTTGAAATCGATCCATGTAATTATTATACAACTCCGGGAATGAGTTTCGATGCTGCGCTTAAAATAACTGGCGTCCAGTTAGAATTAATAACAGATATAGATCAAATGTTGTTCATAGAGAGTGGCATACGTGGTGGCAATACACAATGTATCATACGTCATTGCAAAGCAAATATTAAATCAAATCCTGATTTTAATCAATTAGAACCGGAAACACGTATATTTTACGTCGACAGTAACAACTTATATGGCGCTTCCATGGTAAGCAAAATTCCTACGAGAAATTTTATGTGGGCAGACGTCAGTTTGTTTACAAAAGAGTTCATATGTAAAATTGAGGACGATTATGAGGACGGATACTTTCTTGAAGTTGATTTAATATGCCCTGATCATCTTCATGATATACACAACGACTTCCCGTTCTGTCCAGAACTTAAAGCACCCCCTGGGAAAAAAATTAAAAAATTATTATGTACATTAGAACGTAAAACTAAATATATTATTCACCATTTAGCATTAAAATTAGCATTACAACACGGTCTTGAGTTAGGTAAAGTTCACAGAGTCCTACAATTTAAACAAGAAGCGTGGTTAAAAATATTTGTTGATATATGTACAGAAATAAGAAAAAATGCTAAAAATAATTTTGAAATTGAATTTCCTAAATTATGTGTTAATTCAACTTATGGTAAATCGTTAGAGAGAGTAAGAGACCGAAATATGTTTTACATGTTGTATACACCTGAGGACTTTCAAATATTTGTAAATAAACATAACTATAAAGACTGTGTAATTTATTCTGAAAATATAGTGGGAGTTACATTAAATAAATTAAAAGTAAAATTAGATAGGCCTTGCTACTTGGGTATGGCAATATTGGATATTTCTAAATATATAATGTATAAATTTTTATACGAGGTGCTAAAACCTTTCTGGGGTGAGAATGTAAGGGTCGCTTATAGTGACACTGATTCGTTTGTACTTGTAATTCGTTCCAACACTTTTGAAGAAGATCTCGCTAAACTGAAAGATCACTTTGATTTTTCAAATTATCCACAAACTCATCCACTTTTTAGTGAGGTTAACAAAAAAGTGTTGGGAAAATTCAAGGATGAAACCGCTGGTAAACCAATTCAAGAATTTATTGGATTACGTCCTAAATGTTATGCTCTAAAGTTACATGATTCTAATAAATTAACTTGTAAAGGCGTAAAGTCTACAAATCTGAATACTGATATTTTGTTTGAAAATTATAAAGATTGTTTGCTAAATCAGAAATTAATGTACACTTCATTTTACACTATAAGATCATACAAACATGACGTATATACAATACATCAAAACAAGTTGGCACTTTCATGCTTTGATGATAAAAGATATATAATGCCAAATAATGTTGATACACTTGCTTATGGTCACAAAGATATTCCTTTTAATTAATCTTTTATATATATATATATGTTGCAGAAGCTGTCACGTGAAATATTGATTCTATCTATTTATTAATTTTTCACGGCACAAAGGTAATATATAAAAAAATGGTTGAATATAATGTTTCATTTTTAATGAACAAAGAGTTTAATAGCGATGTATTTAGTGACAATGTTAAAATAAATGCAGGTATTTGTAATGAAGCTATTCCATTCCCATGTGTTACATTACATTTTAAAGGAAATGTTGGATATTTACTTTTGACAAAAGATGAATGGCACAACCTTGTAAATACGGCAAATGAACTTACACATCTTTTAAGAAACAAAAGTATTGTTTCAGTTCGGTGTAGAGTTCTTCCTCACCTATTCGTTTCCTTATATTACAAAAAAGGTTTATGTAATATTAAGTTGGAACGATCTCGAAATCCAATTCCACATACAATTAAATATCTTCCTGATAAAATATTTTGTATAAATGATAAAACACTCTTATGTATATGTGATAATGCAATAAGTGTAAATAATTATCTTAATTTATTAAATAACTTTAAATTATATTAAATATTACCTTAAAATTTATGAAGAGCTATATTTTAGTATATTTGTTGGTTACATTATACAAAGAAAAATAATTATAAAATAAAATATATTTCTAACGTATAATAACGTGTTTTATTTTACTTCCTTCCATGTTAATTAAAATTAAACTATAATATATATTATGTATAAAATAATCTAATCCTTTTCTAGATTAAACGTATACTTTCTTATATCCACTATTAATAGTAACAATAAATAACATAAGTTTATAATCATACCAATTTCTTTCTTTCTTTTAAAGAGAGAGAGAGATAAAAGAGATAAGGGCGAAAAAAGGTAGTTAGAGAGGAAAAGAGAGAGAAAAAAGGGAGTCAAAGAAAAAAGGGGGGGCAGAGAAGAAGAAGGGGGAGA
Organism: Ecdyonurus torrentis; assembly: GCA_949318235.1. Taxonomy (NCBI): domain Eukaryota; kingdom Metazoa; phylum Arthropoda; class Insecta; order Ephemeroptera; family Heptageniidae; genus Ecdyonurus; species Ecdyonurus torrentis. Next base: position 42,899,997 of record OX439132.1, read on the forward strand.
GGTAAAGGTAGAGAGGCAAAGGTAGAGGGGCAAAGGGGAAGAAACAAAATCTAAAAGCCAAAGGGGGGAAATAAAAAGCAGGCAAAGGTAAAGGAGGAGAGCCAAAGGGGAAGAGGTAAAGGGGGAGAGACAAAGGGGGACAAAAAAAGGAGGCAGCTAATAAAGAAAAAAGACAAACACAACAAAGGTGAGGGAAGGGGCTAACTACCAATCTACAAGGTAAAAGGTATTAGAGCCATCTCATTCCATATCCGTTACGTCATAACAACTTAAAAACATGTTTTATGACGTTTTAATGACGTAACATTACTTATCTATAAACTATGACGTCAGATCATTTTATCAGTGATGTCTCAGGGTTTTCAGGGTAGGTTGTGACGTAGTTGGAGCCATAAACTGCACACCTTATTCTACTGCCAGTTAAAATAAATATGTTAATCTGATATTTTGATTTACAAGGCTCTGATGTTGGTGACTGCTGCTTGCACTTTATGCTTCAAAACTTCATCCCTATCCTGAGCAGACCTGCGACTGTGACTTGTCATGTCAATTTGAACTCAAGTAAGTGATTTACTACATATATCAATTAACTTAACATAAAATATAACTAACTGATTGTATAATGCTAAGCATGGAGTAAATTATTGTGGCATTGATCTGCTGTGTATAATAGCCTTACCAAGTTATCACAGTTAAATCAGCGACTATTATTGCATTTAAATAGATTTCGGAATGCTTGTACTGTTATTATTTCTTTCCTTTGTATTCTGAGGCCGTAGTTTATACTGACAGTACTGTAAGTTCACGTTGTCGTGTTCTCGTCACTTTGATGTCTGATATTGTAAGAGAGAGAGAGAGAGAGAGAGAGAGAGAGAGAGAGAGAGAGAGAGAGAGAGAGAGAAGACTGTATTTTCAACTGGCTACAGCTACGTGAAATTTTATTTAAGATAAAGACTCTCGCAAAGTGGCTTATGTCACGTGGTGGATTTTTTTAGTAAAGAAAAATTTAAACTTAGCGTACGGAAAAAGGTTACTGAAGAGTAATAATACTTCTTGTCTTTATTTTTAGAATCAATTTGATAAATATAAAAAGGTTTTAAGATGAGCAGAGCTAACTATTTACCACTGAAAAAATAAAGTTTTTACCAACAAGTTACTGTTTTAAATTTTTTAACCAAGTAATTTTTTTCTACTGAATAGTTACATCTCCGTAACTAATTAATAAAATCTTAAATTAATATTTTTCATGTATTTTTAAGTTTTTTAAGCCTATTAAAGTGTAAAAATTATTATAATAATATTTTTCTATTGCTTCACAGATAAAATGTGCAGCAACGACCGACGCTAGTTCAAACTCGACTACCAGCAAGTGTCCCAGGGCACACCACCTCTGGCACTTGCTGTGCCGGGACCAATTGTTCCTCTGACAGACCACGCTGAGCTGCAGGCGGAGTGCAGCAGTTTGAGCGCCTGTCTGCCATGTTGATGTTCGGTCTGCAAACTAAGCCAGAGGTCTTGAGGAGGATCTTCTTTGAGTTATCATCAGATATCAGTCAGGGTGTGAGGAGGAATGTGGCGGCCAGCTTGCATTAGGTTAGTATAACTAATATATATATATATATATATATATATATATATATATACACATTAAGGGTTGTCTTATAGCACTGATAATAAAGTTAACTATATGATACTAAAAAAAAGGTTTTTTAATATATTTGCAAAGATCTTCCTGTGCATTGCTACCATAAAAAAATAATAATTAGAGCAGAGAAACAATTTAGAGAAGCGCTTTCCTTTCAAAATTTTATATTTTGTTAGATACAGGTACAGCTCTGGCGAAAAGTTACCGAACGATTTGTATAGGCAATCCGCAACTACACAATGTTATCTTTATGAGAAAAAGCAGCGGCCGCCGCTGCCCCGTTCGGGAACTTTTGGCCAGAGCTGTACATTGGGTAGATACGTGAAACACAGTCGTCATGGTCAATTTTCTAATTTAGCACGCAGCAGTATTTGTATATATTTTTTATCCTTTGTGACGTACTGTGCACAGGGTAGGTTTAGTAATGACAAAACAATAATTTGTTTGTAGCGTTCAAAAAGAAGGACAACTTTTTTCCTTTTATTTTTGTTTGTGTAAAATAAGCCAAGCGTAAACTTTTAGAACATCAGCTATATTTAAATTAAAATATTCCAACTTATTGATATCCTGCAGAGTATGCAACAAGTGTGACAGGTATGCGTAACTGGTTGCATACTTTCATATCTTGTAGGCGCTATAATAAAAACGTTTGCCCCCTTTTGTTCCAGTGCGTCAATCGTCTACTCTGTACTAAGTCATGCTGAAGTGGAGGCAGCACGGACCAGCTATCTATCACAGGTAATTATACAGCATAATATATTACATATTTTTTTCCCTTTTTTTTTCGCCGAACATTTTTTGCATCTTACATTAGCTCGTTCTGTAAGCTATACACAAATATTGAGCCAGCTTGGAAATTGTTCCTTTTTAAAAACATCTGATCATGACGTCATTACCTGTATACTACGTATATATGTATGGTCGATCTTTGTTATTTCTTCGTTTAGAATTTAAACCTGATAAAAATGAACGAAACTTCACATAAAAAAGTTCCATGTTCAATATGTAAAGCTGTTTTCTTGCAACAAAAAATGCACATTTCATTTCAATAACCATAGTTGATTATCATTTTAGTAACAGAAAACAAGGGTTACAAAAAGCATTTATAGTGTAAAAACACTTAATACTGGACTTTTTATTTTCAGTATGATAATTTCAAATTTTTATTATTTTTGTTTCAGATGTAGCTAGCTACGGTACTTGGTGTTAACACCTTCACATAGCGTGGTCTTGTTGAAGAAGAGCTAAACTTACCTTATAAAAGATGTACAAAATACTATAATATTATATATCTTTTGTTATGATTATGTTGCTTCCAAAACTAAAACAAGTTAACATTTAAAATATAACATTTAATTCTACTAAATATACCTAGGTATATTAAATTTTTATTTATTTATGTGATAGATAGATAGATAGATAGATAGATAGATAGATAGATAGATAGATAGATAGATAGATAGATAGATAGATAGATAGATAGATAGATAGATAGATAGATAGATAGATAGATAGATAGATAGATAGATAGATAGATAGATAGATAGATAGATAGATAGATAGATAGATAGATAGATAGATAGATAGATAGATAGATAGATACGCATGTAGGTAGATATAGATAAATAGATAGATAGATACTGAGGTATGTAGATAGTTAAATAAATAAAATTTTACTATAACGATATTTATTTGGTAGAAATAAAATGTTTACTTTAAGTGTTAAGTTGCTTTGATTAATATATTAAATGCAAAAAAAAAATTGCATTTACATGCTATGTAGTTTAATAGCATAATTTCACTAAATTTTAATTAAATTTAGGATTTGAATAATAACTTAATTGCTTTAAAATTAAAAAATAAATTTTTATGTATGCATTGCAAGATTGTAAAATACAATAACATGATTTTTTGTCTTGATTAAATAATAACTTGTGCCATTTGTGCCTAACTTATTATTATATCAACGACCATTTATATTTTATGTCGTAAACTCTCAGTTTTGTGTACGTCGTTAAAATCTGTGAGTTTCTCTATTTTGTTGAATGTTCAGTTAGGTCAGCAGCAGACTTCAATATAAACATGCTAATGTTAAAGTTTACTATTTTGTAAAAATTCAATTGTGTGAAATGTTCATTTTTTGGGAACCCTTATTTTTTGCAATTTCAAAAACTAGAGAGTTTACTGTATATAAATGTATAAATAAAATAAAAAGTTAAATTAGTTTTGCTATTATAAGCTTTGTTTTTGTTTTGTTTTTATCATTTACCCTTTCATACAGCTATTAAAAAAAGCATTATATTAATTAAATAAAAAATATACCATGACAAAAAAATGGTACAAAATACAAATAAAAAAAACTAACAGCTAAATTTATTCCTCTAATTCAGACCTAGGCCACCTATAGTTTATATCTATGCTTAAAAAGTTGCATAACTGCAAGGGGCAAATCTTAGTTTGAAAAATCAGTCTTATACCTCCTAGAACTTGATGTTCTCCGAGTATTAATCTTCTTGACTATGCCAACTTCCGTGGCCTCAGATAAAATTACACAGCTACCTTCTTTTGTATTATGTGCTCCGATTACAATATTTTGCGGTTTTAGCTGATTTTTAGCTTGAAAAATGAACCGATTTCCACAAAAATGATATTACGATGACAGACTAGTGCAGGAGGTATATCCCTATCTACTTCAAATCCAGGCAACCTATGATATAGTTATGTTTAAGATGTTGCCTAAATTCAAGGGGCTAAATATGCTATATCTGCTACTGTGTTATTTTCTCCTAATAACAAAAACCTGGTTTAGACACCACAGAGTGCATCAAGAAGGGATCAGTTTCAGTTTTTTTTATTATGTTTTTTTTTTATAATTATAAATTATTTTCTTGTAATAATAAATTTTAAAAATAGTTTCAATTATAACCTTTAAACAATTTCCAAAATTAATAATAATATAATCTTAAAACTTTACTTTGACTCGAACCCACACACTTCCAGGTTAAGAGGTTACAAGTCAGCGGCGTTATCCATTAGGACACAAGCGCATTAGGAAGAAAGTGAAAGTAAAACTGCTTGTAGAGTTGCGGTATTTAAATTCATTTCATAAAAAGTATAGTGAGCTTTATAAGACTTGAACCCACGATCTCAAACTCAAGTGTGTGACCTGAACCATTCGGTCACCACAGCGTGTTAATATTAGTTGAAGTTAAACTTTTATTTGAGTTTTAGCTTAAAATTTTATATTTTGCCGCCTGTATCGATAGGCAACTGCTGGTGCATACATGTATCGCGGGTGTACAACACATGCAGGATACGTAAATTTCACACCACGTTAAAACGTCAGATAAAGGTTGAAATTAAAAACTGACCTCAGATTCAAACTCTAATGACCCAAATTAGTAAGAAAACATGTCTAACTCAATTAGATCAAAATTTTACATAAGTAGATTTATGCTAATTCCTCTGAAACAAAAGGGTATATTGAAGATTTGAGGGCAGTTCTGTAATTAGCAGTTGAAGGGCTTTCTACCGATGTATATGTTATTGGGCTTCTTGACAAAAAAGTTTTCAGCTTGAAAAACAAAGAAGTGGTTACTCTTGCTTGTTTTTGTGACCTTGACACTTTGGCACGCGAATTGTAATAATTTGCGCATTGTTGGAAAGCCCTTGATGTGCTGATTACAGAACTGCCCCGTAAGTTTACAAATTTTAACTGTGAAGAGAGAAAATTGCAAATTTATGTTGCAAAAATTTGACTTAGAAATTTTGCAATTTTTTCCGCAAAATACGAAATTATTGTAATAGGCAAAATAAACATATTTATAATAATAAAACTAAAAATATATGATTTTATTGCTCCTTAAATTAAAAAATTTAATTACGGATTTGCAAGCATTGAAATTACCTAAACATAACTTGATTTTGAATAATTAAGGCTATTGTGAAGGATAATTCCAATTAAACCTCCCGTATATATAACTTTACGTGGTTAGTAGACACTTGATAATTTATTTATTTATCCAATTAACGGTATAGTAACACTAGGAAAGGGTAAATTACAAAATTGTTGCAAAGATTATCTTATAAACATCCTAAATATCAAAATGAAATATTATATTTTGCAATTATGTAATAAAATATTATATTTTATCGTACTTCACATTGTAGCCACTTTTTCACACAATAAAAATATTTTTACTGTTTATTACGGCCTGTCTATTTAGCTTTACATGACACAAAAGAGAAAATCAATGGGAAGAAGTGACACAGTTAAAACAAATAGACCTATTTGCCTAGATTTCCATCTCTAATTTAATTCTAGAGGCAAGCTGTATTTACTTATTGCTAATTATTCTTAAAGGCGTAGAACACGTTGAACAAAAAACATGTCTAATATCCTAACATACCTAAATATCAACGTTAATTTTGCCAGACACATTGATTTCTAATTTATTTTCCATTTACGAAATGACAGCTGCGGGTTTATGACGTCACAGCTCACTAGTCCACGCAAGCGGAAACAAGCAAGCTGTGACGTCACAAACCCGCAGGTGTTATTTTGTAAATGTAAAATAAATTAGAAATCAATGACTCCGGCAAAATTAACTTTGATATTTAGGTATGTTAGGATATTAGGCAAGTTTTTTGTTCCAGTTGTTCTACGCCTTTAATTAAAAAGTTGTATTATTTCAAAGCGCTAAAGCAAGCTATTCTTGCTGCTACCTTATGTTTCTCATATGGTAACAACAGAATGTGTCAAGCAGGGATCTACAGGTAAAAATAATTAACAACACCAGTCATATGCTTACAGCAAGTTTTGTTTTATTAAATTACAAAATATAGTTTATTTATATATTTAAAGAAATCATTACAAATATAAACAGAAGTGCATGTTCAATTTTTTTATGATTCCAAACATTTTTCATGAATAACAATAAAAAATAATCTACATTTATTTTTTTATCACAGTTTTAAATATTTAAGGGTTCTCTTCAGTTTGCTTGTATCTCAAAATCTAAAAAGCAAAGTTCCTAATTTTTTGATGCCATCTTAAAGTTAATGGTAACAGCTACCCTTGATAAAAATTTCAGCACCCGTGACCATCAGATAAGAGAGAAATTAATTCTTGAAATTAACATGGGCCCTTATGGGACTAAAACTTCAAAAAATCGTAATTCAAAATCTAGCATGGTGACCCCTCCCCCCCCCCCCCCAATTTTTACATTTTTTAAGTTACCTTACCCTAATCTATCACTGTGTTCAATTTCAGATTTTTCCTCCTTTACAACTTTCTAGTCAAATCCCGCAGTAGCTGATTTCCCGCCTTAAGCTATATTTTTATTATTTTATGAATTAAAAATTGTTAAATAAAAATATAATGACATATATATTGAAAATATTCACTGTATTATATAAAAAAGTATTATATATCTAATGGTTCTGATAATATGTCTAATATCCTAACATACCTAAATATCAACGCTGATTTAGCCAGAGTCATTGATTTATATTTTATTTAATATTTACAAAATGCAGATGCGGATTTATGACGTCATAGGTCACTAGTCCACGCATGTGGAAACTGGCGAGCTATGACGTCTAAAACCTGTATCTGGCATTTCGTGAATAGAAAATAAATTAGATATCAATGACTGTGGCTACATCAACGTTGCTATAAAGGTATTGTAAGATATATATAAACTTTAAATATAAAAATTTATTATATTCGCTGGTTCATTCACGTTTATGCAAATGTCCCTAGATCGAAGCAACCACTGGCACCCGCAGGGCCAATGGTTTCTTTGTTAGACTGCGCAGAGCTGCATGTGCAGTGCAGACGTTTATGCGCCTGCCCGCCATTTTGGTGTTTGATCTGCAGACCGAGCCGCAGTTTTTGAGGAGGCTGTTCTGTGAGTTGTCGTCAGATAAAGTGAAGGCGTGAGGCGCAGTGAGGCAGCGTATAGAGAGTAAAACTGTCTCTTAATCTGTTCTTTTATATGCAAATACATCATGAGATTAGGTACTGCGGTAGCCACAGTATTGATAATGGTAGAAAACAGCGGTAAATAAATTATCTTCTAAGTTTTTTAGTACCATAATTTCAAATTTGTATTTCACTGACAAAAAAAAATTTAAAAAAAAAAAAAAAAAAAAAAAAAACGCAATAATTATGCTATCTCATTTTTAGCAGATTATTTTCAATTTCAACATAGCATAATTTTTGCTTTATTGCATGCAGCATAAATAACTTAATAAAATCTTTCTGTGTGAGTAAATTAAAAAGTAAATCTATGATGAAAAATAGTAAAAATGTTAACTATATAAAATTAAAAACTTCAATGATTTTATATATCCTATTTTTTTTTTAGGATTTATTCATTCATTCATTCATTCATTCATTCATTCATTCATTCATTCATTCATTCATTCATTCATTCATTCATTCATTCATTCATTCATTCATTCATTCATTCATTCATTCATTCATTCGATCATTCATTCATTCATTCATTCATTCATTCATTCATTCATTCATTCATTCATTCATTCATTCATTCATTCATTCATTCATTCATTCATTCATTCATTCATTCATTCATTCTTTCATTCATTCATTCGTTCATTCATTTTCTTCAATCAATCAATCTATACTATATTTATTAATAAAAAAAACATTTTCAGCCGCCTGACACTTATGCTACTCTTTTAGCAGAGCAGCACCCAGTTTTCAAACTTAACACTAGATGTCCGAAGTGAACGGATTTTTTTTTTTTTCATTTTTCAAGTGACATTTTTTTACTTCACTTCAAAAATTATTACATTGTTATTTTAAATGTAAGAAACTAGAAAAGAATATTTTTAAATCGAATCTATTATTTTTAATTGAACGATTTGTCAAAGTTGAAATGCATTGTTATAAATGTTCAAAATATAAAATACAAATCAACACTTAAATTATAATGCTAGAAAAATCTCAATTAAACATGTTTTTGAAATTAAATATTTAAAATTAAACCAGTTTTTGAAACCGAAATTTGGAATAGTGTGTAAATTTTAACCATCTTGAATATAAAAAAATATTTACAAATTATAAAAAAAAACGATCATTCAGCATAAATATGAAAAAATAAGAAAAAAAAAGTTGGCCGCCGCCTGTTGGTTTGCTAGCCGCTCAACAGCTACGCTCAACAAGTTGCCTATACTTCAAGGCGTGCTTATGTATTAGTCATGCGTATTTTCTTATCAGTTCTAATAGATAATAAATATCACTATTCAATAACATGGCTTGGTGGGCGCAAGTATGACAATCGTCCCACACGATCACCAAAGGTAAGCAACGTGTGGTCAAGTTTATTCTTGGATCGGTGAACATATTTTTTTCAAATTTCCGGCAAAGGTAAGTTTGAAAAATAAGCTCTATACCTCCTAGAACTTGATGTTCTCCGAGTAATAATTTTCTTGACTTCGTCATCTTACGTATCCTTAGATAAAATTACACAGCTACCTTCTTTTGAATTATGTTCTCCGATTACAATATTTTGCATTTTTAGCTGATTTTTAGCTTGAAAAATGAGCTAATTTCCACAAATATGGTATTATGATGACAGACTAGTATAGGAGGTATATTCCTATCTACTTCAGATTCAGATCCAGGCAACCTACAATATAGTTATGTTTAAGAAGTTGCCTAAGTTCAAGGGGCTAAATATGCTGTACCTGCTGCTGTGCTATTTTCTCCTAATAACAAAAACCTGGTTTAAACACCACAGAGTGCTTCAAGCAGGGATCTATGGCTAAAAATAATTACAAACGCAACTACATATGATTACAGTAAGGTTTGTTTTATTAAATTACAAAAGTTGGATGGTACATTCAGTCAGTTTTACTTTTTTGATCGAAATATCCATTGATAAATATGTTATGTACTGTATTTCATTATTAAGTAGGTTCAGTCTTCTTTTTTATTATTATTAATATTGTGGTTTTTTTTTACTTGTAAATTATATTCATTATTTTTATAATTTAATATAAATTAAAAACAGTTTCAATTATAATCTGCAAAACATTTTTCACAATAAATAATAATATAATCTAACGATAAATTTTCATTTTTGTTTTGTTTGTTTTATCAGCGAAATATTATATTATTAAGATAATTTTTATAGTGGATTAGTATATTGATTGATGCTAACAGCTTCAGTAGCCAGTTCAATGTAATCAGCTTATCAAAATTAAACATTGAACTGGCTATTGGATGCCATTAATATTTTACTTTACATGTTTTCGACCCAGTTTGAGAGGCTACAGAAGGGTTGAGTGATTATTATTATTATATATATATATGAATAATAAGAAAGAGAGAGAGAGATAGATAGATAGAGAGAGAGAGAGAGGAGAACACCGCACAAGTCGCGAGCTTCGTCTCCCTCATTCTGCCATTCGTTCATATACACATTACTCCCCATGTCAAAAACAGCGTTTTTCAAACTTTTGGTCTTTTTTAATAATAAAATTATTGTTCCATTAAATTTATCAAGTTTACCTAGCGTAGAAATTCAGGTGAAAACAAAGTAAATTTTATAATCAATATTTAAATTTGATTTAATAAGCACATATCAATTATTATTAAATTGTGGATTAAATTATAATTTTTTTACCTTTTTATGAAATAGATTCAAAATAGATTTTAAAAAATCACTCAAGAGAAAAGTAAGAGGTAATTTTAAAATTAGACAAAAGTCTCAAAATTGCATTATCCACGGCAGCATTAGATATTATACTTTTTTGTATAATAATATAATAATATAAAAAGTTTTTGGAATCATAGAAAAAAAGAAAGAAAAGGAAAAATATGTCAAACTTCCTGTCAATCAAGTAGTGACCTGTGAGTAGCGTCGCGGTGCTCAAGCAGTTGCCTAGCAACCAGAATGTTTTGTTCGTCTGTCTGTCTGTCTGTGTGTCTGTGTGTCTGTCTGTCTGTCTGTCTGTCTGTCTGTCTGTCTGTCTGTCTGTCTGTCTGTCTGTCTTTCTGTCTGTCTGTCTGTCTGTCTGTCTCCATGCCTTTCTGTCTGTCTGTCTGTCTGTCCGATTGTAATTTTTTTTAACCACATTAGTGTATTTTACAGCAAAATAACTTTGTTAAATGACATAACTATTATGCTGCACAATATATAATATTTATGTTATTTTAATGTTTCAATTTAATTAACATTTAGGATGCATATTATACGACATAAACATTGCATAAATGTTGTAATTTATCCTCTCCTTGTGATACTTCCGCTGATTGGATGAATTAATTATATATAAAAAGTCTAATAATCACGTTTAGGTTTAAATATGAGAATCTTAATTTAAAATATCCATGGAAATAGCCCTGATTGAAATAAATCAAAGTTTATTTAGGAAATTTTAATGCTTGCAAATCTGAAATTGCTTTTTAATAAATTAAGGAGCAATGAAACAAAGGAATTTTAATTTTATTAAAGTAAAGGTATTTTTATGCAGAATACAATAATTTTGTGTAAAATTTTGCCAAAAAAATTGCAAAACTTAACTTTTAAATTTTTGCAACAAAAATTTGTAATTTTCACTCTTCACTTTTAAAATTTGTAAACTTACGGGGCAGTTCTGTAATCAGCAGATTAAGGTCTTTCAAATAATGTGCAAATTATTACAATTCGTGGGCCAAAGTGTCAAGGTCACAAAAACAAGCAAGGCTAACGACTTCTTTGTTTTTCAAGCTGAAAACTCTTTTGTCAAGAAACCCAACAACATGCACATTAGTTGAAAGCCCTTTAACTGCTGATTACAGAACTGCCCTCAAATCTTCAATATACCCTTTTGTTTAAGAGGATTTAGCTTTAGTTTATTTTTGCAAAATTTTAACAAAATTGACTTAAACATGTTTTGTTACTAATTTGGGTCCTTAGTCTTTAAATCTGAGATCAGTTTTTCATTTCAACCTTTATATTACGTTTTACTGTGATGTGAAATTTACGTATCCTGCATGTGTTGTACACCCGCGATACATGTATGCGCGAGCAGTTGCCTATCTATACAGGCGGCAATATATAAGTGACATACTTGAGTTCGAGATCGTGGGTTCAAGTCTTATAGCTCACTATAATTTGTATGAAATAAAATTTATTACCACAACTCTACAAGAAGTTTTACTTTCTCTTTCTTCATGATGCGCTTGTGTCCTAATGGATAACGTCGCTGACTTCTAGCTTTTACACCTAGAAGTATGTGGGTTCGAGTCAGAGTAAGTTGTTGTAAAAATATTTGATATACTGAAATATTTAGTAAGTTTAAATGTAATAACTTTTTTATACAGAGAGATGAAAAAAAACAACTAAAAGTCACGTAATTTAATCAGTGTGGTGAATATAATGAAAATTATTTTATTTAAAAATATTAAACGTAAAAACAATGATTTTATATTAGCTTTTTCATATAAATATTTATAATTTCCAAGTATGAATTAAAAAAAAGGTGTTGAAATAAGAGATAAACAAATGTAATTTAAAATATAATTTAATTTATTAGTTCTTATCAATCACAACAATGCAGAGATTTTTTAACAATTTTTATTATTTATTTTTTGTTCTATTTTTTTTTTTTTTTTTTGCACACGAATTATTTTACTTTATTATTTTACAATATTTCAGGCAATGTAAAGATATTTTGACCAAATAAAAAACAATTTTCATACATATTTATTTACAGATATTACTAACTAAAGTGAATAATATTAAAATTATTCAAGTAAAAACACACAGAATAAACATGACAAATTAAAGTTATACTCTGTACTACAGTATGTGTGTGTCAACATCATAGATTATGTTTCATTTTATAGCGGGTGTATCTACATGACGTTATTATGTTATTATACTGAATGCGTTTCGACGCCATACTGGTTCAAGGAATAACGTTGCTAAGGACACACTTCTTTTTAGGGATAAATATATAATAATATAATTATTATATTATATTATTATTACTATATATTATTATAATTATTTTAAACTATTAATATTAATCAAAGCAACTTAACTACCAAATAAATATCGTTATATTAAAATTTTATTTATATACTTGTAACTATCTACCTACCTGATATAGTATCTATTTATCTACCTACCTACATGCGTATCTATCTATCTATGTATCTATCTAATTATCTATCTAATTATCTATCTATCTATCTATCTATCTATCTATCTATCTATCTATCTATCTATCTATCTATCTATCTATCTATCTATCTATCTATCTATCTATCTATCTATCTATCTATCTATCTATCTATCTATCTATCTATCTATCTATCTATCTATCTATCTATCTATCTATCTATCTATCTATCTATCTAACACATAGATAAATAAAATTTTAATATATTCATGGTATATTTGGCAGAAATGTTAAGTTAATTTTAAATGTTAACTTGTTTTAATTTTAACAGCAACATAATTATAATAAGATATTATTATATAATTGTGCATCTTTGCATGTAAGCTTCGCAAAGAGCAAGGGATACGTATTTTTTACTCTTGTAATAGTACTCTATTTTGTAACTCTTGCGGGGCTTGCTTTTCCTGAGGACCAGAAAATTTACATAATAATTAAAATTTTAATTAAAATACTAAGTTAACATTGTATAAGCCTCTTGTTAGTGTGTTTGTGAGAAAATACCGCCCTGAGGTCACAAATATTCTAATATAGATGATACTATAATAGACATTATTGTACAAGGTTTAATTAAGTCAGTTAAATGCAACCGAATATATCAGTGCAATCGGGCACCTGATGACGTCCAAGTATGTGCAAATATTTTTCAAGCGTAGCAGATCGGGGTTTCTCCAGCACAGTTGGCCTTCTTGGTGAGCTGTGGTGAGCGTACACAGTGGTTTGTATAAGTACTCTGGTCCAACTTTTCTGTTGCACTTGGAGAGAGCTCTGCAAGTAAAAAAACAATAATATCAAAACTACACTTTTTATTTTTAAAGACAAGTGTATGGTAATTTCTCTACTATGACGCCCCTTTTAGTTTATGTTTATAGACCAATTTTTCTAATCTTTGTGTTTTACCATCAAATCTTTTTGTTATCATACATATGTCGTATTCTATTTTTTATTAATATTTACTTTATTTTAACCAACTTATTTCATTTATTTTAACTTAAAACGTAACTAAATAGATGTTTTTGTCTCAAACATAAAGTAAAGAACAGTATTTAATTCTTACCGGACTTCTTATCCCGCCCGATTATTTTATACGTTTTAGTATTTTACCCTCTTGTGCAGATTTATTATGGTAAAAAAAATTACCATCAGTTTTAAAGATCTCATTTTGTGATTAATCATTAAAAAGCACATCATGTTTTTTCATGTGGTCTATGGCTTTAATATAACAGTAGAAGGTAGAATATCTTACCTGACTGCAGCCATGTGACACTCCACAAGAATGACATTGAAATGAGTAACAGTGGAGTAGCCAAGAGTACGACGTTGTTTATGTTCATCTTCTTCAACAGGACAACGCTTGGTGAAGTGTACCTAAGCTGGCTGACATCTGAAACAAAACAATCAAAAGTTGAAACTATCATTTATCATGTCCAGTATAGTTCAACTAGGATTCTTATATAAGGCAGTAGGGGACCTACTTGGACGCTACCTCTTATGTACTGGGTAAATTGAGTTAAATTTAGTATAGTTATTGCAATCACAAAAACAATTATAAAATAATAATAATAATGCTTTTATGAAGATTGAACTTAAGGAGCCAATTTTTGTTTTTCCTGCAAAAATATCATATTAAAGAGGTTAAAAATGTTTAAACTTAATTGGTGAACATAGAAGAATATAAAATGCTTTTACACAAATGATTTTCGTAAACCTTGTTTTCTGCTACTTCAAGAAAACTGTGTTTACGGACAAAACTATATTGATTATATTGACATTTTTTCATGCTTTATTTGAAAAAATGTTAAAAATACGCATAAAATCGAGACCACGCTCCCTTTAAAAATTTTACTTTGGCGGGACCCCATATCCTATGTTGCATTGCTCTCTCGGTCAGGGTGTCCTGATTTTGACTCTAGGAAATATGGTAAGCCTACTTACAACTATGGTGTACTACCTAGAAAAGAACGGCTTGTTGCAAACGTAGTAAGTGATAATTTGACATCAATATGATGCTTGTACATACTCTAAAAAGGTTCAAATTTCTCACCTATATCCCTCTCTGCAGATGACACACACATAAATCCAGTCTCTTCTCCTAACTCCTGCAGTTGCTGAAGTAAGTTACTCTAGCTTGATGGCCATCACTTGTACTTTCTCATTGGTACACATGCCTACGGAACGCAGTTGTTCTTCTGTCATCGCCTTGCAAGACGTTTTTTCTCATCTCTAGTCTGCTGTCATACCTACAAACATAGAAGCCGCATGATAATTAGAAACATGAATATATAAAAGCGGCGATGAGAGTCTTCATAGTAGTTTAAAACTAGTAAAAATGTGTCTATATGTAACAATCTCTCACTTAAATATTTCTGGCCTCATGTGCTATAATCCCCGTTTAAAATTTAAAAATATTTTGTGGATTTTGGTCATTACCTCGAAATAGTTGATAGGAATGTAAGTATATGACTATGTGTAATCCAAAGAGATTTCCCACTGAAAAGTACCGGTCAGCTAGAGACAAGTTATTGCAGGTCATAATTACTTAGATTAAATGTGCAACAAAAAATTAACAGTCAACTCTCAATTTTGTTATTTCAATTCTGTGAATTTCTCGATTCTGTAAATAACTCCTTTAGGTCCTCAGCAGACTTTAATAAACGGCTATGTTAAAGCTCACGACTTTGTGAAATAGCCATTTTCTGGGTCCCTTGTGATTTCACAAAATCAAGACTATATTGTATAACTTCCAAGAAAAAATTAAGCAAAAAGCTAAAATAATAATAATAATAATAATATTTAAATAAAATAACTTTATTTACTTTGGTGAACAACTAAGCCATCTACACATCTTAGATGATAGAATTACCAGTAGAAAAACAGAAAAATTCTATTTTTACAAGACTAAATTAGTATTTTTTAACTATTATAAAATATGTGTATATTTCATATTATTGTTACATAAATAAAAAACTATATATAGTGTAAGAGATATGAGAGAGCATTAATTGTGTCATGAAAATTATTGCAATGTAAAATTCTCTAATTTTGATGGTTAGGAGAGAGGGATTACCCATAAAAATTAGAGAATTTTGCTTATCACCTGGTCATCATTCCTGGTCTCTCAGTATAGCGCCTAGATTCTCATCGTAGCGCCTGGATTCCCTTCATAGCGCCTGGACTCCCATCGTAGCGCCATGACTCCCATCATAGCAGCTGGAATCCCATCATAGCAGCTGGACTCCCATCATAGTGCCTGGACTCCCATCGTAGCGCCATGACTCCCATCGTAGCAGCTGGACTCCCATCATAGCGTCTGGACTCCCATCGTAGCAGCTGGACTCCCATCATAGCAGCTGGACTCCCATCATAGCAGCTGGACTTCCATCATAGCGCCTGGACTCCATCATAGCAGCTGGACTCCCTTCATAGCGCCCGGACTCCCATCATAGCAGCTGGACTCCCATCATAGCGCCTGGACTCCATCATAGCAGCTGGACTCCCTTCATAGCGCCTGGACTCCCATCATAGCAGCTGGACTCCCATCATAGCGCCAGGACTCCCAGCTCGTCTTCTTCTGATCTTCAGTTTCCATCCAGCATTAGTCCCCTGCAATCAATGTCATTATGTATTGTACATTACACAGTTTGGAAAAAAAACTATTATTTTTAATGTATTATTATTATTACAAATATATAGACTATAAATTACGCAAAAAAATTGTCTCTCTCGCTCTCTCTCTCTTTTTTTTTACCTTATGCAGATCTTTTGTCTTGCGACACTCTGATCTTGTATTAAAATGCATTGAGGTAGCAAAGGTTTATTTAACTTGTAATGATAATGGTGTTCTGTAATCAAATCATCTGAACACTTAAAATAAACATTATATTTCTACCAAATATATCATTATAATAACATTTTATTTATTTACCTGTACCTACCTACCTACATACGTATCTATCTATCTATCTATCTATCTATCTATCTATCTATCTATCTATCTATCTATCTATCTATCTATCTATCTATCTATGTATCTATCTATGTATCTATCTATGTATCTATCTATGTATCTATCTATGTATCTATGTATCTATCTATCTATCTATCTATCTATCTATCTATCTATCTATCTATCTATCTATCTATCTATCTATCTATCTATCTATCTATCTATCTATCTATCTATCTATCTATCTATCTATCTATCTATCTATCTATCTATCTATCTATCTATCTACCTATCTATCATATACATAAATTAACAAATATAAAAATAAATAAAACTCTGTGATATGACATATTTGGTAATTGAAATGCTAATTTTAAATGTTGAGTTGTTTAAAATTTTGAAAAAAACATTATCATTAAAAGTAATTATAGACTAGATACTACTGCTAGGCTGCGCTGCATTGTGATGCAAGGTCAGAGTGTCGCACGACAAGATCTCCCTGCCCGCACTTGTCTGCTCGACAGGTGAACAAAAAAAGACAGAAATCCATGTATATTTATATTAATTGCTACTAAAATTACGTTGTTTGTCAACTTATCTTAACAATCTACAAGTATTGTAATTGTAGGTCCTGTTTGGCTCCTCACGTACGGCCGTTAAGTTCTCTTAAAGTCCTCGGTAGTCAAGTGCGCCAAGTCCTCGAGTTCCCACGTCTCTGATGTTGGGATGTTGGGCGCTGCATGAATTATAAACGAAGGGGATTCAGAAATAGGTTAGTGAAAATTTTGAAAAATAAAAATAATTATACAGTGTGTAGATAGATCAAACAAAACTATATTAGTTGAAATCATCATAATATTACAGTAATGACTAACTAGCACGAAACACAACTAGGTTAATCCATAGTATTTCTCCCTCCCTCCCTTACAAAGATGTAACTCTTCAGTACAAACCAACAGTGTTTGAGTAATATTTTCAAACAGAGTAACAATTAAGTTGAAAGGGGAGGACCATTGGGGACCTTGAGGAAAAATCAAATTCTCTTTGCTTTTGCCGAATGACTCGATGTATATAGTACAAAGTCAATATTTTTTTTTGTAAAATATAGTAACAGTGATAATAGCTTACAAACAAAATAAAACATATTTATTGCTTGATCTTGATTTTTGAGCCGATGAAATTGAGTCGCATGTTGAACATGGAATTTTTTTAGTGAAGATTCGTTCATTTTTATCAGGTTTAAAGTTCTAAACAAATAAATAACAATGTTCTACCATACATATATACGTAGTAAACAGGTAATGACGTCATGATCAGATTTTAATTAAAAAGGAACAATTTCCAAGCTGGCTCATTATTTGTGTATAGCTTACAGAACGAGCTAATGACGAGAAAACATTTTCAGTGAAAAAAAAAAGATGTAATATATTATGCTGTATAGTTACGTGTGATAGATAGCTGGTCCGTGCTGCCTCCACTTTAGCATGACTTTGTACACACTACACGATTGACCCTCTGGAACAAAAAGAGAGCAAATGTTTTTATTATAGCGCCTACAAGATATGAAAATATGCAACCAGTTACGCATAACTGTCATACTTGTTGCATACTCTGCAGGATATCAATAAGTTGGAGTATTTAAATTCAAATATAGCTAATGTTCTAAAAGTTTACGCTTGGCTTACACACAGAACAGTTATATATCCTTCTTTTTGAACTCTTCAATAAAAAATTGCATTACTTATGCTAACCTGTGCGCAGTATTTCATAAAGGATTAAAATTTATACAAACACTGCTGCTTGCTAAGTTATAAAAATTGTTCATGACCCCCGTGTATCACATATCTACCCAATGTACCCGTGTCTAACAAAATATAACATTATGAGAGGAAAAAAACTTCGCTAAATTGATTGTTTTTCTGCCCTTGTTTTTTTTTCTTTGATGGTAGCAATGCACAAAAAGATCTGTACGTTTTAAACATACCAATATTTTTAGTATCACATAGTTTACTTTATTATAACTGCTATAACACAACCCTTAGTGTGTGTAAATATATATATATATATATATATATATATATTGATTTACTAACCTGATGGAAACTGGCCGCCACACTCCTCCTCACATCCTGACTGATATCTCATGATGACTCACAGAAGATCCTCCTTAACACCTCCGGCTTAGTTTGCAGACCAAACACCAACATGGCGGACAGACGCTCAAACTGCTGCACTCCACATGCAGCTCAGCGCGATCTATCAGAGGAACCATTAGTCCCAGCACCGTGAGTGCCAGGGTTGCTGTGAGCTGGGACTCTTGTAGGTAGGCTAGTGTGAACAAGCGTCGATCGTCATTGCTCATTTTATCTGTGAAGCAATAAAAATATATTATTATAATTATTTTTTTACTTTAGTAGGCTAAAAATACTTTAAATTATTATGGAAAATATAAATTTACGATGTTACTCAGTTACTTAGATATAACTCTTCATTACAAACCAATTACTTGGTTAAAAAAGTTTAAACAGTAACTTGTTAGTATAAAATTTATTTTTTCAGTGGTAAATAGTCAGCTCTGCACATCTAAAAACGTTTTATGTTGAACTAATTAATTCTAAAAATAGAAAAAAAGAGTAAAATTACTCTTCAGTTACTTTTTTCCGTATTCTTTATTTGAATTTTACCTATAAAAGAAAAAAAAAAAAAAAAAAACGAAGTGACGTGGGCCACATTGTGGGCGTCTTTAATACAATTTCAGTTAGCTGCAGCCAGGTAAATATACAATCTTCTCTCTCTCTCTCTCTCTCTCTCTCTCTCTCTCTCTCTCTCTCTTCTCTCTCTCTCTCTGTCTCTCAATCTCTCTCTTTCTCTAACAACTGTAGCTGTGATACACTAGTGCTGTTCATAAATTCTGTTTTCTGCAGCTACAATGTCGATCAGCATTGGTTATTCAAATACGGCATGCACATTATTTACTGCAAGAAGAAGTTTACAAACAACATTACTGACATACGCACGGACATCAACGTGACGAGAACACGACAACGTGAACTTACAGTACTGTCAGTGCAAACCACGGCCTCAGAAGGAAAAAAGAAATAAATAATAACAGTACAGGCATTCCAGATTCTCTTTAAATGCAATAATATTTTATGTATAAACTTTGCTAACATAGTGTAATATACACAGCACATAAATAGCAAAATATTTTGATGTTTACTCCTAGCTTAGCAATATAAAAGCAGTTAGTTATATTCAATGTTTAGTTAATTTATATATGTAGTGAATAACTTACTTGAAGTCAAATTGAAAAAACAAGGCACAGTCTCAGATCTGCTCAGGGCAGGGATGAAGTTTTGAGGCATGCAGCAGTCACCAACATCAGAGCCTGTCAATCAAAACATCAGACTTACGCATTAATTTTGTCTGGTTAAATAATAATAGTAATTATAAAAGTTTTTCCCACGAAAGAAAAAAATAAATTAACAACATAAAAAAAAGCTAATTTTTAATATTTAGTTAATACAGCGTAATGTCAGTTATACTGCATAACGACAGTGCAATTGAGCGTAAATTATTACTTACTATGTTGTGCAAATAATATAATTTTTATGGTGTGATCTAATTAAGCATAAATTTATGCACCAAAGATATATAATATGCAGTGTAAATCACATACGTTATTAATTCTTCACATGTGTTTCTTTTCAAACTATTATTTCTCACTTGATTAAAATCGAGATCATCTCGAGAGCTCAACTTATAATCTGCTCACCATGTCGCAACAGGTTGAGCAGTTGGGAGACAGCTTGCACGGCGCTCAGCTACATCACTCTGGCTCCTCATCGCTGACCATCTCCACGAGCGAGAGTAAAAGCCGTAAGAGGGCGGGTCTAGCTAGAAGTCGCCCAAGTCCTAGATCGTGCCTGGCTGGTTAGTTGAAAGCATACAGTGGCCCTCACTTTACTGTTCCCGTCCTGGCAGAAAGATAGTATCAGCGGGAGAAAGTCTTGTTGAATCCTGGGCAAGTCAATTACACGCGCTGTAGAAGTCTAATATATCTTGGTCCACCACTGTGTGATGTCGTTTTCCAAGCCCTGGTAAATAAACATTAGTTAGATTTGTACAAGAATACGTAATTTATGCTGCATTTATGTCAATATAGCATACATATTGCTAACTGAGAATAACACAATCTATATTATATTTATATATATGATATACATATATATATATTATTTATATTATATATTTATATATATTATATAATATTTACAATCAGATATATGTAAACTATAAATTACGCAAAAAAGGTTGTCTCTCTCTCTCTCTCTCTCTCTCTCTCTCTCTCTCTCTCTCTCTCTCTCTCTCTCTCTCTCTCTCTCTCTCTCTCTCTCTCTCTCAGCTTATAGAAGACATGCGTGCAGCTCTTTTGTCCTGCGACACTCTGACCTTTTGTATCAAAAAAGCAGTAAGGTAGCAACAGTTTATTTTACTTGTACTGATAATGGTGGTGTCGTAATCAAATCTACTAAACACTTAAAACGACATTATATTTCTACTAAATACATCATATATTAAAATTTTATTTATTTACCTATACCTACCTACCTAAGTATCTATCTATCTATCTATCTATCTATCTATCTATCTATCTATCTATCTATCTATCTATCTATCTATCTATCTATCTATCTATCTATCTATCTATCTATCTATCTATCTATCTATCTATCTATCTATCTATCTATCTATCTATCTATCTATCTATCTATCTATCTATCTATCTATCTATCTATCTATCTATCTATCTATCTACCTACCTATCTACCTATCTATCATATAAATAAATTAATAAATATAAAAATACATAAAACTCTGTATTATGACATATTTAGTAATTGAAATGCTAATTTTAAATGTTGAGTGGTTTTAAATTTTAAAACAAACATAATCATTACAAGAAATTAAGACATACTGCTGCTAGGCTGCGCTGTAATGCAAGGTCACAGTGTTGCACGACAAGAGCTCCGTGCCCGCACTTGTCTGCTCAACAGGTGAACAAAAAAAGACAGCAAATTATGCACTCTTATATTAATTGGTACTAAAATAACCATGTTTGTCCACTTATCTTTGCAATCCTCAAGTAATATAGGTCCTGTTTTACTCCTAAGGTACGGTCGTTTAGTCCTCGCGTAGTCCTCGGTAGTCAAGTTCGCCAAGTCCTTGAGTTCTCACTTCTCTAATGTTGAGAATTTGGCGCTGCTTGAATTATACACGAAGGGAATTCAGAATCAGGGTATTGAAAATTTTGAAGAGTAAAATTCATTATACATTGTGAAGATAGATCAAACAAAACTAAACAAGTTGTAATTATCATAATATTATAGTAATTACTAACTAGCTCAAAACACTACTTTGTACTAATTTGTATTCATAATTCTAACATTCGTTGCATAATATTGAAGTTTTATACTTTATTTGAGTACTCTGTTTTGAAAATAATAATAGCAATAATTATTATGTGGCTCAATTAGTTAGTAGAAAATTTGGTTGGGTTAAAAGAAAGATTCTTGTCAATTATCAGGTAGTATTTAAAACGTAAATACTTTTACATTGTCATTTTACTAAAGGCACAGAACAACCTAAACAAAAAAGTTTGTATTATTGTAAACCAAACTGAAAATGAACGTTGATTTGACCGTAGTCATTGATTTCTAATTTATTTTCTATTTACAAAATGGTGCGAAGAGACATTGACGTTCCAGAGCTTGCTTGGTCCACGCGCGCATAAAACAAGTGGGCTGTGACGTCATTGACTGTTCGTGACATTTTGTAAATGGAAAATAAATTAAAAATCAATGACTCCTATGGTTCTCAGGTTTGTTGGGACATTATTCAACTTTTTTGTTTCAGGTGTTCTACGCAGGGTTGGCAAGTGGTTTCAATGAGCCGGTAATTACCATGGTAATTACCGGTAATTGCCGGCACGGACTTTACCTCATAAATGCCGGTAATTAATACCAGATAAAAAAATTAAAAATAATGGTTTTTACAATGCAACAAATGAAATGTATGCAATAACAATGTTTATTTTAAGAGTTTAAGTTTAATAGAAGTTACAATATTAAGATAAATAATCAATTAAACACAATTTGATTACCTTTTTTTTTATCAATCAAATAAATCCATAAAAAAAGTTTTGTTCAGGACATGTCAGGACAAAGTTAGGGTCATTAGGTCTCCCACTGGCAAGGGTCAATTATGTTATTCCTGGCTTGGTATAGGGCTTACCATGCTAAATTGAGGTTTTTAAATATTTTAGCTTCAGAATCTTGAAAACTTTAAACCGTACATCAACGTATATTAAAAAGCACAGCTCAAAAGTCTTTAGGATGTGAATGAGAACGAGGTAAATAATGTGCACAAAATTGACACCAAATTAAGGTCTGGGTTTCACCAGAAATTTCAGTTCCTTATTCTTGACCTTTCAAATATAGTAATGTTTTTTTCATGATTAAAACAAGAAAAAAAAATCAGCTTTGAGAATTTTAAAGTCAGTTTTCTGTGATTTTCTGCTGAAACTCAACTGAAGTCATTTTTGAACACATTTTTCCCCTTGCTCCTTTGACTGGGGCTTTTTTCAAGGTCTAAATTTTTTTTAAGTTGTGCTTTTTACTTCATGGTGATGTGTGACTTAATGTGTTTTGAAGTTTCTGAAGCAAGCAATTGAAATTTTAAAAGCTTCAATTTCACATGGTAAGCCAGACCAAACTTAACATAAAACTATATAAAAAATGAATGGCCCTTGGCAGTGACTTGTCCTGATTATGTAAAGCTGCCTATTGAAACAAATAAAATTGTTATCGCATTGAAATTTTCAATTATTTTAAGTCATACTAAATACTAAATTGTAAATAATAAATGGGGGATTTTTTTTTTTTACTTTTTTCATTCTAGGGAAAAGAGGGTGCGAGACAATATTCTAAATTATGTTGAAGACTTTTTTATTTTTTAACTATTATTTTATTTTTTTTTATAATAAATTAATGAAATTACTTATTTTATATATTATGGGGCAATGATTTAATTGTTACAAAGCTATAAAAGTTCATCACTTAAAATTAGTTCCCTCCCCTTGTCTTTAAGCATAAGAAGATCTTTTCATATTCATATCGTTCACCTTTTTTTTTTTTTTTTTTTTTACATATTATTTACCCTGTGATGGAAGCCTCCTCCTCTCTTTTCCACAAAAATTCCCAACCACCACCCATATAACTCGCCCTCCCAAACTCTCCTTGCACCAAAGAAATAATTTTCTCAAACTTATTTTGACTTAATATTGGTATATGCCACTAAAAGCCAGTAAATGCCAGTAAGTGCCGGTAATTACCAGTAAAAGCCGGTAATTACCAGTAAATGCCACCGGCATGGACTTTATCATAAAAGCCGGCTTTTATGCCAACCCTGGTTCTACGCCTATAATTCGAAAAAGCCGCAAGAGTACGACTAAAAATAAAAATTTATGTAAAACGCTAAAGGATTGTTATCGTGCATAACTAAGTAATAATGTAGTTATGTAAATAACTTACGTAAAATTGAGATAACAGATAGCAAAACTTTGTGTTGGTTACTTCTTGTCAAGTTGCCGGATGTTGAAACGTGCTACCGCCACGTGACTAACGTGACCCTCAGTAGTGACCAACACGTGCAGGTCACGTTCACAAGGACTTGTAGAGACAATCACGGTACGTGCTCATTCTCCTAACTGTAATCTTAGTGTTACAAAGAACATCTCATAATAACTAACCATAAAAAAAGAGAAAAAAAAATGTAGTATCAAAAAAAAAAAAATTTATATACCCCGACATATTCCATATAGCAACAAGTTGATGATCTCACTGGTATTATTAGTGATCATAAATCTTAGTGTTACATAGAACATCTCAGAATTTCTAACCATTAAAAAAGAAAGAAAAAAAATGTAGGTTTACTTAAAAAAAAATTATACCCTGAAATATTCTATATAGCAACAAGATAATGCTCTCACTGGTATGATTAGTGATCATCAAATCTTAGTGTTACATAGAACATCTCAGAATTTCTAACCATAAAAAAAGACAGAAAAAAAATGTAGGTTTAAAAAAAAAATTATACCCTGAAATATTCAATGTAGCAACAAGATAAAGTTCTCACTGGTATGATTAGTGATCATCAAATCTTAATATTACATAGAACATCTCAGAATTTCTAACCATAAAAAAAGAAAGAAAAAAATGTAGGTTTAAAAAAAAAATTATACCCTGAAATATTCAATGTAGCAACAAGATAAAGTTCTAACTGGTATGATTAGTGATCATCAAATCTTAGTGTTACATAGATCATCTCAGAATTTCTAACCATAAAAAAAGAAAGAAAAAAATGTAGCTTTAAAAAAAAAATTATACCCTGAAATACTCAATATAGCAACAAGATAAAGTTCTCACTGGTATGATTAGTGATCATTAAATCTTAGTGTTACATAGAACATCTCAGAATTTCTAACCATAAAAAAAGAGAGAAAAAAATGTAGGTTTAAATAAAAAAAAAGTATACCCTGAAATATTCAATATAGCAACAAGATAAAGTTCTCACTGGTATGATTAGTGATCATCAAATCTTAGTGTTACATAGAACATCTCAGAATTTCTAACCATAAAAAAAGAAAGAAAAAAAAATATCAGTTTACTTAAAAAAAAATTATACCCTGAAATATTCTATATAGCAACAAGATAATGCTCTCACTGGTATGATTAGTGATCATCAAATCTTAGTGCTACATAGAACATCTCAGAATTTCTAACCATAAAAAAAGAAAGAAAAAAATGAAGGTTTACTTAAAAAAAATTATACCCTGAAATATTCTATATAGCAACAAGGTAATGCTCTCACTGGTATGATTAGTGATCATAAAATCTTAGTGTTACATAGAACATCTCAGAATTTCTAACCATAAAAAAAGAAAGAAAAAAAATGTAGATTTAAAAAAAAAATCATACCCTGAAATATTGAATATAACAACAAGATAAAGTTCTCACTGGTATGATTAGTGATCATCAAATCTTAGTGTTACATAGAACATTTCAAAATTTCTAACCATAAAAAAAGAAAGAAAAAAATGTAGGTTTAAATAAAAAAAAAGTATACACTGAAATATTCAATATAGCAACAAGATAAAGTTCTCACTGGTATGATTAGTGATCATCAAATCTTAGTGTTACATAGAACATCTTAGAATTTCTAACCATAAAAAAAGAAAGAAAAAAAATGTAGGTTTTCTTAAAAAAAAATTATACCCTGAAATATTGTATATAGCAACAAGATAATGCTCTCACTGGTATGATTAGTGATCATCAAATCTTAGTGCTAAATAGAACATCTCAGAATTTCTAACCATAAAAAAAGAAAGAAAAAAAATGAAGGTTTACTTAAAAAAAAAATTATACCCTGAAATATTCTATATAGCAACAAGATAATGCTCTCACTGGTATGATTAGTGATCATCAAATCTTAGTGTTACATAGAACATCTCAGAATTTCTAACCATAAAAAAAGAAAGAAAAAAAATGTAGGTTTAAAAAAAAAATTATACCCTGAAATATTCAATGTAGCAACAAGATAAAGTTCTCACTGGTATGATTAGTGATCATCAAATCTTAGTGTTACATGGAACATCTCAGAATTTCTAACCATAAAAAAAGAGAGAAAAAAAATGTAGGTTTAAATAAAAAAATTATATACCCTGAAATATTCAATATAGCAACAAGATTAAGTTCTCACTGGTATGATTAGTGATCATCAAATCTTAGTGTTATAAGAACATCTCAGAATTTCTAACCATAAAAAAAGAGAGAAAAATTTAGGTTTAAATAAAAAAAAAGTATACCCTGAAATATTCAATATAGCAACAAGATAAAGTTCTCACTGGTATGATTAGTGATCATCAAATCTTAGTGTTACATAGAACATCTCAGAATTTCTAACCATAAAAAAAAGAAAGAAAAAAAAATATAGGTTTACTTAAAAAAAAATTATACCCTGAAATATTCTATATAGCAACAAGATAATGCTCTCACTGGTATGATTAGTGATCATCAAATCTTAGTGCTACATAGAACATCTCAGAATTTCTAACCATAAAAAAAGAAAGAAAAAAAAATGAAGGTTTACTTAAACAAAAATTATACCCTGAAATATTCTATATAGCAACAAGATAATGCTCTCACTGGCATGATTAGTGATCATCAAAGCTTAGTGTTACATAGAACATCTCAGAATTTCTAACCATAAAAAAAGAAAGAAAAAAAATGTAGGTTTAAAAAAAAAATTATACCCTGAAATATTCAATATAACAACAAGATAAAGTTCCCACTGGTATGATTAGTGATCATCAAATCTTAGTGCTAAATAGAACATCTCAGAATTTCTAACCATAAAAAAAAAAAAAGAAAAAAAATGAAGGTTTACTTAAAAAAAATTTATACCCTGAAATATTCTATATAGCAACAAGATAAAGTTCTCACTGGTATGATTAGTGATCATCAAATCTTAGTGCTAAATAAAACATCTCAGAATTTCTAACCAAAAAAAAAGAAAGAAAAGAAAATGAAGGTTTACTTAAAAAAAATTATACCCTGAAATATTCTATATAGCAACAAGATAATGCTCTCACTGGTATGATTAGTGATCATCAAATCTTAGTGTTACATAGAACATCTCAGAATTTCTAACCATAAAAAAAGAAAGAAAAAAAATGTAGGTTAAAAAAAAAAATTATACCCTAAAATATTCAATGTAGCAACAAGATAAAGTTCTCACTGGTATGATTAGTGATCATCAAATCTTAGTGTTACATAGAACATCTCAGAATTTCTAACCATAAAAAAAGAGAGAAAAAAAATGTAGGTTTAAATAAAAAAATTATATACCCTGAAATATTCAATATAGCAACAAGATTAAGTTCTCACTGGTATGATTAGTGATCATCAAATCTTAGTGTTACATAGAACATCTCAGAATTTCTAACTTAAAAAAAGAGAGAAAAAAATGTAGGTTTTAATAAAAAAAAAATATACCCTGAAATATTCAATATAGCAACAAGATAAAGTTCTCACTGGTATGATTAGTGATCATCAAATCTTAGTGTTACATAGAACATCTCAGAATTTCTAACCATAAAAAAAGAAAGAAAAAAAAATGTAGGTTTAAAAAAAAAAATTATACCCTGAAATATTCAATGTAGCAACAAGATAAAGTTCTCACTGGTATGATTAGTGATCATCAAATCTTAGTGTTACATAGAACAACTCAAAATTTCTAACTTAAAAAAAGAGAGAAAAAAATGTAGGTTTAAATAAAAAAAAAGTATACACTGAAATATTAAATATAGCAACAAGATAAAGTTCTCACTGGTATGATTAGTGATCATCAAATCTTAGTGTTACATAGAACATCATAGAATTTCTAACCATAAAAAAAGAAAGAAAAAAAATGTAGGTTTTCTTAAAAAAAAATTATACCCTGAAATATTGTATATAGCAACAAGATAATGCTCTCACTGGTATGATTAGTGATCATCAAATCTTAGTGCTAAATAGAACATCTCAGAATTTCTAACCATAAAAAAAGAAAGAAAAAAAATATAGGTTTAAAAAAAAAATCATACCCTGAAATATTCAATAAAACAACAAGATAAAGTTCTCACTGGTATGATTAGTGATCATCAAATCTTAGTGTTACATAGAACATCTCAGAATTTCTAACCATAAAAAAAGAGAGAAAAAAATGTAGGTTTAAATAAAAAAAAAAGTATACCCTGAAATATTCAATATAGCAACAAGATAAAGTTCTCACTGGTATGATTAGTGATCATCAAATCTTAGTGTTACATAGATCATCTCAGAATTTCTAACCATAAAAAAAGAAAGAAAAAAAATGTAGCTTTAAAAAAAAAATTATACCCTGAAATATTCTATATAGCAACAAGATAATGCTCTCACTGGTATGATTAGTGATCATCAAATCTTAGTGCTAAATAGAACATCTCAGAATTGCTAACCATAAAAAAAGAAAGAAAAAAAAATGAAGGTTTACTTAAAAAAAATTTATACCCTGAAATATTCTATATAGCAACAAGATAATGCTCTCACTGGTATGATTAGTGATCATCAAATCTTAGTGTTACATAGAACATCTCAGAATTTCTAACCATAAAAAAAGAAAGAAAAAAAAATGTAGGTTTAAAAAAAAAATTATACCCTGAAATATTCAATGTAGCAACAAGATAAAGTTCTCACTGGTATGATTAGTGATCATCAAATCTTAGTGTTACATAGAACATCTCAGAATTTCTAACCATAAAAAAAGAAAGAAAAAAAAATGAAGGTTTACTTAAAAAAAATTTATAGACTGAAATATTCTATATAGCAACAAGATAAAATTCTCTCTGGTATGATTAGTGATCATCAAATCTTAGTGCTAAATAGAACATCTCAGAATTTCTAACCATAAAAAAAGAAAGAAAAAAAAATGAAGGTTTACTTAAAAAAAATTTATACCCTGAAATATTCTATATAGCAACAAGATAAAGTTCTCACTGGTATTATTAGTGATCATCAAATCTTAGTGCTAAATAGAACATCTCAGAATTTCTAACCATAAAAAAAGAAAGAAAAAAAATGAAGGTTTACTTAAAAAAAAATTATACCCTGAAATATTCTATATAGCAACAAGATAATGCTCTCACTGGTATGATTAGTGATCATCAAATCTTAGTGTTACATAGAACATCTCAGAATTTCTAACCATAAAAAAAGAAAGAAAAAAAATGTAGGTTTAAAAAAAAATTATACCCTGAAATATTCAATGTAGCAACAAGATAAAGTTCTCACTGGTATGATTAGTGATCATCAAATCTTAGTGTTACATAGAACATCTCAGAATTTCTAACCATAAAAAAAGAGAGAAAAAAAATGTAGGTTTAAATAAAAAAATTATATACCCTGAAATATTCAATATAGCAACAAGATTAAGTTCTCACTGGTATGATTAGTGATCATCAAATCTTAGTGTTATAAGAACATCTCAGAATTTCTAACCATAAAAAAAGAGAGAAAAATTTAGGTTTAAATAAAAAAAAAGTATACCCTGAAATATTCAATATAGCAACAAGATAAAGTTCTCACTGGTATGATTAGTGATCATCAAATCTTAGTGTTACATAGAACATCTCAGAATTTCTAACCATAAAAAAAAGAAAGAAAAAAAAATATAGGTTTACTTAAAAAAAAATTATACCCTGAAATATTCTATATAGCAACAAGATAATGCTCTCACTGGTATGATTAGTGATCATCAAATCTTAGTGCTATATAGAACATCTCAGAATTTCTAACCATAAAAAAAGAAAGAAAAAAAAATGAAGGTTTACTTAAAAAAAAATTATACCCTGAAATATTCTATATAGCAACAAGATAATGCTCTCACTGGTATGATTAGTGATCATCAAATCTTAGTGTTACATAGAACATCTCAGAATTTCTAACCATAAAAAAAGAAAGAAAAAAAATGTAGGTTTAAAAAAAAAATTATACCCTGAAATATTCAATATAACAACAAGATAAAGTTCTCACTGGTATGATTAGTGATCATCAAATCTTAGTGCTAAATAGAACATCTCAGAATTTCTAACCATAAAAAAAAAAGAAAAAAAATGAAGGTTTACTTAAAAAAAAATTATACCCTGAAATATTCTATATAGCAACAAGATAAAGTTCTCACTGGTATGATTAGTGATCATCAAATCTTAGTGCTAAATAAAACATCTCAGAATTTCTAACCAAAAAAAAAAAGAAAGAAAAAAAAATGAAGTTTTACTTAAAAAAAATTATACCCTGAAATATTCTATATAGCAACAAGATAATGCTCTCACTGGTATGATTAGTGATCATCAAATCTTAGTGTTACATAGAACATCTCAGAATTTCTAACCATAAAAAAAAAAAAGAAAAAAAATGTAGGTTAAAAAAAAAATTATACCCTAAAATATTCAATGTAGCAACAAGATAAAGTTCTCACTGGTATGATTAGTGATCATCAAATCTTAGTGTTACATAGAACATCTCAGAATTTCTAACCATAAAAAAAGAAAGAAAAAAATGTAGGTTTAAAAAAAAAATTATACCCTGAAATATTCAATGTAGCAACAAGATAAAGTTCTAACTGGTATGATTAGTGATCATCAAATCTTAGTGTTACATAGATCATCTCAGAATTTCTAACCATAAAAAAAGAAAGAAAAAAATGTAGCTTTAAAAAAAAAATTATACCCTGAAATACTCAATATAGCAACAAGATAAAGTTCTCACTGGTATGATTAGTGATCATTAAATCTTAGTGTTACATAGAACATCTCAGAATTTCTAACCATAAAAAAAGAGAGAAAAAAATGTAGGTTTAAATAAAAAAAAAGTATACCCTGAAATATTCAATATAGCAACAAGATAAAGTTCTCACTGGTATGATTAGTGATCATCAAATCTTAGTGTTACATAGAACATCTCAGAATTTCTAACCATAAAAAAAGAAAGAAAAAAAATATCGGTTTACTTAAAAAAAAATTATACCCTGAAATATTCTATATAGCAACAAGATAATGCTCTCACTGGTATGATTAGTGATCATCAAATCTTAGTGCTACATAGAACATCTCAGAATTTCTAACCATAAAAAAAGAAAGAAAAAAATGAAGGTTTACTTAAAAAAAATTATACCCTGAAATATTCTATATAGCAACAAGGTAATGCTCTCACTGGTATGATTAGTGATCATAAAATCTTAGTGTTACATAGAACATCTCAGAATTTCTAACCATAAAAAAAGAAAGAAAAAAAATGTAGATTTAAAAAAAAAATCATACCCTGAAATATTGAATATAACAACAAGATAAAGTTCTCACTGGTATGATTAGTGATCATCAAATCTTAGTGTTACATAGAACATTTCAAAATTTCTAACCATAAAAAAAGAAAGAAAAAAATGTAGGTTTAAATAAAAAAAAAAGTATACACTGAAATATTCAATATAGCAACAAGATAAAGTTCTCACTGGTATGATTAGTGATCATCAAATCTTAGTGTTACATAGAACATCTTAGAATTTCTAACCATAAAAAAAGAAAGAAAAAAAATGTAGGTTTTCTTAAAAAAAAATTATACCCTGAAATATTGTATATAGCAACAAGATAATGCTCTCACTGGTATGATTAGTGATCATCAAATCTTAGTGCTAAATAGAACATCTCAGAATTTCTAACCATAAAAAAAGAAAGAAAAAAAATGAAGGTTTACTTAAAAAAAAAATTATACCCTGAAATATTCTATATAGCAACAAGATAATGCTCTCACTGGTATGATTAGTGATCATCAAATCTTAGTGTTACATAGAACATCTCAGAATTTCTAACCATAAAAAAAGAAAGAAAAAAAATGTAGGTTTAAAAAAAAAATTATACCCTGAAATATTCAATGTAGCAACAAGATAAAGTTCTCACTGGTATGATTAGTGATTATCAAATCTTAGTGTTACATAGAACATCTCAGAATTTCTAACCATAAAAAAAGAGAGAAAAAAAATGTAGGTTTAAATAAAAAAATTATATACCCTGAAATATTCAATATAGCAACAAGATTAAGTTCTCACTGGTATGATTAGTGATCATCAAATCTTAGTGTTATAAGAACATCTCAGAATTTCTAACCATAAAAAAAGAGAGAAAAATTTAGGTTTAAATAAAAAAAAAGTATACCCTGAAATATTCAATATAGCAACAAGATAAAGTTCTCACTGGTATGATTAGTGATCATCAAATCTTAGTGTTACATAGAACATCTCAGAATTTCTAACCATAAAAAAAAGAAAGAAAAAAAAATATAGGTTTACTTAAAAAAAAATTATACCCTGAAATATTCTATATAGCAACAAGATAATGCTCTCACTGGTATGATTAGTGATCATCAAATCTTAGTGCTACATAGAACATCTCAGAATTTCTAACCATAAAAAAAGAAAGAAAAAAAAATGAAGGTTTACTTAAACAAAAATTATACCCTGAAATATTCTATATAGCAACAAGATAATGCTCTCACTGGCATGATTAGTGATCATCAAATCTTAGTGTTACATAGAACATCTCAGAATTTCTAACCATAAAAAAAGAAAGAAAAAAAATGTAGGTTTAAAAAAAAAATTATACCCTGAAATATTCAATATAACAACAAGATAAAGTTCTCACTGGTATGATTAGTGATCATCAAATCTTAGTGCTAAATAGAACATCTCAGAATTTCTAACCATAAAAAAAAAAAAGAAAAAAAATGAAGGTTTACTTAAAAAAAATTTATACCCTGAAATATTCTATATAGCAACAAGATAAAGTTCTCACTGGTATGATTAGTGATCATCAAATCTTAGTGCTAAATAAAACATCTCAGAATTTCTAACCAAAAAAAAAGAAAGAAAAAAAAATGAAGGTTTACTTAAAAAAAATTATACCCTGAAATATTCTATATAGCAACAAGATAATGCTCTCACTGGTATGATTAGTGATCATCAAATCTTAGTGTTACATAGAACATCTCAGAATTTCTAACCATAAAAAAAGAAAGAAAAAAAATGTAGGTTAAAAAAAAAAATTATACCCTAAAATATTCAATGTAGCAACAAGATAAAGTTCTCACTGGTATGATTAGTGATCATCAAATCTTAGTGTTACATAGAACATCTCAGAATTTCTAACCATAAAAAAAGAGAGAAAAAAAATGTAGGTTTAAATAAAAAAATTATATACCCTGAAATATTCAATATAGCAACAAGATTAAGTTCTCACTGGTATGATTAGTGATCATCAAATCTTAGTGTTACATAGAACATCTCAGAATTTCTAACTTAAAAAAAGAGAGAAAAAAATGTAGGTTTTAATAAAAAAAAAATATACCCTGAAATATTCAATATAGCAACAAGATAAAGTTCTCACTGGTATGATTAGTGATCATCAAATCTTAGTGTTACATAGAACATCTCAGAATTTCTAACCATAAAAAAAGAAAGAAAAAAAAATGTAGGTTTAAAAAAAAAAATTATACCCTGAAATATTCAATGTAGCAACAAGATAAAGTTCTCACTGGTATGATTAGTGATCATCAAATTTTAGTGTTACATAGAACAACTCAAAATTTCTAACTTAAAAAAAGAGAGAAAAAAATGTAGGTTTAAATAAAAAAAAAGTATACACTGAAATATTCAATATAGCAACAAGATAAAGTTCTCACTGGTATGATTAGTGATCATCAAATCTTAGTGTTACATAGAACATCTTAGAATTTCTAACCATAAAAAAAGAAAGAAAAAAAAATGAAGGTTTACTTAAACAAAAATTATACCCTGAAATATTCTATATAGCAACAAGATAATGCTCTCACTGGCATGATTAGTGATCATCAAATCTTAGTGTTACATAGAACATCTCAGAATTTCTAACCATAAAAAAAGAAAGAAAAAAAATGTAGGTTTAAAAAAAAAATTATACCCTGAAATATTCAATATAACAACAAGATAAAGTTCTCACTGGTATGATTAGTGATCATCAAATCTTAGTGCTAAATAGAACATCTCAGAATTTCTAACCATAAAAAAAAAAAAGAAAAAAAATGAAGGTTTACTTAAAAAAAATTTATACCCTGAAATATTCTATATAGCAACAAGATAAAGTTCTCACTGGTATGATTAGTGATCATCAAATCTTAGTGCTAAATAAAACATCTCAGAATTTCTAACCAAAAAAAAAGAAAGAAAAAAAAATGAAGGTTTACTTAAAAAAAATTATACCCTGAAATATTCTATATAGCAACAAGATAATGCTCTCACTGGTATGATTAGTGATCATCAAATCTTAGTGTTACATAGAACATCTCAGAATTTCTAACCATAAAAAAAGAAAGAAAAAAAATGTAGGTTAAAAAAAAAAATTATACCCTAAAATATTCAATGTAGCAACAAGATAAAGTTCTCACTGGTATGATTAGTGATCATCAAATCTTAGTGTTACATAGAACATCTCAGAATTTCTAACCATAAAAAAAGAGAGAAAAAAAATGTAGGTTTAAATAAAAAAATTATATACCCTGAAATATTCAATATAGCAACAAGATTAAGTTCTCACTGGTATGATTAGTGATCATCAAATCTTAGTGTTACATAGAACATCTCAGAATTTCTAACTTAAAAAAAGAGAGAAAAAAATGTAGGTTTTAATAAAAAAAAAATATACCCTGAAATATTCAATATAGCAACAAGATAAAGTTCTCACTGGTATGATTAGTGATCATCAAATCTTAGTGTTACATAGAACATCTCAGAATTTCTAACCATAAAAAAAGAAAGAAAAAAAAATGTAGGTTTAAAAAAAAAAATTATACCCTGAAATATTCAATGTAGCAACAAGATAAAGTTCTCACTGGTATGATTAGTGATCATCAAATTTTAGTGTTACATAGAACAACTCAAAATTTCTAACTTAAAAAAAGAGAGAAAAAAATGTAGGTTTAAATAAAAAAAAAGTATACACTGAAATATTCAATATAGCAACAAGATAAAGTTCTCACTGGTATGATTAGTGATCATCAAATCTTAGTGTTACATAGAACATCTTAGAATTTCTAACCATAAAAAAAGAAAGAAAAAAAATGTAGGTTTTCTTAAAAAAAAATTATACCCTGAAATATTGTATATAGCAACAAGATAATGCTCTCACTGGTATGATTAGTGATCATCAAATCTTAGTGCTAAATAGAACATCTCAGAATTTCTAACCATAAAAAAAGAAAAAAAATATAGGTTTAAAAAAAAATCATACCCTGAAATATTCAATAAAACAACAAGATAAAGTTCTCACTGGTATGATTAGTGATCATCAAATCTTAGTGTTACATAGAACATCTCAGAATTTCTAACCATAAAAAAAGAGAGAAAAAAATGTAGGTTTAAATAAAAAAAAAAGTATACTCTGAAATATTCAATATAGCAACAAGATAAAGTTCTCACTGGTATGATTAGTGATCATCAAATCTTAGTGTTACATAGATCATCTCAGAATTTCTAACCATAAAAAAAGAAAGAAAAAAAATGTAGCTTTAAAAAAAAAATTTATACCCTGAAATATTCTATATAGCAACAAGATAATGCTCTCACTGGTATGATTAGTGATCATCAAATCTTAGTGTTACATAGAACATCTCAGAATTTCTAACCATAAAAAAAGAAAGAAAAAAAAATGTAGGTTTAAAAAAAAAATTATACCCTGAAATATTCAATGTAGCAACAAGATAAAGTTCTCACTGGTATGATTAGTGATCATCAAATCTTAGTGTTACATAGAACATTTCAAAATTTCTAACCATAAAAAAAGAAAGAAAAAAATGTAGGTTTAAATAAAAAAAAAAGTATACACTGAAATATTCAATATAGCAACAAGATAAAGTTCTCACTGGTATGATTAGTGATCATCAAATCTTAGTGTTACATAGAACATCTTAGAATTTCTAACCATAAAAAAAGAAAGAAAAAAAATGTAGGTTTTCTTAAAAAAAAATTATACCCTGAAATATTGTATATAGCAACAAGATAATGCTCTCACTGGTATGATTATTGATCATCAAATCTTAGTGCTAAATAGAACATCTCAGAATTTCTAACCATAAAAAAAGAAAGAAAAAAAATGAAGGTTTACTTAAAAAAAAAATTATACCCTGAAATATTCTATATAGCAACAAGATAATGCTCTCACTGGTATGATTAGTGATCATCAAATCTTAGTGTTACATAGAACATCTCAGAATTTCTAACCATAAAAAAAGAAAGAAAAAAAATGTAGGTTTAAAAAAAAAATTATACCCTGAAATATTCAATGTAGCAACAAGATAAAGTTCTCACTGGTATGATTAGTGATTATCAAATCTTAGTGTTACATAGAACATCTCAGAATTTCTAACCATAAAAAAAGAGAGAAAAAAAATGTAGGTTTAAATAAAAAAATTATATACCCTGAAATATTCAATATAGCAACAAGATTAAGTTCTCACTGGTATGATTAGTGATCATCAAATCTTAGTGTTATAAGAACATCTCAGAATTTCTAACCATAAAAAAAGAGAGAAAAATTTAGGTTTAAATAAAAAAAAAGTATACCCTGAAATATTCAATATAGCAACAAGATAAAGTTCTCACTGGTATGATTAGTGATCATCAAATCTTAGTGTTACATAGAACATCTCAGAATTTCTAACCATAAAAAAAAGAAAGAAAAAAAAATATAGGTTTACTTAAAAAAAAATTATACCCTGAAATATTCTATATAGCAACAAGATAATGCTCTCACTGGCATGATTAGTGATCATCAAATCTTAGTGTTACATAGAACATCTCAGAATTTCTAACCATAAAAAAAGAAAGAAAAAAAATGTAGGTTTAAAAAAAAAATTATACCCTGAAATATTCAATATAACAACAAGATAAAGTTCTCACTGGTATGATTAGTGATCATCAAATCTTAGTGCTAAATAGAACATCTCAGAATTTCTAACCATAAAAAAAAAAA
The DNA here is from genome assembly GCA_949318235.1 of Ecdyonurus torrentis. Classification (NCBI taxonomy): domain Eukaryota; kingdom Metazoa; phylum Arthropoda; class Insecta; order Ephemeroptera; family Heptageniidae; genus Ecdyonurus; species Ecdyonurus torrentis. Next base: position 42,937,479 of record OX439132.1, read on the forward strand.
AGAAAAAAAATGAAGGTTTACTTAAAAAAAATTTATACCCTGAAATATTCTATATAGCAACAAGATAAAGTTCTCACTGGTATGATTAGTGATCATCAAATCTTAGTGCTAAATAAAACATCTCAGAATTTCTAACCAAAAAAAAAGAAAGAAAAAAAAATGAAGGTTTACTTAAAAAAAATTATACCCTGAAATATTCTATATAGCAACAAGATAATGCTCTCACTGGTATGATTAGTGATCATCAAATCTTAGTGTTACATAGAACATCTCAGAATTTCTAACCATAAAAAAAGAAAGAAAAAAAATGTAGGTTAAAAAAAAAAATTATACCCTAAAATATTCAATGTAGCAACAAGATAAAGTTCTCACTGGTATGATTAGTGATCATCAAATCTTAGTGTTACATAGAACATCTCAGAATTTCTAACCATAAAAAAAGAGAGAAAAAAAATGTAGGTTTAAATAAAAAAATTATATACCCTGAAATATTCAATATAGCAACAAGATTAAGTTCTCACTGGTATGATTAGTGATCATCAAATCTTAGTGTTACATAGAACATCTCAGAATTTCTAACTTAAAAAAAGAGAGAAAAAAATGTAGGTTTTAATAAAAAAAAAATATACCCTGAAATATTCAATATAGCAACAAGATAAAGTTCTCACTGGTATGATTAGTGATCATCAAATCTTAGTGTTACATAGAACATCTCAGAATTTCTAACCATAAAAAAAGAAAGAAAAAAAAATGTAGGTTTAAAAAGAAAAATTATACCCTGAAATATTCAATGTAGCAACAAGATAAAGTTCTCACTGGTATGATTAGTGATCATCAAATCTTAGTGCTAAATAGAACATCTCAGAATTGCTAACCATAAAAAAAGAAAGAAAAAAAAATGAAGGTTTACTTAAAAAAAATTTATACCCTGAAATATTCTATATAGCAACAAGATAATGCTCTCACTGGTATGATTAGTGATCATCAAATCTTAGTGTTACATAGAACATCTCAGAATTTCTAACCATAAAAAAAGAAAAAAAAAAAAATGTAGGTTTAAAAAAAAAAATTATACCCTGAAATATTCAATGTAGCAACAAGATAAAGTTCTCACTGGTATGATTAGTGATCATCAAATCTTAGTGTTACATAGAACATCTCAGAATTTCTAACCATAAAAAAAGAAAGAAAAAAAATGAAGGTTTACTTAAAAAAAATTTATAGACTGAAATATTCTATATAGCAACAAGATAAAGTTCTCACTGGTATGATTAGTGATCATCAAATCTTAGTGCTAAATAGAACATCTCAGAATTTCTAACCATAAAAAAAGAAAGAAAAAAAAATGAAGGTTTACTTAAAAAAAATTTATACCCTGAAATATTCTATATAGCAACAAGATAATGCTCTCACTGGTATGATTAGTGATCATCAAATCTTAGTGCTAAATAGAACATCTCAGAATTGCTAACCATAAAAAAAGAAAGAAAAAAAAATGAAGGTTTACTTAAAAAAAATTTATACCCTGAAATATTCTATATAGCAACAAGATAATGCTCTCACTGGTATGATTAGTGATCATCAAATCTTAGTGTTACATAGAACATCTCAGAATTTCTAACCATAAAAAAAGAAAGAAAAAAAAATGTAGGTTTAAAAAAAAAAATTATACCCTGAAATATTCAATGTAGCAACAAGATAAAGTTCTCACTGGTATGATTAGTGATCATCAAATCTTAGTGTTACATAGAACATCTCAGAATTTTTAACCATAAAAAAAGAAAGAAAAAAAAATGAAGGTTTACTTAAAAAAAATTTATAGACTGAAATATTCTATATAGCAACAAGATAAAGTTCTCACTGGTATGATTAGTGATCATCAAATCTTAGTGCTAAATAGAACATCTCAGAATTTCTAACCATAAAAAAAGAAAGAAAAAAAATGAAGGTTTACTTAAAAAAAAATTATACCCTGAAATATTCTATATAGCAACAAGATAATGCTCTCACTGGTATGATTAGTGATCATCAAATCTTAGTGTTACATAGAACATCTCAGAATTTCTAACCATAAAAAAAGAAAGAAAAAAAATGTAGGTTTAAAAAAAAAATTATACCCTGAAATATTCAATGTAGCAACAAGATAAAGTTCTCACTGGTATGATTAGTGATCATCAAATCTTAGTGTTACATAGAACATCTCAGAATTTCTAACCATAAAAAAAGAGTGAAAAAAAATGTAGGTTTAAATAAAAAAATTATATACCCTGAAATATTCAATATAGCAACAAGATTAAGTTCTCACTGGTATGATTAGTGATCATCAAATCTTAGTGTTATAAGAACATCTCAGAATTTCTAACCATAAAAAAAGAGAGAAAAATTTAGGTTTAAATAAAAAAAAAGTATACCCTGAAATATTCAATATAGCAACAAGATAAAGTTCTCACTGGTATGATTAGTGATCATCAAATCTTAGTGTTACATAGAACATCTCAGAATTTCTAACCATAAAAAAAAGAAAGAAAAAAAAATATAGATTTACTTAAAAAAAAATTATACCCTGAAATATTCTATATAGCAACAAGATAATGCTCTCACTGGTATGATTAGTGATCATCAAATCTTAGTGCTATATAGAACATCTCAGAATTTCTAACCATAAAAAAAGAAAGAAAAAAAAATGAAGGTTTACTTAAAAAAAAATTATACCCTGAAATATTCTATATAGCAACAAGATAATGCTCTCACTGGTATGATTAGTGATCATCAAATCTTAGTGTTACATAGAACATCTCAGAATTTCTAACCATAAAAAAAGAAAGAAAAAAAATGTAGGTTTAAAAAAAAAATTATACCCTGAAATATTCAATATAACAACAAGATAAAGTTCTCACTAGTATGATTAGTGATCATCAAATCTTAGTGCTAAATAGAACATCTCAGAATTTCTAACCATAAAAAAAAAAAGAAAAAAAATGAAGGTTTACTTAAAAAAAAATTATACCCTGAAATATTCTATATAGCAACAAGATAAAGTTCTCACTGGTATGATTAGTGATCATCAAATCTTAGTGCTAAATAAAACATCTCAGAATTTCTAACCAAAAAAAAAAAGAAAGAAAAAAAAATGAAGGTTTACTTAAAAAAAATTATACCCTGAAATATTCTATATAGCAACAAGATAATGCTCTCACTGGTATGATTAGTGATCATCAAATCTTAGTGTTACATAGAACATCTCAGAATTTCTAACCATAAAAAAAGAAAGAAAAAAAATGTAGGTTAAAAAAAAAAATTATACCCTAAAATATTCAATGTAGCAACAAGATAAAGTTCTCACTGGTATGATTAGTGATCATCAAATCTTAGTGTTACATAGAACATCTCAGAATTTCTAACCATAAAAAAAGAGAGAAAAAAAATGTAGGTTTAAATAAAAAAATTATATACCCTGAAATATTCAATATAGCAACAAGATTAAGTTCTCACTGGTATGATTAGTGATCATCAAATCTTAGTGTTACATAGAACATCTCAGAATTTCTAACTTAAAAAAAGAGAGAAAAAAATGTAGGTTTTAATAAAAAAAAAATATACCCTGAAATATTCAATATAGCAACAAGATAAAGTTCTCACTGGTATGATTAGTGATCATCAAATCTTAGTGTTACATAAAACATCTCAGAATTTCTAACCATAAAAAAAGAAAGAAAAAAAAATGTAGGTTTAAAAAAAAAAATTATACCCTGAAATATTCAATGTAGCAACAAGATAAAGTTCTCACTGGTATGATTAGTGATCATCAAATCTTAGTGTTACATAGAACATCTCAAAATTTCTAACTTAAAAAAAGAGAGAAAAAAATGTAGGTTTAAATAAAAAAAAAGTATACACTGAAATATTCAATATAGCAACAAGATAAAGTTCTCACTGGTATGATTAGTGATCATCAAATCTTAGTGTTACATAGAACATCTTAGAATTTCTAACCATAAAAAAAGAAAGAAAAAAAATGTAGGTTTTCTTAAAAAAAAATTATACCCTGAAATATTGTATATAGCAACAAGATAATGCTCTCACTGGTATGATTAGTGATCATCAAATCTTAGTGCTAAATAGAACATCTCAGAATTTCTAACCATAAAAAAAGAAAGAAAAAAAAATATAGGTTTAAAAAAAAATCATACCCTGAAATATTCAATAAAACAACAAGATAAAGTTCTTACTGGTATGATTAGTGATCATCAAATCTTAGTGTTACATAGAACATCTCAGAATTTCTAACCATAAAAAAAGAGAGAAAAAAATGTAGGTTTAAATAAAAAAAAAAGTATACCCTGAAATATTCAATATAGCAACAAGATAAAGTTCTCACTGGTATGATTAGTGATCATCAAATCTTAGTGTTACATAGATCATCTCAGAATTTCTAACCATAAAAAAAGAAAGAAAAAAAATGTAGCTTTAAAAAAAAAAATTATACCCTGAAATATTCTATATAGCAACAAGATAATGCTCTCACTGGTATGATTAGTGATCATCAAATCTTAGTGCTAAATAGAAAATCTCAGAATTGCTAACCATAAAAAAAGAAAGAAAAAAAAATGAAGGTTTACTTAAAAAAAATTTATACCCTGAAATATTCTATATAGCAACAAGATAATGCTCTCACTGGTATGATTAGTGATCATCAAATCTTAGTGTTACATAGAACATCTCAGAATTTCTAACCATAAAAAAAGAAAGAAAAAAAAATGTAGGTTTAAAAAAAAAAATTATACCCTGAAATATTCAATGTAGCAACAAGATAAAGTTCTCACTGGTATGATTAGTGATCATCAAATCTTAGTGTTACATAGAACATCTCAGAATTTCTAACTTAAAAAAAGAGAGAAAAAAATGTAGGTTTTAATAAAAAAAAAAAATATACCCTGAAATATTCAATATAGCAACAAGATAAAGTTCTCACTGGTATGATTAGTGATCATCAAATCTTAGTGTTACATAGAACATCTCAGAATTTCTAACCATAAAAAAAGAAAGAAAAAAAAATGTAGGTTAAAAAAAAAAAATTATACCCTGAAATATTCAATGTAGCAACAAGATAAAGTTCTCACTGGTATGATTAGTGATCATCAAATCATAGTGTTACATAGAACATCTTAGAATTTCTAACCATAAAAAAAGAAAGAAAAAAAATGTAGGTTTTCTTAAAAAAAAATTATACCCTGAAATATTGTATATAGCAACAAGATAATGCTCTCACTGGTATGATTAGTGATCATCAAATCTTAGTGCTAAATAGAACATCTCAGAATTTCTAACCATAAAAAAAGAAAGAAAAAAAATATAGGTTTAAAAAAAAAATCATACCCTGAAATATTCAATAAAACAACAAGATAAAGTTCTCACTGGTATGATTAGTGATCATCAAATCTTAGTGTTACATAGAACATCTCAGAATTTCTAACCATAAAAAAAGAGAGAAAAAAATGTAGGTTTAAATAAAAAAAAAAGTATACCCTGAAATATTCAATATAGCAACAAGATAAAGTTCTCACTGGTATGATTAGTGATCATCAAATCTTAGTGTTACATAGATCATCTCAGAATTTCTAACCATAAAAAAAGAAAGAAAAAAAATGTAGCTTTAAAAAAAAAAATTATACCCTGAAATATTCTATATAGCAACAAGATAATGCTCTCACTGGTATGATTAGTGATCATCAAATCTTAGTGCTAAATAGAACATCTCAGAATTGCTAACCATAAAAAAAGAAAGAAAAAAAAATGAAGGTTTACTTAAAAAAAATTTATACCCTGAAATATTCTATATAGCAACAAGATAATGCTCTCACTGGTATGATTAGTGATCATCAAATCTTAGTGTTACATAGAACATCTCAGAATTTCTAACCATAAAAAAAGAAAGAAAAAAAAATGTAGGTTTAAAAAAAAAAATTATACCCTGAAATATTCAATGTAGCAACAAGATAAAGTTCTCACTGGTATGATTAGTGATCATCAAATCTTAGTGTTACATAGAACATCTCAGAATTTTTAACCATAAAAAAAGAAAGAAAAAAAAATGAAGGTTTACTTAAAAAAAATTTATAGACTGAAATATTCTATATAGCAACAAGATAAAGTTCTCACTGGTATGATTAGTGATCATCAAATCTTAGTGCTAAATAGAACATCTCAGAATTTCTAACCATAAAAAAAGAAAGAAAAAAAAATGAAGGTTTACTTAAAAAAAATTTATACCCTGAAATATTCTATATAGCAACAAGATAAAGTTCTCACTGGTATTATTAGTGATCATCAAATCTTAGTGCTAAATAGAACATCTCAGAATTTCTAACCATAAAAAAAGAAAGAAAAAAAATGAAGGTTTACTTAAAAAAAAATTATACCCTGAAATATTCTATATAGCAACAAGATAATGCTCTCACTGGTATGATTAGTGATCATCAAATCTTAGTGTTACATAGAACATCTCAGAATTTCTAACCATAAAAAAAGAAAGAAAAAAAATGTAGGTTTAAAAAAAAAATTATACCCTGAAATATTCAATGTAGCAACAAGATAAAGTTCTCACTGGTATGATTAGTGATCATCAAATCTTAGTGTTACATAGAACATCTCAGAATTTCTAACCATAAAAAAAGAGAGAAAAAAAATGTAGGTTTAAATAAAAAAATTATATACCCTGAAATATTCAATATAGCAACAAGATTAAGTTCTCACTGGTATGATTAGTGATCATCAAATCTTAGTGTTATAAGAACATCTCAGAATTTCTAACCATAAAAAAAGAGAGAAAAATTTAGGTTTAAATAAAAAAAAAGTATACCCTGAAATATTCAATATAGCAACAAGATAAAGTTCTCACTGGTATGATTAGTGATCATCAAATCTTAGTGTTACATAGAACATCTCAGAATTTCTAACCATAAAAAAAAGAAAGAAAAAAAAATATAGGTTTACTTAAAAAAAAATTATACCCTGAAATATTCTATATAGCAACAAGATAATGCTCTCACTGGTATGATTAGTGATCATCAAATCTTAGTGCTATATAGAACATCTCAGAATTTCTAACCATAAAAAAAGAAAGAAAAAAAAATGAAGGTTTACTTAAAAAAAAATTATACCCTGAAATATTCTATATAGCAACAAGATAATGCTCTCACTGGTATGATTAGTGATCATCAAATCTTAGTGTTACATAGAACATCTCAGAATTTCTAACCATAAAAAAAGAAAGAAAAAAAATGTAGGTTAAAAAAAAAATTATACCCTGAAATATTCAATATAACAACAAGATAAAGTTCTCACTGGTATGATTAGTGATCATCAAATCTTAGTGCTAAATAGAACATCTCAGAATTTCTAACCATAAAAAAAAAAGAAAAAAAATGAAGGTTTACTTAAAAAAAAATTATACCCTGAAATATTCTATATAGCAACAAGATAAAGTTCTCACTGGTATGATTAGTGATCATCAAATCTTAGTGCTAAATAAAACATCTCAGAATTTCTAACCAAAAAAAAAAAGAAAGAAAAAAAAATGAAGGTTTACTTAAAAAAAATTATACCCTGAAATATTCTATATAGCAACAAGATAATGCTCTCACTGGTATGATTAGTGATCATCAAATCTTAGTGTTACATAGAACATCTCAGAATTTCTAACCATAAAAAAAGAAAGAAAAAAAATGTAGGTTAAAAAAAAAAATTATACCCTAAAATATTCAATGTAGCAACAAGATAAAGTTCTCACTGGTATGATTAGTGATCATCAAATCTTAGTGTTACATAGAACATCTCAGAATTTCTAACCATAAAAAAAGAGAGAAAAAAAATGTAGGTTTAAATAAAAAAATTATATACCCTGAAATATTCAATATAGCAACAAGATTAAGTTCTCACTGGTATGATTAGTGATCATCAAATCTTAGTGTTACATAGAACATCTCAGAATTTCTAACTTAAAAAAAGAGAGAAAAAAATGTAGGTTTTAATAAAAAAAAAATATACCCTGAAATATTCAATATAGCAACAAGATAAAGTTCTCACTGGTATGATTAGTGATCATCAAATCTTAGTGTTACATAGAACATCTCAGAATTTCTAACCATAAAAAAAGAAAGAAAAAAAAATGTAGGTTTAAAAAAAAAATTATACCCTGAAATATTCAATGTAGCAACAAGATAAAGTTCTCACTGGTATGATTAGTGATCATCAAATCTTAGTGTTACATAGAACATCTCAAAATTTCTAACTTAAAAAAAGAGAGAAAAAAATGTAGGTTTAAATAAAAAAAAAGTATACACTGAAATATTCAATATAGCAACAAGATAAAGTTCTCACTGGTATGATTAGTGATCATCAAATCTTAGTGTTACATAGAACATCTTAGAATTTCTAACCATAAAAAAAGAAAGAAAAAAAATGTAGGTTTTCTTAAAAAAAAATTATACCCTGAAATATTGTATATAGCAACAAGATAATGCTCTCACTGGTATGATTAGTGATCATCAAATCTTAGTGCTAAATATAACATCTCAGAATTTCTAACCATAAAAAAAGAAAGAAAAAAAAATATAGGTTTAAAAAAAAATCATACCCTGAAATATTCAATAAAACAACAAGATAAAGTTCTCACTGGTATGATTAGTGATCATCAAATCTTAGTGTTACATAGAACATCTCAGAATTTCTAACCATAAAAAAAGAGAGAAAAAAATGTAGGTTTAAATAAAAAAAAAAGTATACCCTGAAATATTCAATATAGCAACAAGATAAAGTTCTCACTGGTATGATTAGTGATCATCAAATCTTAGTGTTACATAGATCATCTCAGAATTTCTAACCATAAAAAAAGAAAGAAAAAAAATGTAGCTTTAAAAAAAAAAATTATACCCTGAAATATTCTATATAGCAACAAGATAATGCTCTCACTGGTATGATTAGTGATCATCAAATCTTAGTGCTAAATAGAACATCTCAGAATTGCTAACCATAAAAAAAGAAAGAAAAAAAAATGAAGGTTTACTTAAAAAAAATTTATACCCTGAAATATTCTATATAGCAACAAGATAATGCTCTCACTGGTATGATTAGTGATCATCAAATCTTAGTGTTACATAGAACATCTCAGAATTTCTAACCATAAAAAAAGAAAGAAAAAAAAATGTAGGTTTAAAAAAAAAAATTATACCCTGAAATATTCAATGTAGCAACAAGATAAAGTTCTCACTGGTATGATTAGTGATCATCAAATCTTAGTGTTACATAGAACATCTCAGAATTTCTAACCATAAAAAAAGAAAGAAAAAAAAATGAAGGTTTACTTAAAAAAAATTTATAGACTGAAATATTCTATATAGCAACAAGATAAAGTTCTCACTGGTATGATTAGTGATCATCAAATCTTAGTGCTAAATAGAACATCTCAGAATTTCTAACCATAAAAAAAGAAAGAAAAAAAAATGAAGGTTTACTTAAAAAAAATTTATACCCTGAAATATTCTATATAGCAACAAGATAAAGTTCTCACTGGTATTATTAGTGATCATCAAATCTTAGTGCTAAATAGAACATCTCAGAATTTCTAACCATAAAAAAAGAAAGAAAAAAAATGAAGGTTTACTTAAAAAAAATTTATACCCTGAAATATTCTATATAGCAACAAGATAATGCTCTCACTGGTATGATTAGTGATCATCAAATCTTAGTGTTACATAGAACATCTCAGAATTTCTAACCATAAAAAAAGAAAGAAAAAAAATGTAGGTTTAAAAAAAAAATTATACCCTGAAATATTCAATGTAGCAACAAGATAAAGTTCTCACTGGTATGATTAGTGATCATCAAATCTTAGTGTTACATAGAACATCTCAGAATTTCTAACCATAAAAAAAGAGAGAAAAAAAATGTAGGTTTAAATAAAAAAATTATATACCCTGAAATATTCAATATAGCAACAAGATTAAGTTCTCACTGGTATGATTAGTGATCATCAAATCTTAGTGTTATAAGAACATCTCAGAATTTCTAACCATAAAAAAAGAGAGAAAAATTTAGGTTTAAATAAAAAAAAAGTATACCCTGAAATATTCAATATAGCAACAAGATAAAGTTCTCACTGGTATGATTAGTGATCATCAAATCTTAGTGTTACATAGAACATCTCAGAATTTCTAACCATAAAAAAAAGAAAGAAAAAAAAATATAGGTTTACTTAAAAAAAAATTATACCCTGAAATATTCTATATAGCAACAAGATAATGCTCTCACTGGTATGATTAGTGATCATCAAATCTTAGTGCTATATAGAACATCTCAGAATTTCTAACCATAAAAAAAGAAAGAAAAAAAAATGAAGGTTTACTTAAAAAAAAATTATACCCTGAAATATTCTATATAGCAACAAGATAATGCTCTCACTGGTATGATTAGTGATCATCAAAACTTAGTGTTACATAGAACATCTCAGAATTTCTAACCATAAAAAAAGAAAGAAAAAAAATGTAGGTTTAAAAAAAAAATTATACCCTGAAATATTCAATATAACAACAAGATAAAGTTCTCACTGGTATGATTAGTGATCATCAAATCTTAGTGCTAAATAGAACATCTCAGAATTTCTAACCATAAAAAAAAAAGAAAAAAAATGAAGGTTTACTTAAAAAAAAATTATACCCTGAAATATTCTATATAGCAACAAGATAAAGTTCTCACTGGTATGATTAGTGATCATCAAATCTTAGTGCTAAATAAAACATCTCAGAATTTCTAACCAAAAAAAAAAGAAAGAAAAAAAAATGAAGGTTTACTTAAAAAAAATTATACCCTGAAATATTCTATATAGCAACAAGATAATGCTCTCACTGGTATGATTAGTGATCATCAAATCTTAGTGTTACATAGAACATCTCAGAATTTCTAACCATAAAAAAAGAAAGAAAAAAAATGTAGGTTAAAAAAAAAAATTATACCCTAAAATATTCAATGTAGCAACAAGATAAAGTTCTCACTGGTATGATTAGTGATCATCAAATCTTAGTGTTACATAGAACATCTCAGAATTTCTAACCATAAAAAAAGAGAGAAAAAAAATGTAGGTTTAAATAAAAAAATTATATACCCTGAAATATTCAATATAGCAACAAGATTAAGTTCTCACTGGTATGATTAGTGATCATCAAATCTTAGTGTTACATAGAACATCTCAGAATTTATAACCATAAAAAAAGAGAGAAAAAAATGTAGGTTTTAATAAAAAAAAAAATATACCCTGAAATATTCAATATAGCAACAAGATAAAGTTCTCACTGGTATGATTAGTGATCATCAAATCTTAGTGTTACATAGAACATCTCAGAATTTCTAACCATAAAAAAAGAAAGAAAAAAAAATGTAGGTTTAAAAAAAAAAATTATACCCTGAAATATTCAATGTAGCAACAAGATAAAGTTCTCACTGGTATGATTAGTGATCATCAAATCTTAGTGTTACATAGAACATCTCAAAATTTCTAACTTAAAAAAAGAGAGAAAAAAATGTAGGTTTAAATAAAAAAAAAGTATACACTGAAATATTCAATATAGCAACAAGATAAAGTTCTCACTGGTATGATTAGTGATCATCAAATCTTAGTGTTACATAGAACATCTCAGAATTTCTAACCATAAAAAAAGAAAGAAAAAAAATATAGGTTTAAAAAAAAAATCATACCCTGAAATATTCAATAAAACAACAAGATAAAGTTCTCACTGGTATGATTAGTGATCATCAAATCTTAGTGTTACATAGAACATCTCAGAATTTCTAACCATAAAAAAAGAGAGAAAAAAATGTAGGTTTAAATAAAAAAAAAAGTATACCCTGAAATATTCAATATAGCAACAAGATAAAGTTCTCACTGGTATGATTAGTGATCATCAAATCTTAGTGTTACATAGATCATCTCAGAATTTCTAACCATAAAAAAAGAAAGAAAAAAAATGTAGCTTTAAAAAAAAAAATTATACCCTGAAATATTCTATATAGCAACAAGATAATGCTCTCACTGGTATGATTAGTGATCATCAAATCTTAGTGCTAAATAGAACATCTCAGAATTGCTAACCATAAAAAAAGAAAGAAAAAAAAATGAAGGTTTACTTAAAAAAAATTTATACCCTGAAATATTCTATATAGCAACAAGATAATGCTCTCACTGGTATGATTAGTGATCATCAAATCTCAGTGCTAAATAGAACATCTCAGAATTTCTAACCATAAAAAAAGAAAGAAAAAAAATGTAGGTTAAAAAAAAAATTATACCCTGAAATATTCAATATAACAACAAGATAAAGTTCTCACTGGTATGATTAGTGATCATCAAATCTTAGTGCTAAATAGAACATCTCAGAATTTCTAACCATAAAAAAAAAAGAAAAAAAATGAAGGTTTACTTAAAAAAAAATTATACCCTGAAATATTCTATATAGCAACAAGATAAAGTTCTCACTGGTATGATTAGTGATCATCAAATCTTAGTGTTACATAGAACATCTCAGAATTTCTAACCATAAAAAAAAAAAGAAAAAAAATGTAGGGTTAAAAAAAAAAATTATACCCTGAAATATTCAATGTAGCAACAAGATAAAGTTCTCACTGGTATGATTAGTGATCATCAAATCTTAGTGTTACATAGAACATCTCAGAATTTCTAACCATAAAAAAAGAAAGAAAAAAAAATGTAGGTTTAAAAAAAAAAATTATACCCTGAAATATTCAATGTAGCAACAAGATAAAGTTCTCACTGGTATGATTAGTGATCATCAAATCTTAGTGTTACATAGAACATCTCAAAATTTCTAACTTAAAAAAAGAGAGAAAAAAATGTAGGTTTTCTTAAAAAAAAATTATACCCTGAAATATTGTATATAGCAACAAGATAATGCTCTCACTGGTATGATTAGTGATCATCAAATCTTAGTGTTACATAGAACATCTCAGAATTTCTAACCATAAAAAAAGAAAGAAAAAAAATATAGGTTTAAAAAAAAAATCATACCCTGAAATATTCAATAAAACAACAAGATAAAGTTCTCACTGGTATGATTAGTGATCATCAAATCTTAGTGTTACATAGAACATCTCAGAATTTCTAACCATAAAAAAAGAAAGAAAAAAAAATGTAGGTTTAAAAAAAAAAATTATACCCTGAAATATTCAATGTAGCAACAAGATAAAGTTCTCACTGGTATGATTAGTGATCATCAAATCTTAGTGTTACATAGAACATCTCAAAATTTCTAACTTAAAAAAAGAGAGAAAAAAATGTAGGTTTAAATAAAAAAAAAGTATACACTGAAATATTCAATATAGCAACAAGATAAAGTTCTCACTGGTATGATTAGTGATCATCAAATCTTAGTGTTACATAGAACATCTTAGAATTTCTAACCATAAAAAAAGAAAGAAAAAAAATGTAGGTTTTCTTAAAAAAAAATTATACCCTGAAATATTGTATATAGCAACAAGATAATGCTCTCACTGGTATGATTAGTGATCATCAAATCTTAGTGTTACATAGAACATCTCAGAATTTCTAACCATAAAAAAAGAAAGAAAAAAAATATAGGTTTAAAAAAAAAATCATACCCTGAAATATTCAATAAAACAACAAGATAAAGTTCTCACTGGTATGATTAGTGATCATCAAATCTTAGTGTTACATAGAACATCTCAGAATTTCTAACCATAAAAAAAGAGAGAAAAAAATGTAGGTTTAAATAAAAAAAAAAGTATACCCTGAAATATTCAATATAGCAACAAGATAAAGTTCTCACTGGTATGATTAGTGATCATCAAATCTTAGTGTTACATAGATCATCTCAGAATTTCTAACCATAAAAAAAGAAAGAAAAAAAATGTAGCTTTAAAAAAAAAAATTATACCCTGAAATATTCTATATAGCAACAAGATAATGCTCTCACTGGTATGATTAGTGATCATCAAATCTTAGTGCTAAATAGAACATCTCAGAATTGCTAACCATAAAAAAAGAAAGAAAAAAAAATGAAGGTTTACTTAAAAAAAATTTATACCCTGAAATATTCTATATAGCAACAAGATAATGCTCTCACTGGTATGATTAGTGATCATCAAATCTTAGTGCTAAATAGAACATCTCAGAATTGCTAACCATAAAAAAAGAAAGAAAAAAAAATGAAGGTTTACTTAAAAAAAATTTATACCCTGAAATATTCTATATAGCAACAAGATAATGCTCTCACTGGTATGATTAGTGATCATCAAATCTCAGTGCTAAATAGAACATCTCAGAATTTCTAACCATAAAAAAAGAAAGAAAAAGAAATGAAGGTTTACTTAAAAAAAAAGTATACCCTGAAATATTCTATATAGCAACAAGATAATGCTCTCACTGGTATGATTAGTGATCATCAAATCTTAGTGTTACATAGAACATCTCAGAATTTCTAACCATAAAAAAAAAAAGAAAAAAAATGTAGGGTTAAAAAAAAAAATTATACCCTGAAATATTCAATGTAGCAACAAGATAAAGTTCTCACTGGTATGATTAGTGATCATCAAATCTTAGTGTTACATAGAACATCTCAGAATTTCTAACCATAAAAAAAGAAAGAAAAAAAAATGTAGGTTTAAAAAAAAAAATTATACCCTGAAATATTCAATGTAGCAACAAGATAAAGTTCTCACTGGTATGATTAGTGATCATCAAATCTTAGTGTTACATAGAACATCTCAAAATTTCTAACTTAAAAAAAGAGAGAAAAAAATGTAGGTTTAAATAAAAAAAAAGTATACACTGAAATATTCAATATAGCAACAAGATAAAGTTCTCACTGGTATGATTAGTGATCATCAAATCTTAGTGTTACATAGAACATCTTAGAATTTCTAACCATAAAAAAAGAAAGAAAAAAAATGTAGGTTTTCTTAAAAAAAAATTATACCCTGAAATATTGTATATAGCAACAAGATAATGCTCTCACTGGTATGATTAGTGATCATCAAATCTTAGTGTTACATAGAACATCTCAGAATTTCTAACCATAAAAAAAGAAAGAAAAAAAATATAGGTTTAAAAAAAAAATCATACCCTGAAATATTCAATAAAACAACAAGATAAAGTTCTCACTGGTATGATTAGTGATCATCAAATCTTAGTGTTACATAGAACATCTCAGAATTTCTAACCATAAAAAAAGAGAGAAAAAAATGTAGGTTTAAATAAAAAAAAAAGTATACCCTGAAATATTCAATATAGCAACAAGATAAAGTTCTCACTGGTATGATTAGTGATCATCAAATCTTAGTGTTACATAGATCATCTCAGAATTTCTAACCATAAAAAAAGAAAGAAAAAAAATGTAGCTTTAAAAAAAAAAATTATACCCTGAAATATTCTATATAGCAACAAGATAATGCTCTCACTGGTATGATTAGTGATCATCAAATCTTAGTGCTAAATAGAACATCTCAGAATTGCTAACCATAAAAAAAGAAAGAAAAAAAAATGAAGGTTTACTTAAAAAAAATTTATACCCTGAAATATTCTATATAGCAACAAGATAATGCTCTCACTGGTATGATTAGTGATCATCAAATCTTAGTGCTAAATAGAACATCTCAGAATTTCTAACCATAAAAAAAGAAAGAAAAAGAAATGAAGGTTTACTTAAAAAAAAAGTATACCCTGAAATATTCTATATAGCAACAAGATAATGCTCTCACTGGTATGATTAGTGATCATCAAATCTTAGTGTTACATAGAACATCTCAGAATTTCTAACCATAAAAAAAGAAAGAAAAAAAATGTAGGGTTAAAAAAAAAAATTATACCCTGAAATATTCAATGTAGCAACAAGATAAAGTTCTCACTGGTATGATTAGTGATCATCAAATCTTAGTGTTACATAGAACATCTCAGAATTTCTAACCATAAAAAAAGAGAGAAAAAAAATGTAGGTTTAAATAAAAAAATTATATACCCTGAAATATTCAATATAGCAACAAGATTAAGTTCTCACTGGTATGATTAGTGATCATCAAATCTTAGTGTTACATAGAACATCTCAGAATTTCTAACTTAAAAAAAGAGAGAAAAAAATGTAGGTTTAAATAAAAAAAAATATATACCCTGAAATATTCAATATAGCAACAAGATAAAGTTCTCACTGGTATGATTAGTGATCATCAAATCTTAGTGTTACATAGAACATCTCAGAATTTCTAACCATAAAAAAAGAAAGAAAAAAAATATAGGTTTAAAAAAAAAATCATACCCTGAAATATTCAATAAAACAACAAGATAAAGTTCTCACTGGTATGATTAGTGATCATCAAATCTTAGTGTTACATAGAACATCTCAGAATTTCTAACCATAAAAAAAGAGAGAAAAAAATGTAGGTTTAAATAAAAAAAAAAGTATACCCTGAAATATTCAATATAGCAACAAGATAAAGTTCTCTCTGGTATGATTAGTGATCATCAAATCTTAGTGTTACATAGATCATCTCAGAATTTCTAACCATAAAAAAAGAAAGAAAAAAAATGTAGCTTTAAAAAAAAAAATTATACCCTGAAATATTCTATATAGCAACAAGATAATGCTCTCACTGGTATGATTAGTGATCATCAAATCTTAGTGCTAAATAGAACATCTCAGAATTGCTAACCATAAAAAAAGAAAGAAAAAAAATGAAGGTTTACTTAAAAAAAATTTATACCCTGAAATATTCTATATAGCAACAAGATAATGCTCTCACTGGTATGATTAGTGATCATCAAATCTTAGTGCTAAATAGAACATCTCAGAATTTCTAACCATAAAAAAAGAAAGAAAAAGAAATGAAGGTTTACTTAAAAAAAAAGTATACCCTGAAATATTCTAATTAGCAACAAGATAATGCTCTCACTGGTATGATTAGTGATCATCAAATCTTAGTGTTACATAGAACATCTCAGAATTTCTAACCATAAAAAAAGAAAGAAAAAAAATGTAGGGTTAAAAAAAAAAAATTATACCCTGAAATATTCAATGTAGCAACAAGATAAAGTTCTCACTGGTATGATTAGTGAT
This sequence comes from Ecdyonurus torrentis, assembly GCA_949318235.1. NCBI lineage: Eukaryota > Metazoa > Arthropoda > Insecta > Ephemeroptera > Heptageniidae > Ecdyonurus > Ecdyonurus torrentis. Next base: position 42,954,611 of record OX439132.1, read on the forward strand.
CATCAAATCTTAGTGTTACATAGAACATCTCAGAATTTCTAACCATAAACAAAGAGAGAAAAAAAATTTAGGTTTAAATAAAAAAATTATATACCCTGAAATATTCAATATAGCAACAAGATTAAGTTCTCACTGGTAGGATTAGTGATCATCAAATCTTAGTGTTACATAGAACATCTCAGAATTTCTAACCATAAAAAAAGAGAGAAAAAAATGTAGGTTTAAATAAAAAAAAACTATACCCTGAAATATTCAATATAGCAACAAGATAAAGTTCTCACTGGTATGATTAGTGATCATCAAATCTTAGTGTTACATATATAGATCATCTCAGAATTTCTAACCATAAAAAAAGAAAGAAAAAAAATGTAGCTTTAAAAAAAAATTATACCCTGAAATACTCAATATAGCAACAAGATAATGCTCTCACTGGTATGATTAGTGATCATCAAATCTTAGTGCTAAATAGAACATCTCAGAATTTCTAACCATAAAAAAAGAAAGAAAAAAAAAATGAAGGTTTACTTAAAAAAATATTATACCCTGAAATATTCTATATAGCAACAAGATTAAGTTCTCACTGGTAGGATTAGTGATCATCAAATCTTAGTGTTACATAGAACATCTCAGAATTTCTAACCATAAAAAAAGAGAGAAAAAAATGTAGGTTTAAATAAAAAAAAAAGTATACCCTGAAATATTCAATATAGCAACAAGATAAAGTTCTCTCTGGTATGATTAGTGATCATCAAATCTTAGTGTTACATAGATCATCTCAGAATTTCTAACCATAAAAAAAGAAAGAAAAAAAATGTAGCTTTAAAAAAAAAAATTATACCCTGAAATATTCTATATAGCAACAAGATAATGCTCTCACTGGTATGATTAGTGATCATCAAATCTTAGTGCTAAATAGAACATCTCAGAATTGCTAACCATAAAAAAAGAAAGAAAAAAAATGAAGGTTTACTTAAAAAAAATTTATACCCTGAAATATTCTATATAGCAACAAGATAATGCTCTCACTGGTATGATTAGTGATCATCAAATCTTAGTGCTAAATAGAACATCTCAGAATTTCTAACCATAAAAAAAGAAAGAAAAAGAAATGAAGGTTTACTTAAAAAAAAAGTATACCCTGAAATATTCTAATTAGCAACAAGATAATGCTCTCACTGGTATGATTAGTGATCATCAAATCTTAGTGTTACATAGAACATCTCAGAATTTCTAACCATAAAAAAAGAAAGAAAAAAAATGTAGGGTTAAAAAAAAAAAATTATACCCTGAAATATTCAATGTAGCAACAAGATAAAGTTCTCACTGGTATGATTAGTGATCATCAAATCTTAGTGTTACATAGAACATCTCAGAATTTCTAACCATAAACAAAGAGAGAAAAAAAATTTAGGTTTAAATAAAAAAATTATATACCCTGAAATATTCAATATAGCAACAAGATTAAGTTCTCACTGGTAGGATTAGTGATCATCAAATCTTAGTGTTACATAGAACATCTCAGAATTTCTAACCATAAAAAAAGAGAGAAAAAAATGTAGGTTTAAATAAAAAAAAACTATACCCTGAAATATTCAATATAGCAACAAGATAAAGTTCTCACTGGTATGATTAGTGATCATCAAATCTTAGTGTTACATATATAGATCATCTCAGAATTTCTAACCATAAAAAAAGAAAGAAAAAAAATGTAGCTTTAAAAAAAAAATATACCCTGAAATACTCAATATAGCAACAAGATAATGCTCTCACTGGTATGATTATTGATCATCAAATCTTAGTGCTAAATAGAACATCTCAGAATTTCTAACCATAAAAAAAGAAAGAAAAAAAAATGAAGGTTTACTTAAAAAAATATTATACCCTGAAATATTCTATATAGCAACAAGATTAAGTTCTCACTGGTAGGATTAGTGATCATCAAATCTTAGTGTTACATAGAACATCTCAGAATTTCTAACCATAAAAAAAGAGAGAAAAAAATGTAGGTTTAAATAAAAAAAAACTATACCCTGAAATATTCAATATAGCAACAAGATAAAGTTCTCACTGGTATGATTAGTGATCATCAAATCTTAGTGTTACATAGATCATCTCAGAATTTCTAACCATAAAAAAAGACAGAAAAAAAATGTAGCTTTAAAAAAAAAATTATACCCTGAAATACTCAATATAGCAACAAGATAATGCTCTCACTGGTATGATTAGTGATCATCAAATCTTAGTGCTAAATAGAACATCTCAGAATTTCTAACCATAAAAAAAGAAAGAAAAAAAATGAAGGTTTACTTAAAAAAATATTATACCCTGAAATATTCTATATAGCAACAAGATAATGCTCTCACTGGTATGATTAGTGATCATCAAATCTTCGTGTTACATAGAACATCTCAGAATTTCTAACCATAAAAAAAGAAAGAAAAAAAATGTAGGTTTAAAAAAAAAATTATACCCTGAAATATTCAATGTAGCAACAAGATAAAGTTCTCACTGGTATGATTAGTGGTCATCAAATTTAAATATTACATAGAACATCTCAGAATTTCTAACCATAAAAAAAGAAAGAAAAAAATGTAGGTTTAAAAAAAAAAAATTATTCCCTGAAATATTCAATGTAGCAACAAGATAAAGTTCTCACTGGTATGATTAGTGATCATCAAATCTTAGTGTTACATAGATCATCTCAGAATTTCTAACCATAAAAAAAGAAAAAAAAAAATGTAGCTTTAAAAAAAAAATTATACCCTGAAATACTCAATATAGCAACAAGATAAAGTTCTCACTGGTATGATTAGTGATCATCAAATCTTAGTGTTACATAGAACATCTCAGAATTTCTAACCATAAAAAAGAGAGAAAAAAATGTAGGTTTAAATAAAAAAAAAGTATACCCTGAAATATTCAATATAGCAACAAGATAAAGTTCTCACTGGTATGATTAGTGATCATCAAATCTTAGTGTTACATAGAACATCTCAGAATTTCTAACCATAAAAAAAGAGAGAAAAAAAATGTAGGTTTAAATAAAAAAATTATACCCTGAAATACTCAATATAGCAACAAGATAATGCTCTCACTGGTATGATTAGTGATCATCAAATCTTAGTGCTAAATAGAACATCTCAGAATTTCTAACCATAAAAAAAGAAAGAAAAAAAAATGAAGGTTTACTTAAAAAAATATTATACCCTGAAATATTCTATATAGCAACAAGATTAAGTTCTCACTGGTAGGATTAGTGATCATCAAATCTTAGTGTTACATAGAACATCTCAGAATTTCTAACCATAAAAAAAGAGAGAAAAAAATGTAGGTTTAAATAAAAAAAAACTATACCCTGAAATATTCAATATAGCAACAAGATAAAGTTCTCACTGGTATGATTAGTGATCATCAAATCTTAGTGTTACATAGATCATCTCAGAATTTCTAACCATAAAAAAAGACAGAAAAAAAATGTAGCTTTAAAAAAAAAATTATACCCTGAAATACTCAATATAGCAACAAGATAATGCTCTCACTGGTATGATTAGTGATCATCAAATCTTAGTGCTAAATAGAACATCTCAGAATTTCTAACCATAAAAAAAGAAAGAAAAAAAATGAAGGTTTACTTAAAAAAATATTATACCCTGAAATATTCTATATAGCAACAAGATAATGCTCTCACTGGTATGATTAGTGATCATCAAATCTTCGTGTTACATAGAACATCTCAGAATTTCTAACCATAAAAAAAGAAAGAAAAAAAATGTAGGTTTAAAAAAAAAATTATACCCTGAAATATTCAATGTAGCAACAAGATAAAGTTCTCACTGGTATGATTAGTGGTCATCAAATTTAAATATTACATAGAACATCTCAGAATTTCTAACCATAAAAAAAGAAAGAAAAAAATGTAGGTTTAAAAAAAAAAAATTATTCCCTGAAATATTCAATGTAGCAACAAGATAAAGTTCTCACTGGTATGATTAGTGATCATCAAATCTTAGTGTTACATAGATCATCTCAGAATTTCTAACCATAAAAAAAGAAAGAAAAAAAATGTAGCTTTAAAAAAAAAATTATACCCTGAAATACTCAATATAGCAACAAGATAAAGTTCTCACTGGTATGATTAGTGATCATCAAATCTTAGTGTTACATAGAACATCTCAGAATTTCTAACCATAAAAAAGAGAGAAAAAAATGTAGGTTTAAATAAAAAAAAAGTATACCCTGAAATATTCAATATAGCAACAAGATAAAGTTCTCACTGGTATGATTAGTGATCATCAAATCTTAGTGTTACATAGAACATCTCAGAATTTCTAACCATAAAAAAAGAAAGAAAAAAAATATAGGTTTACTTAAAAAGAAATTATACCCTGAAATATTCTAATTAGCAACAAGATAATGCTCTCACTGGTATGATTAGTGATCATCAAATCTTAGTGTTACATAGAACATCTCAGAATTTCTAACCATAAAAAAAGAAAGAAAAAAAATGTAGGGTTAAAAAAAAAAAATTATACCCTGAAATATTCAATGTAGCAACAAGATAAAGTTCTCACTGGTATGATTAGTGATCATCAAATCTTAGTGTTACATAGAACATCTCAGAATTTCTAACCATAAACATAGAGAGAAAAAAAATTTAGGTTTAAATAAAAAAATTATATACCCTGAAATATTCAATATAGCAACAAGATTAAGTTCTCACTGGTAGGATTAGTGATCATCAAATCTTAGTGTTACATAGAACATCTCAGAATTTCTAACCATAAAAAAAGAGAGAAAAAAATGTAGGTTTAAATAAAAAAAAACTATACCCTGAAATATTCAATATAGCAACAAGATAAAGTTCTCACTGGTATGATTAGTGATCATCAAATCTTAGTGTTACATATATAGATCATCTCAGAATTTCTAACCATAAAAAAAGAAAGAAAAAAAATGTAGCTTTAAAAAAAAATTATACCCTGAAATACTCAATATAGCAACAAGATAATGCTCTCACTGGTATGATTAGTGATCATCAAATCTTAGTGCTAAATAGAACATCTCAGAATTTCTAACCATAAAAAAAGAAAGAAAAAAAAATGAAGGTTTACTTAAAAAAATATTATACCCTGAAATATTCTATATAGCAACAAGATAATGCTCTCACTGGTATGATTAGTGATCATCAAATCTTAGTGCTAAATAGAACATCTCAGAATTTCTAACCATAAAAAAAGAAAGAAAAAGAAATGAAGGTTTACTTAAAAAAAAAGTATACCCTGAAATATTCTATATAGCAACAAGATAATGCTCTCACTGGTATGATTAGTGATCATCAAATCTTAGTGTTACATAGAACATCTCAGAATTTCTAACCATAAAAAAAGAAAGAAAAAAAATGTAGGGTTAAAAAAAAAAATTATACCCTGAAATATTCAATGTAGCAACAAGATAAAGTTCTCACTGGTATGATTAGTGATCATCAAATCTTAGTGTTACATAGAACATCTCAGAATTTCTAACCATAAAAAAAGAGAGAAAAAAAATGTAGGTTTAAATAAAAAAAAATATATACCCTGAAATATTCAATATAGCAACAAGATAAAGTTCTCACTGGTATGATTAGTGATCATCAAATCTTAGTGTTACATAGAACATCTCAGAATTTCTAACCATAAAAAAAGAAAGAAAAAAAATATAGGTTTAAAAAAAAAATCATACCCTGAAATATTCAATAAAACAACAAGATAAAGTTCTCACTGGTATGATTAGTGATCATCAAATCTTAGTGTTACATAGAACATCTCAGAATTTCTAACCATAAAAAAAGAGAGAAAAAAATGTAGGTTTAAATAAAAAAAAAAGTATACCCTGAAATATTCAATATAGCAACAAGATAAAGTTCTCTCTGGTATGATTAGTGATCATCAAATCTTAGTGTTACATAGATCATCTCAGAATTTCTAACCATAAAAAAAGAAAGAAAAAAAATGTAGCTTTAAAAAAAAAAATTATACCCTGAAATATTCTATATAGCAACAAGATAATGCTCTCACTGGTATGATTAGTGATCATCAAATCTTAGTGCTAAATAGAACATCTCAGAATTGCTAACCATAAAAAAAGAAAGAAAAAAAATGAAGGTTTACTTAAAAAAAATTTATACCCTGAAATATTCTATATAGCAACAAGATAATGCTCTCACTGGTATGATTAGTGATCATCAAATCTTAGTGCTAAATAGAACATCTCAGAATTTCTAACCATAAAAAAAGAAAGAAAAAGAAATGAAGGTTTACTTAAAAAAAAAGTATACCCTGAAATATTCTAATTAGCAACAAGATAATGCTCTCACTGGTATGATTAGTGATCATCAAATCTTAGTGTTACATAGAACATCTCAGAATTTCTAACCATAAAAAAAGAAAGAAAAAAAATGTAGGGTTAAAAAAAAAAAATTATACCCTGAAATATTCAATGTAGCAACAAGATAAAGTTCTCACTGGTATGATTAGTGATCATCAAATCTTAGTGTTACATAGAACATCTCAGAATTTCTAACCATAAACAAAGAGAGAAAAAAAATTTAGGTTTAAATAAAAAAATTATATACCCTGAAATATTCAATATAGCAACAAGATTAAGTTCTCACTGGTAGGATTAGTGATCATCAAATCTTAGTGTTACATAGAACATCTCAGAATTTCTAACCATAAAAAAAGAGAGAAAAAAATGTAGGTTTAAATAAAAAAAAACTATACCCTGAAATATTCAATATAGCAACAAGATAAAGTTCTCACTGGTATGATTAGTGATCATCAAATCTTAGTGTTACATATATAGATCATCTCAGAATTTCTAACCATAAAAAAAGAAAGAAAAAAAATGTAGCTTTAAAAAAAAATTATACCCTGAAATACTCAATATAGCAACAAGATAATGCTCTCACTGGTATGATTAGTGATCATCAAATCTTAGTGCTAAATAGAACATCTCAGAATTTCTAACCATAAAAAAAGAAAGAAAAAAAAATGAAGGTTTACTTAAAAAAATATTATACCCTGAAATATTCTATATAGCAACAAGATTAAGTTCTCACTGGTAGGATTAGTGATCATCAAATCTTAGTGTTACATAGAACATCTCAGAATTTCTAACCATAAAAAAAGAGAGAAAAAAATGTAGGTTTAAATAAAAAAAAAAGTATACCCTGAAATATTCAATATAGCAACAAGATAAAGTTCTCTCTGGTATGATTAGTGATCATCAAATCTTAGTGTTACATAGATCATCTCAGAATTTCTAACCATAAAAAAAGAAAGAAAAAAAATGTAGCTTTAAAAAAAAAAATTATACCCTGAAATATTCTATATAGCAACAAGATAATGCTCTCACTGGTATGATTAGTGATCATCAAATCTTAGTGCTAAATAGAACATCTCAGAATTGCTAACCATAAAAAAAGAAAGAAAAAAAATGAAGGTTTACTTAAAAAAAATTTATACCCTGAAATATTCTATATAGCAACAAGATAATGCTCTCACTGGTATGATTAGTGATCATCAAATCTTAGTGCTAAATAGAACATCTCAGAATTTCTAACCATAAAAAAAGAAAGAAAAAGAAATGAAGGTTTACTTAAAAAAAAAGTATACCCTGAAATATTCTAATTAGCAACAAGATAATGCTCTCACTGGTATGATTAGTGATCATCAAATCTTAGTGTTACATAGAACATCTCAGAATTTCTAACCATAAAAAAAGAAAGAAAAAAAATGTAGGGTTAAAAAAAAAAAATTATACCCTGAAATATTCAATGTAGCAACAAGATAAAGTTCTCACTGGTATGATTAGTGATCATCAAATCTTAGTGTTACATAGAACATCTCAGAATTTCTAACCATAAACAAAGAGAGAAAAAAAATTTAGGTTTAAATAAAAAAATTATATACCCTGAAATATTCAATATAGCAACAAGATTAAGTTCTCACTGGTAGGATTAGTGATCATCAAATCTTAGTGTTACATAGAACATCTCAGAATTTCTAACCATAAAAAAAGAGAGAAAAAAATGTAGGTTTAAATAAAAAAAAACTATACCCTGAAATATTCAATATAGCAACAAGATAAAGTTCTCACTGGTATGATTAGTGATCATCAAATCTTAGTGTTACATATATAGATCATCTCAGAATTTCTAACCATAAAAAAAGAAAGAAAAAAAATGTAGCTTTAAAAAAAAAATATACCCTGAAATACTCAATATAGCAACAAGATAATGCTCTCACTGGTATGATTAGTGATCATCAAATCTTAGTGCTAAATAGAACATCTCAGAATTTCTAACCATAAAAAAAGAAAGAAAAAAAAATGAAGGTTTACTTAAAAAAATATTATACCCTGAAATATTCTATATAGCAACAAGATTAAGTTCTCACTGGTAGGATTAGTGATCATCAAATCTTAGTGTTACATAGAACATCTCAGAATTTCTAACCATAAAAAAAGAGAGAAAAAAATGTAGGTTTAAATAAAAAAAAACTATACCCTGAAATATTCAATATAGCAACAAGATAAAGTTCTCACTGGTATGATTAGTGATCATCAAATCTTAGTGTTACATAGATCATCTCAGAATTTCTAACCATAAAAAAAGACAGAAAAAAAATGTAGCTTTAAAAAAAAAATTATACCCTGAAATACTCAATATAGCAACAAGATAATGCTCTCACTGGTATGATTAGTGATCATCAAATCTTAGTGCTAAATAGAACATCTCAGAATTTCTAACCATAAAAAAAGAAAGAAAAAAAATGAAGGTTTACTTAAAAAAATATTATACCCTGAAATATTCTATATAGCAACAAGATAATGCTCTCACTGGTATGATTAGTGATCATCAAATCTTCGTGTTACATAGAACATCTCAGAATTTCTAACCATAAAAAAAGAAAGAAAAAAAATGTAGGTTTAAAAAAAAAATTATACCCTGAAATATTCAATGTAGCAACAAGATAAAGTTCTCACTGGTATGATTAGTGGTCATCAAATTTAAATATTACATAGAACATCTCAGAATTTCTAACCATAAAAAAAGAAAGAAAAAAATGTAGGTTTAAAAAAAAAAAATTATTCCCTGAAATATTCAATGTAGCAACAAGATAAAGTTCTCACTGGTATGATTAGTGATCATCAAATCTTAGTGTTACATAGATCATCTCAGAATTTCTAACCATAAAAAAAGAAAGAAAAAAAATGTAGCTTTAAAAAAAAAATTATACCCTGAAATACTCAATATAGCAACAAGATAAAGTTCTCACTGGTATGATTAGTGATCATCAAATCTTAGTGTTACATAGAACATCTCAGAATTTCTAACCATAAAAAAGAGAGAAAAAAATGTAGGTTTAAATAAAAAAAAAGTATACCCTGAAATATTCAATATAGCAACAAGATAAAGTTCTCACTGGTATGATTAGTGATCATCAAATCTTAGTGTTACATAGAACATCTCAGAATTTCTAACCATAAAAAAAGAGAGAAAAAAAATGTAGGTTTAAATAAAAAAATTATACCCTGAAATACTCAATATAGCAACAAGATAATGCTCTCACTGGTATGATTAGTGATCATCAAATCTTAGTGCTAAATAGAACATCTCAGAATTTCTAACCATAAAAAAAGAAAGAAAAAAAAATGAAGGTTTACTTAAAAAAATATTATACCCTGAAATATTCTATATAGCAACAAGATTAAGTTCTCACTGGTAGGATTAGTGATCATCAAATCTTAGTGTTACATAGAACATCTCAGAATTTCTAACCATAAAAAAAGAGAGAAAAAAATGTAGGTTTAAATAAAAAAAAACTATACCCTGAAATATTCAATATAGCAACAAGATAAAGTTCTCACTGGTATGATTAGTGATCATCAAATCTTAGTGTTACATAGATCATCTCAGAATTTCTAACCATAAAAAAAGACAGAAAAAAAATGTAGCTTTAAAAAAAAAATTATACCCTGAAATACTCAATATAGCAACAAGATAATGCTCTCACTGGTATGATTAGTGATCATCAAATCTTAGTGCTAAATAGAACATCTCAGAATTTCTAACCATAAAAAAAGAAAGAAAAAAAATGAAGGTTTACTTAAAAAAATATTATACCCTGAAATATTCTATATAGCAACAAGATAATGCTCTCACTGGTATGATTAGTGATCATCAAATCTTCGTGTTACATAGAACATCTCAGAATTTCTAACCATAAAAAAAGAAAGAAAAAAAATGTAGGTTTAAAAAAAAAATTATACCCTGAAATATTCAATGTAGCAACAAGATAAAGTTCTCACTGGTATGATTAGTGGTCATCAAATTTAAATATTACATAGAACATCTCAGAATTTCTAACCATAAAAAAAGAAAGAAAAAAATGTAGGTTTAAAAAAAAAAAATTATTCCCTGAAATATTCAATGTAGCAACAAGATAAAGTTCTCACTGGTATGATTAGTGATCATCAAATCTTAGTGTTACATAGATCATCTCAGAATTTCTAACCATAAAAAAAGAAAGAAAAAAAATGTAGCTTTAAAAAAAAAATTATACCCTGAAATACTCAATATAGCAACAAGATAAAGTTCTCACTGGTATGATTAGTGATCATCAAATCTTAGTGTTACATAGAACATCTCAGAATTTCTAACCATAAAAAAGAGAGAAAAAAATGTAGGTTTAAATAAAAAAAAAGTATACCCTGAAATATTCAATATAGCAACAAGATAAAGTTCTCACTGGTATGATTAGTGATCATCAAATCTTAGTGTTACATAGAACATCTCAGAATTTCTAACCATAAAAAAAGAAAGAAAAAAAATATAGGTTTACTTAAAAAGAAATTATACCCTGAAATATTCTATATAGCAACAAGATAATGCTCTCACTGGTATGATTAGTGATCATCAAATCTTAGTGCTACATAGAACATCTCAGAATTTCTAACCATAAAAAAAGAAAGAAAAAAAATGAAGGTTTACTTAAAAAAAATTATACCCTGAAATATTCTATATAGCAACAAGATAAAGTTCTCACTGGTATGATTAGTGATCATCAAATCTTAGTGCTAAATAGAACATCTCAGAATTTCTAACCATAAAAAAAGAAAGAAAAAAAAATGAAGGTTTACTTAAAAGAAAATTATACCCTGAAATATTCTATATAGCAACAAGATAATGCTCTCACTGGTATGATTAGTGATCATCAAATCTTAGTGTTACATAGAACATCTCAGAATTTCTAACCATAAAAAAAGAAAGAAAAAAAATGTAGGTTTAAAAAAAAAATTATACCCTGAATAATTCAATGTAGCAACAAGATAAAGTTCTCACTGGTATGATTAGTGATCATCAAATCTTAGTGTTACATAGAACATCTCAGAATTTCTAACCATAAAAAAAGAGAGAAAAAAAAATGTAGGTTTAAATAAAAAAATTATATACCCTGAAATATTCAATATAGCAACAAGATTAAGTTCTCACTGGTATGATTAGTGATCATCAAATCTTAGTGTTATAAGAACATCTCAGAATTTCTAACCATAAAAAAAGAGAGAAAAATTTAGGTTTAAATAAAAAAAAAGTATACCCTGAAATATTCAATATAGCAACAAGATAAAGTTTAAACTGGTATGATTAGTGATCATCAAATCTTAGTGTTACATAGAACATCTCAGAATTTCTAACCATAAAAAAAGAAAGAAAAAAAAATGAAGGTTTACTTAAAAAAAATTTATACCCTGAAATATTCTATATAGCAACAAGATAATGCTCTCACTGGTATGATTAGTGATCATCAAATCTTAGTGCTAAATACAACATTTTAGAATTTCTAACCATAAAAAAGAAAGAAAAAAAAATGAAGGTTTACTTAAAAAAAATTATACCCTGAAATATTCTATATAGCAACAAGATAATGCTCTCACTGGTATGATTAGTGATCATCAAATCTTAGTGTTACATAGAACATCTCAGAATTTCTAACCATAAAAAAAGAAAGAAAAAAAATGTAGGTTAAAAAAAAAATTATACCCTGAAATATGCAATGTAGCAACAAGATAAAGTTCTCACTGGTATGATTAGTGATCATCAAATCTTAGTGTTACATAGAACATCTCAGAATTTCTAACCATAAAAAAAGAGAGAAAAAAAATGTAGGTTTAAATAAAAAAATTATATACCCTGAAATATTCAATATAGCAACAAGATTAAGTTCTCACTGGTATGATTAGTGATCATCAAATCTTAGTGTTACATAGAACATCTCAGAATTTCTAACCATAAAAAAAGAAAGAAAAAAAATGTAGGTTAAAAAAAAATTATACCCTGAAATATTCAATGTAGCAACAAGATAAAGTTCTCACTGGTATGATTAGTGATCATCAAATCTTAGTGTTACATAGAACATCTCAGAATTTCTAACCATAAAAAAAGAAAGAAAAAAATGTAGGTTTAAAAAAAAAATTATACCCTGAAATATCCTATATAGCAACAAGATAAAGTTCACACTGGTATGATTAGTGATCATCAAATCTTAGTGCTTAATAGAACATCTCAGAATTTCTAACCATAAAAAAAAAAGAAAAAAAATGAAGGTTTACTTAAAAAAAATTATACCCTGAAATATTCTATATAGCAACAAGATAATGCTCTCACTGGTATGATTAGTGATCATCAAATCTTAGTGTTACATAGAACATCTCAGAATTTCTAACCATAAAAAAAGAAAGAAAAAAAATGTAGGTTAAAAAAAAAATTATACCCTGAAATATTCAATGTAGCAACAAGATAATGCTCTCACTGGTATGATTAGTGATCATCAAATCTTAGTGTTACATAGAACATCTCAGAATTTCTAACCATAAAAAAAGAAAGAAAAAAAATGTAGGTTAAAAAAAAAATTATACCCTGAAATATTCAATGTAGCAACAAGATAAAGTTCTCACTGGTATGATTAGTGATCATCAAATCTTAGTGTTACATAGAACATCTCAGAATTTCTAATCATAAAAAAAGAGAGAAAAAAAATGTAGGTTTAAATAAAAAAATTATATACCCTGAAATATTCAATATAGCAACAAGATTAAGTTCTCACTGGTATGATTAGTGATCATCAAATCTTAGTGTTACATAGAACATCTCAGAATTTCTAACTTAAAAAAAGAGAGAAAAAAATGTAGGTTTAAATAAAAAAAAAAGTATACCCTGAAATATTCAATATAGCAACAAGATAAAGTTCTCACTGGTATGATTAGTGATCATCAAATCTTAGTGTTACATAGAACATCTCAGAATTTCTAACCATAAAAAAAGAAAGAAAAAAAATGTAGGTTTAAAAAAAAAATTATACCCTGAAATATTCAATGTAGCAACAAGATAAAGTTCTCACTGGTATAATTAGTGATCATCAAATCTTAGTGTTACATAGAACATCTCAGAATTTCTAACCATAAAAAAAGAAAGAAAAAAAATGTAGGTTTAAAAAAAAATTATACCCTGAAATATTCAATATAACAACAAGATAAAGTTCTCACTGGTATGATTAGTAATCATCAAATCTTAGTGCTAAATAGAACATCTCAGAATTTCTAACCATAAAAAAAAAAAGAAAAAAAATGAAGGTTTACTTAAAAAAAATTTATACCCTGAAATATTCTATATAGCAACAAGATAATGCTCTCACTGGTATGATTAGTGATCATCAAATCTTAGTGCAACATAGAACATCTCAGAATTTCTAACCATAAAAAAAGAAAGAAAAAAAATGAAGGTTTACTTAAAAAAAATTATACCCTGAAATATTCTATATAGCAACAAGATAAAGTTCTCACTAGTATGATTAGTGATCATCAAATCTTAGTGTTACATAGAACATTTCAAAATTTCTAACCATAAAAAAAGAAAGAAAAAAATGTAGGTTTAAATAAAAAAAAATATACACTGAAATATTCAATATAGCAACAAGATAAAGTTCTCACTGGTATGATTAGTGATCATCAAATCTTAGTGTTACATAGAACATCTTAGAATTTCTAACCATAAAAAAAGAAAGAAAAAAAAGGTAGGTTTACTTAAAAAAAATTATACCCTGAAATATTCAATGTAGCAACAAGATAAAGTTCTCACTGGTATGATTAGTGATCATCAAATCTTAGTGTTACATAGAACATCTCAGAATTTCTAACTTAAAAAAAGAGAGAAAAAAATGTAGGTTTTAATAAAAAAAAAAATATACCCTGAAATATTCAATATAGCAACAAGATAAAGTTCTCACTGGTATGATTAGTGATCATCAAATCTTAGTGTTACATAGAACATCTCAGAATTTCTAACCATAAAAAAAGAAAGAAAAAAAATGTAGCTTTAAAAAAAAAAATTATACCCTGAAATATTCAATGTAGCAACAAGATAAAGTTCTCACTGGTATGATTAGTGATCATCAAATCTTAGTGTTACATAGAACAACTCAAAATTTCTAACTTAAAAAAAGAGAGAAAAAAATGTAGGTTTAAATAAAAAAAAAGTATACACTGAAATATTCAATATAGCAACAAGATAAAGTTCTCACTGGTATGATTAGTGATCATCAAATCTTAGTGTTACATAGAACATCTTAGAATTTCTAACCATAAAAAAAGAAAGAAAAAAAATGTAGGTTTTCTTAAAAAAAAATTATACCCTGAAATATTGTATATAGCAACAAGATAATGCTCTCACTGGTATGATTAGTGATCATCAAATCTTAGTGCTAAATAGAACATCTCAGAATTTCTAACCATAAAAAAAGAAAGAAAAAAAATATAGGTTTAAAAAAAAAATCATACCCTGAAATATTCAATAAAACAACAAGATAAAGTTCTCACTGGTATGATTAGTGATCATCAAATCTTAGTGTTACATAGAACATCTCGGAATTTCTAACCATAAAAAAAGAGAGAAAAAAATGTAGGTTTAAATAAAAAAAAAAGTATACCCTGAAATATTCAATATAGCAACAAGATAAAGTTCTCACTGGTATGATTAGTGATCATCAAATCTTAGTGTTACATAGATCATCTCAGAATTTCTAACCATAAAAAAAGAAAGAAAAAAAATGTAGCTTTAAAAAAAAAAATTATACCCTGAAATATTCTATATAGCAACAAGATAATGCTCTCACTGGTATGATTAGTGATCATCAAATCTTAGTGCTAAATAGAACATCTCAGAATTGCTAACCATAAAAAAAGAAAGAAAAAAAAATGAAGGTTTACTTAAAAAAAATTTATACCCTGAAATATTCTATATAGCAACAAGATAATGCTCTCACTGGTATGATTAGTGATCATCAAATCTTAGTGTTACATAGAACATCTCAGAATTTCTAACCATAAAAAAAGAAAGAAAAAAAAATGTAGGTTTAAAAAAAAAAATTATACCCTGAAATATTCAATGTAGCAACAAGATAAAGTTCTCACTGGTATGATTAGTGATCATTAAATCTTAGTGTTACATAGAACATCTCAGAATTTCTAACCATAAAAAAAGAGAGAAAAAAAATGTAGGTTTAAATAAAAAAATTATATACCCTGAAATATTCAATATAGCAACAAGATTAAGTTCTCACTGGTATGATTAGTGATCATCAAATCTTAGTGTTATAAGAACATCTCAGAATTTCTAACCATAAAAAAAGAGAGAAAAATTTAGGTTTAAATAAAAAAAAAGTATACCCTGAAATATTCAATATAGCAACAAGATAAAGTTCTCACTGGTATGATTAGTGATCATCAAATCTTAGTGTTACATAGAACATCTCAGAATTTCTAACCATAAAAAAAAGAAAGAAAAAAAAATATAGGTTTACTTAAAAAAAAATTATACCCTGAAATATTCTATATAGCAACAAGATAATGCTCTCACTGGTATGATTAGTGATCATCAAATCTTAGTGCTATATAGAACATCTCAGAATTTCTAACCATAAAAAAAGAAAGAAAAAAAAATGAAGGTTTACTTAAAAAAAAATTATACCCTGAAATATTCTATATAGCAACAAGATAATGCTCTCACTGGTATGATTAGTGATCATCAAATCTTAGTGTTACATAGAACATCTCAGAATTTCTAACCATAAAAAAAGAAAGAAAAAAAATGTAGGTTTAAAAAAAAAATTATACCCTGAAATATTCAATATAACAACAAGATAAAGTTCTCACTGGTATGATTAGTGATCATCAAATCTTAGTGCTAAATAGAACATCTCAGAATTTCTAACCATAAAAAAAAAAAGAAAAAAAATGAAGGTTTACTTAAAAAAAAATTATACCCTGAAATATTCTATATAGCAACAAGATAAAGTTCTCACTGGTATGATTAGTGATCATCAAATCTTAGTGCTAAATAAAACATCTCAGAATTTCTAACCAAAAAAAAAAAGAAAGAAAAAAAAATGAAGGTTTACTTAAAAAAAATTATACCCTGAAATATTCTATATAGCAACAAGATAATGCTCTCACTGGTATGATTAGTGATCATCAAATCTTAGTGTTACATAGAACATCTCAGAATTTCTAACCATAAAAAAAGAAAGAAAAAAAATGTAGGTTAAAAAAAAAAATTATACCCTAAAATATTCAATGTAGCAACAAGATAAAGTTCTCACTGGTATGATTAGTGATCATCAAATCTTAGTGTTACATAGAACATCTCAGAATTTCTAACCATAAAAAAAGAGAGAAAAAAAATGTAGGTTCAAATAAAAAAATTATATACCCTGAAATATTCAATATAGCAACAAGATTAAGTTCTCACTGGTATGATTAGTGATCATCAAATCTTAGTGTTACATAGAACATCTCAGAATTTCTAACTTAAAAAAAGAGAGAAAAAAAAATGTAGGTTTAAAAAAAAAAATTATACCCTGAAATATTCAATGTAGCAACAAGATAAAGTTCTCACTGGTATGATTAGTGATCATCAAATCTTAGTGTTACATAGAACATCTCAAAATTTCTAACTTAAAAAAAGAGAGAAAAAAATGTAGGTTTAAATAAAAAAAAAGTATACACTGAAATATTCAATATAGCAACAAGATAAAGTTCTCACTGGTATGATTAGTGATCATCAAATCTTAGTGTTACATAGAACATCTTAGAATTTCTAACCATAAAAAAAGAAAGAAAAAAAATGTAGGTTTTCTTAAAAAAAAATTATACCCTGAAATATTGTATATAGCAACAAGATAATGCTCTCACTGGTATGATTAGTGATCATCAAATCTTAGTGCTAAATAGAACATCTCAGAATTGCTAACCATAAAAAAAGAAAGAAAAAAAAATATAGGTTTAAAAAAAAATCATACCCTGAAATATTCAATAAAACAACAAGATAAAGTTCTCACTGGTATGATTAGTGATCATCAAATCTTAGTGTTACATAGAACATCTCAGAATTTCTAACCATAAAAAAAGAGAGAAAAAAATGTAGGTTTAAATAAAAAAAAAAGTATACCCTGAAATATTCAATATAGCAACAAGATAAAGTTCTCACTGGTATGATTAGTGATCATCAAATCTTAGTGTTACATAGATCATCTCAGAATTTCTAACCATAAAAAAAGAAAGAAAAAAAATGTAGCTTTAAAAAAAAAAATTATACCCTGAAATATTCTATATAGCAACAAGATAATGCTCTCACTGGTATGATTAGTGATCATCAAATCTTAGTGCTAAATAGAACATCTCAGAATTGCTAACCATAAAAAAAGAAAGAAAAAAAAATGAAGGTTTACTTAAAAAAAATTTATACCCTGAAATATTCTATATAGCAACAAGATAATGCTCTCACTGGTATGATTAGTGATCATCAAATCTTAGTGTTACATAGAACATCTCAGAATTTCTAACCATAAAAAAAGAAAGAAAAAAAAATGTAGGTTTAAAAAAAAAAATTATGCCCTGAAATATTCAATGTAGCAACAAGATAAAGTTCTCACTGGTATGATTAGTGATCATCAAATCTTAGTGTTACATAGAACATCTCAGAATTTCTAACCATAAAAAAAGAAAGAAAAAAAATGAAGGTTTACTTAAAAAAAATTTATAGACTGAAATATTCTATATAGCAACAAGATAAAGTTCTCACTGGTATGATTAGTGATCATCAAATCTTAGTGCTAAATAGAACATCTCAGAATTTCTAACCATAAAAAAAGAAAGAAAAAAAAATGAAGGTTTACTTAAAAAAAATTTATACCCTGAAATATTCTATATAGCAACAAGATAAAGTTCTCACTGGTATTATTAGTGATCATCAAATCTTAGTGCTAAATAGAACATCTCAGAATTTCTAACCATAAAAAAAGAAAGAAAAAAAATGAAGGTTTACTTAAAAAAAAATTATACCCTGAAATATTCTATATAGCAACAAGATAATGCTCTCACTGGTATGATTAGTGATCATCAAATCTTAGTGTTACATAGAACATCTCAGAATTTCTAACCATAAAAAAAGAAAGAAAAAAAATGTTGGTTTAAAAAAAAAATTATACCCTGAAATATTCAATGTAGCAACAAGATAAAGTTCTCACTGGTATGATTAGTGATCATCAAATCTTAGTGTTACATAGAACATCTCAGAATTTCTAACCATAAAAAAAGAGAGAAAAAAAATGTAGGTTTAAATAAAAAAATTATATACCCTGAAATATTCAATATAGCAACAAGATAAAGTTCTCACTGGTATGATTAGTGATCATCAAATCTTAGTGTTATAAGAACATCTCAGAATTTCTAACCATAAAAAAAGAGAGAAAAATTTAGGTTTAAATAAAAAAAAAGTATACCCTGAAATATTCAATATAGCAACAAGATAAAGTTCTCACTGGTATGATTAGTGATCATCAAATCTTAGTGTTACATAGAACATCTCAGAATTTCTAACCATAAAAAAAAGAAAGAAAAAAAAAATATAGGTTTACTTAAAAAAAAATTATACCCTGAAATATTCTATATAGCAACAAGATAATGCTCTCACTGGTATGATTAGTGATCATCAAATCTTAGTGCTATATAGAACATCTCAGAATTTCTAACCATAAAAAAAGAAAGAAAAAAAATGAAGGTTTACTTAAAAAAAAATTATACCCTGAAATATTCTATATAGCAACAAGATAAAGTTCTCACTGGTATGATTAGTGATCATCAAAACTTAGTGTTACATAGAACATCTCAGAATTTCTAACCATAAAAAAAGAAAGAAAAAAAATGTAGGTTTACTTAAAAAAAATTATACCCTGAAATATTCTATATAGCAACAAGATAATGCTCTCACTGGTATGATTAGTGATCATCAAATCTTAGTGTTACATAGAACATCTCAGAATTTCTAACCATAAAAAAAGAGAGAAAAAAAATGTAGGTTTAAATAAAAAAATTATATACCCTGAAATATTCAATATAGCAACAAGATAAAGTTCTCACTGGTATGATTAGTGATCATCAAATCTTAGTGTTATAAGAACATCTCAGAATTTCTAACCATAAAAAAAGAGAGAAAAATTTAGGTTTAAATAAAAAAAAAGTATACCCTGAAATATTCAATATAGCAACAAGATAAAGTTCTCACTGGTATGATTAGTGATCATCAAATCTTAGTGTTACATAGAACATCTCAGAATTTCTAACCATAAAAAAAAGAAAGAAAAAAAAAATATAGGTTTACTTAAAAAAAAATTATACCCTGAAATATTCTATATAGCAACAAGATAATGCTCTCACTGGTATGATTAGTGATCATCAAATCTTAGTGCTATATAGAACATCTCAGAATTTCTAACCATAAAAAAAGAAAGAAAAAAAATGAAGGTTTACTTAAAAAAAATTTATACCCTGAAATATTATATATAGCAACAAGATAATGCTCTCACTGGTATGATTAGTGATCATCAAATCTTAGTGCTAAATACAACATTTTAGAATTTCTAACCATAAAAAAGAAAGAAAAAAAAATGAAGGTTTACTTAAAAAAAATTATACCCTGAAATATTCTATATAGCAACAAGATAATGCTCTCACTGGTATGATTAGTGATCATCAAATCTTAGTGTTACATAGAACATCTCAGAATTTCTAACCATAAAAAAAGAAAGAAAAAAAATGTAGGTTAAAAAAAAAATTATACCCTGAAATATGCAATGTAGCAACAAGATAAAGTTCTCACTGGTATGATTAGTGATCATCAAATCTTAGTGTTACATAGAACATCTCAGAATTTCTAACCATAAAAAAAGAGAGAAAAAAAATGTAGGTTTAAATAAAAAAATTATATACCCTGAAATATTCAATATAGCAACAAGATTAAGTTCTCACTGGTATGATTAGTGATCATCAAATCTTAGTGTTACATAGAACATCTCAGAATTTCTAACCATAAAAAAAGAAAGAAAAAAAATGTAGGTTAAAAAAAAAATTATACCCTGAAATATTCAATGTAGCAACAAGATAAAGTTCTCACTGGTATGATTAGTGATCATCAAATCTTAGTGTTACATAGAACATCTCAGAATTTCTAACCATAAAAAAAGAAAGAAAAAAATGTAGGTTTAAAAAAAAAATTATACCCTGAAATATCCTATATAGCAACAAGATAAAGTTCACACTGGTATGATTAGTGATCATCAAATCTTAGTGCTTAATAGAACATCTCAGAATTTCTAACCATAAAAAAAAAAGAAAAAAAATGAAGGTTTACTTAAAAAAAATTTATACCCTGAAATATTCTATATAGCAACAAGATAATGCTCTCACTGGTATGATTAGTGATCATCAAATCTTAGTGCTAAATAGAACATCTCAGAATTTCTAACCATAAAAAAGAAAGAAAAAAAAAATGAAGGTTTAGTTAAAAAAAATTATACCCTGAAATATTCTATATAGCAACAAGATAATGCTCTCACTGGTATGATTAGTGATCATCAAATCTTAGTGTTACATAGAACATCTCAGAATTTCTAACCATAAAAAAAGAAAGAAAAAAAATGTAGGTTAAAAAAAAAATTATACCCTGAAATATTCAATGTAGCAACAAGATAAAGTTCTCACTGGTATGATTAGTGATCATCAAATCTTAGTGTTACATAGAACATCTCAGAATTTCTAATCATAAAAAAAGAGAGAAAAAAAATGTAGGTTTAAATAAAAAAATTATATACCCTGAAATATTCAATATAGCAACAAGATTAAGTTCTCACTGGTATGATTAGTGATCATCAAATCTTAGTGTTACATAGAACATCTCAGAATTTCTAACTTAAAAAAAGAGAGAAAAAAATGTAGGTTTAAATAAAAAAAAAAGTATACCCTGAAATATTCAATATAGCAACAAGATAAAGTTCTCACTGGTATGATTAGTGATCATCAAATCTTAGTGTTACATAGAACATCTCAGAATTTCTAACCATAAAAAAAGAAAGAAAAAAAATGTAGGTTTAAAAAAAAAATTATACCCTGAAATATTCAATGTAGCAACAAGATAAAGTTCTCACTGGTATAATTAGTGATCATCAAATCTTAGTGTTACATAGAACATCTCAGAATTTCTAACCATAAAAAAAGAAAGAAAAAAAATGTAGGTTTAAAAAAAAATTATACCCTGAAATATTCAATATAACAACAAGATAAAGTTCTCACTGGTATGATTAGTAATCATCAAATCTTAGTGCTAAATAGAACATCTCAGAATTTCTAACCATAAAAAAAAAAAGAAAAAAAATGAAGGTTTACTTAAAAAAAATTTATACCCTGAAATATTCTATATAGCAACAAGATAATGCTCTCACTGGTATGATTAGTGATCATCAAATCTTAGTGCAACATAGAACATCTCAGAATTTCTAACCATAAAAAAAGAAAGAAAAAAAATGAAGGTTTACTTAAAAAAAATTATACCCTGAAATATTCTATATAGCAACAAGATAAAGTTCTCACTAGTATGATTAGTGATCATCAAATCTTAGTGTTACATAGAACATTTCAAAATTTCTAACCATAAAAAAAGAAAGAAAAAAATGTAGGTTTAAATAAAAAAAAATATACACTGAAATATTCAATATAGCAACAAGATAAAGTTCTCACTGGTATGATTAGTGATCATCAAATCTTAGTGTTACATAGAACATCTTAGAATTTCTAACCATAAAAAAAGAAAGAAAAAAAAGGTAGGTTTACTTAAAAAAAATTATACCCTGAAATATTCAATGTAGCAACAAGATAAAGTTCTCACTGGTATGATTAGTGATCATCAAATCTTAGTGTTACATAGAACATCTCAGAATTTCTAACTTAAAAAAAGAGAGAAAAAAATGTAGGTTTTAATAAAAAAAAAAATATACCCTGAAATATTCAATATAGCAACAAGATAAAGTTCTCACTGGTATGATTAGTGATCATCAAATCTTAGTGTTACATAGAACATCTCAGAATTTCTAACCATAAAAAAAGAAAGAAAAAAAATGTAGCTTTAAAAAAAAAAATTATACCCTGAAATATTCAATGTAGCAACAAGATAAAGTTCTCACTGGTATGATTAGTGATCATCAAATCTTAGTGTTACATAGAACAACTCAAAATTTCTAACTTAAAAAAAGAGAGAAAAAAATGTAGGTTTAAATAAAAAAAAAGTATACACTGAAATATTCAATATAGCAACAAGATAAAGTTCTCACTGGTATGATTAGTGATCATCAAATCTTAGTGTTACATAGAACATCTTAGAATTTCTAACCATAAAAAAAGAAAGAAAAAAAATGTAGGTTTTCTTAAAAAAAAATTATACCCTGAAATATTGTATATAGCAACAAGATAATGCTCTCACTGGTATGATTAGTGATCATCAAATCTTAGTGCTAAATAGAACATCTCAGAATTTCTAACCATAAAAAAAGAAAGAAAAAAAATATAGGTTTAAAAAAAAAATCATACCCTGAAATATTCAATAAAACAACAAGATAAAGTTCTCACTGGTATGATTAGTGATCATCAAATCTTAGTGTTACATAGAACATCTCAGAATTTCTAACCATAAAAAAAGAGAGAAAAAAATGTAGGTTTAAATAAAAAAAAAAGTATACCCTGAAATATTCAATATAGCAACAAGATAAAGTTCTCACTGGTATGATTAGTGATCATCAAATCTTAGTGTTACATAGATCATCTCAGAATTTCTAACCATAAAAAAAGAAAGAAAAAAAATGTAGCTTTAAAAAAAAAAATTATACCCTGAAATATTCTATATAGCAACAAGATAATGCTCTCACTGGTATGATTAGTGATCATCAAATCTTAGTGCTAAATAGAACATCTCAGAATTGCTAACCATAAAAAAAGAAAGAAAAAAAAATGAAGGTTTACTTAAAAAAAAATTATACCCTGAAATATTCTATATTGCAACAAGATAATGCTCTCACTGGTATGATTAGTGATCATCAAATCTTAGTGTTACATAGAACATCTCAGAATTTCTAACCATAAAAAAAGAAAGAAAAAAAATGTAGGTTTAAAAAAAAAATTATACCCTGAAATATTCAATATAACAACAAGATAAAGTTCTCACTGGTATGATTAGTGATCATCAAATCTTAGTGTTATAAGAACATCTCAGAATTTCTAACCATAAAAAAAGAGAGAAAAATTTAGGTTTAAATAAAAAAAAAGTATACCCTGAAATATTCAATATAGCAACAAGATAAAGTTCTCACTGGTATGATTAGTGATCATCAAATCTTAGTGTTACATAGAACATCTCAGAATTTCTAACCATAAAAAAAAGAAAGAAAAAAAAATATAGGTTTACTTAAAAAAAAATTATACCCTGAAATATTCTATATAGCAACAAGATAATGCTCTCACTGGTATGATTAGTGATCATCAAATCTTAGTGCTATATAGAACATCTCAGAATTTCTAACCATAAAAAAAGAAAGAAAAAAAAATGAAGGTTTACTTAAAAAAAAATTATACCCTGAAATATTCTATATAGCAACAAGATAATGCTCTCACTGGTATGATTAGTGATCATCAAATCTTAGTGTTACATAGAACATCTCAGAATTTCTAACCATAAAAAAAGAAAGAAAAAAAATGTAGGTTTAAAAAAAAAATTATACCCTGAAATATTCAATATAACAACAAGATAAAGTTCTCACTGGTATGATTAGTGATCATCAAATCTTAGTGCTAAATAGAACATCTCAGAATTTCTAACCATAAAAAAAAAAAGAAAAAAAATGAAGGTTTACTTAAAAAAAAATTATACCCTGAAATATTCTATATAGCAACAAGATAAAGTTCTCACTGGTATGATTAGTGATCATCAAATCTTAGTGCTAAATAAAACATCTCAGAATTTCTAACCAAAAAAAAAAAGAAAGAAAAAAAAATGAAGGTTTACTTAAAAAAAATTATACCCTGAAATATTCTATATAGCAACAAGATAATGCTCTCACTGGTATGATTAGTGATCATCAAATCTTAGTGTTACATAGAACATCTCAGAATTTCTAACCATAAAAAAAGAAAGAAAAAAAATGTAGGTTAAAAAAAAAAATTATACCCTAAAATATTCAATGTAGCAACAAGATAAAGTTCTCACTGGTATGATTAGTGATCATCAAATCTTAGTGTTACATAGAACATCTCAGAATTTCTAACCATAAAAAAAGAGAGAAAAAAAATGTAGGTTCAAATAAAAAAATTATATACCCTGAAATATTCAATATAGCAACAAGATTAAGTTCTCACTGGTATGATTAGTGATCATCAAATCTTAGTGTTACATAGAACATCTCAGAATTTCTAACTTAAAAAAAGAGAGAAAAAAAAATGTAGGTTTAAAAAAAAAAATTATACCCTGAAATATTCAATGTAGCAACAAGATAAAGTTCTCACTGGTATGATTAGTGATCATCAAATCTTAGTGTTACATAGAACATCTCAAAATTTCTAACTTAAAAAAAGAGAGAAAAAAATGTAGGTTTAAATAAAAAAAAAGTATACACTGAAATATTCAATATAGCAACAAGATAAAGTTCTCACTGGTATGATTAGTGATCATCAAATCTTAGTGTTACATAGAACATCTTAGAATTTCTAACCATAAAAAAAGAAAGAAAAAAAATGTAGGTTTTCTTAAAAAAAAATTATACCCTGAAATATTGTATATAGCAACAAGATAATGCTCTCACTGGTATGATTAGTGATCATCAAATCTTAGTGCTAAATAGAACATCTCAGAATTGCTAACCATAAAAAAAGAAAGAAAAAAAAATATAGGTTTAAAAAAAAATCATACCCTGAAATATTCAATAAAACAACAAGATAAAGTTCTCACTGGTATGATTAGTGATCATCAAATCTTAGTGTTACATAGAACATCTCAGAATTTCTAACCATAAAAAAAGAGAGAAAAAAATGTAGGTTTAAATAAAAAAAAAAGTATACCCTGAAATATTCAATATAGCAACAAGATAAAGTTCTCACTGGTATGATTAGTGATCATCAAATCTTAGTGTTACATAGATCATCTCAGAATTTCTAACCATAAAAAAAGAAAGAAAAAAAATGTAGCTTTAAAAAAAAAAATTATACCCTGAAATATTCTATATAGCAACAAGATAATGCTCTCACTGGTATGATTAGTGATCATCAAATCTTAGTGCTAAATAGAACATCTCAGAATTGCTAACCATAAAAAAAGAAAGAAAAAAAAATGAAGGTTTACTTAAAAAAAATTTATACCCTAAAATATTCTATATAGCAACAAGATAATGCTCTCACTGGTATGATTAGTGATCATCAAATCTTAGTGTTACATAGAACATCTCAGAATTTCTAACCATAAAAAAAGAAAGAAAAAAAAATGTAGGTTTAAAAAAAAAAATTATGCCCTGAAATATTCAATGTAGCAACAAGATAAAGTTCTCACTGGTATGATTAGTGATCATCAAATCTTAGTGTTACATAGAACATCTCAGAATTTCTAACCATAAAAAAAGAAAGAAAAAAAATGAAGGTTTACTTAAAAAAAATTTATAGACTGAAATATTCTATATAGCAACAAGATAAAGTTCTCACTGGTATGATTAGTGATCATCAAATCTTAGTGCTAAATAGAACATCTCAGAATTTCTAACCATAAAAAAAGAAAGAAAAAAAAATGAAGGTTTACTTAAAAAAAATTTATACCCTGAAATATTCTATATAGCAACAAGATAAAGTTCTCACTGGTATTATTAGTGATCATCAAATCTTAGTGCTAAATAGAACATCTCAGAATTTCTAACCATAAAAAAAGAAAGAAAAAAAATGAAGGTTTACTTAAAAAAAAATTATACCCTGAAATATTCTATATAGCAACAAGATAATGCTCTCACTGGTATGATTAGTGATCATCAAATCTTAGTGTTACATAGAACATCTCAGAATTTCTAACCATAAAAAAAGAAAGAAAAAAAATGTAGGTTTAAAAAAAAAATTATACCCTGAAATATTCAATGTAGCAACAAGATAAAGTTCTCACTGGTATGATTAGTGATCATCAAATCTTAGTGTTACATAGAACATCTCAGAATTTCTAACCATAAAAAAAGAGAGAAAAAAAATGTAGGTTTAAATAAAAAAATTATATACCCTGAAATATTCAATATAGCAACAAGATAAAGTTCTCACTGGTATGATTAGTGATCATCAAATCTTAGTGTTATAAGAACATCTCAGAATTTCTAACCATAAAAAAAGAGAGAAAAATTTAGGTTTAAATAAAAAAAAAGTATACCCTGAAATATTCAATATAGCAACAAGATAAAGTTCTCACTGGTATGATTAGTGATCATCAAATCTTAGTGTTACATAGAACATCTCAGAATTTCTAACCATAAAAAAAAGAAAGAAAAAAAAATATAGGTTTACTTAAAAAAAAATTATACCCTGAAATATTCTATATAGCAACAAGATAATGCTCTCACTGGTATGATTAGTGATCATCAAATCTTAGTGCTATATAGAACATCTCAGAATTTCTAACCATAAAAAAAGAAAGAAAAAAAATGAAGGTTTACTTAAAAAAAAATTATACCCTGAAATATTCTATATAGCAACAAGATAAAGTTCTCACTGGTATGATTAGTGATCATCAAAACTTAGTGTTACATAGAACATCTCAGAATTTCTAACCATAAAAAAAGAAAGAAAAAAAATGTAGGTTTAAAAAAAAAATTATACCCTGAAATATTCAATATAACAACAAGATAAAGTTCTCACTGGTATGATTAGTGATCATCAAATCTTAGTGCTAAATAGAACATCTCAGAATTTCTAACCATAAAAAAAAAAGAAAAAAAATGAAGGTTTACTTAAAAAAAAATTATACCCTGAAATATTCTATATAGCAACAAGATAAAGTTCTCACTGGTATGATTAGTGATCATCAAATCTTAGTGCTAAATAAAACATCTCAGAATTTCTAACCAAAAAAAAAAGAAAGAAAAAAAAATGAAGGTTTACTTAAAAAAAATTATACCCTGAAATATTCTATATAGCAACAAGATAATGCTCTCACTGGTATGATTAGTGATCATCAAATCTTAGTGTTACATAGAACATCTCAGAATTTCTAACCATAAAAAAAGAAAGAAAAAAAATGTAGGTTAAAAAAAAAAATTATACCCTAAAATATTCAATGTAGCAACAAGATAAAGTTCTCACTGGTATGATTAGTGATCATCAAATCTTAGTGTTACATAGAACATCTCAGAATTTCTAACCATAAAAAAAGACAGAAAAAAAATGTAGGTTTAAATAAAAAAATTATATACCCTGAAATATTCAATATAGCAACAAGATTAAGTTCTCACTGGTATGATTAGTGATCATCAAATCTTAGTGTTACATAGAACATCTCAGAATTTCTAACCATAAAAAAAGAAAGAAAAAAAAATGTAGGTTTAAAAAAAAAAATTATACCCTGAAATATTCAATGTAGCAACAAGATAAAGTTCTCACTGGTATGATTAGTGATCATCAAATCTTAGTGTTACATAGAACATCTCAAAATTTCTAACTTAAAAAAAGAGAGAAAAAAATGTAGGTTTAAATAAAAAAAAAGTATACACTGAAATATTCAATATAGCAACAAGATAAAGTTCTCACTGGTATGATTAGTGATCATCAAATCTTAGTGTTACATAGAACATCTTAGAATTTCTAACCATAAAAAAAGAAAGAAAAAAAATGTAGGTTTTCTTAAAAAAAAATTATACCCTGAAATATTGTATATAGCAACAAGATAATGCTCTCACTGGTATGATTAGTGATCATCAAATCTTAGTGTTACATTGAACATCTCAGAATTTCTAACCATAAAAAAAGAAAGAAAAAAAATTTAGGTTTAAAAAAAAAATCATACCCTGAAATATTCAATAAAACAACAAGATAAAGTTCTCACTGGTATGATTAGTGATCATCAAATCTTAGTGTTACATAGAACATCTCAGAATTGCTAACCATAAAAAAAGAAAGAAAAAAAAATGAAGGTTTACTTAAAAAAAATTTATACCCTGAAATATTCTATATAGCAACAAGATAATGCTCTCACTGGTATGATTAGTGATCATCAAATCTTAGTGCTAAATAGAACATCTCAGAATTTCTAACCATAAAAAAAGAAAGAAAAAAAATGTAGGGTTAAAAAAAAAAAATTATACCCTGAAATATTCAATGTAGCAACAAGATAAAGTTCTTACTGGTATGATTAGTGATCATCAAATCTTAGTGTTACATAGAACATCTCAGAATTTCTAACCATAAAAAAAGAGAGAAAAAAAATGTAGGTTTAAATAAAAAAATTATATACCCTGAAATATTCAATATAGCAACAAGATTAAGTTCTCACTGGTATGATTAGTGATCATCAAATCTTAGTGTTACATAGAACATCTCAGAATTTCTAACTTAAAAAAAGAGAGAAAAAAATGTAGGTTTAAATAAAAAAAAATATATACCCTGAAATATTCAATATAGCAACAAGATAAAGTTCTCACTGGTATGATTAGTGATCATCAAACCTTAGTGTTACATAGAACATCTCAGAATTTCTAATCATAAAAAAAGAAAGAAAAAAAATATAGGTTTAAAAAAAAAATCATACCCTGAAATATTCAATAAAACAACAAGATAAAGTTCTCACTGGTATGATTAGTGATCATCAAATCTTAGTGTTACATAGAACATCTCAGAATTTCTAACCATAAAAAAAGAGAGAAAAAAATGTAGGTTTAAATAAAAAAAAAAGTATACCCTGAAATATTCAATATAGCAACAAGATAAAGTTCTCACTGGTATGATTAGTGATCATCAAATCTTAGTGTTACATAGATCATCTCAGAATTTCTAACCATAAAAAAAGAAAGAAAAAAAATGTAGCTTTAAAAAAAAAAATTATACCCTGAAATATTCTATATAGCAACAAGATAATGCTCTCACTGGTATGATTAGTGATCATCAAATCTTAGTGCTAAATAGAACATCTCAGAATTGCTAACCATAAAAAAAGAAAGAAAAAAAAATGAAGGTTTACTTAAAAAAAATTTATACCCTGAAATATTCTATATAGCAACAAGATAATGCTCTCACTGGTATGATTAGTGATCATCAAATCTTAGTGCTAAATAGAACATCTCAGAATTTCTAACCATAAAAAAAGAAAGAAAAAGAAATGAAGGTTTACTTAAAAAAAAAGTATACCCTGAAATATTCTAATTAGCAACAAGATAATGCTCTCACTGGTATGATTAGTGATCATCAAATCTTAGTGTTACATAGAACATCTCAGAATTTCTAACCATAAAAAAAGAAAGAAAAAAAATGTAGGGTTAAAAAAAAAAATTATACCCTGAAATATTCAATGTAGCAACAAGATAAAG
This sequence comes from Ecdyonurus torrentis, assembly GCA_949318235.1. Taxonomy (NCBI): domain Eukaryota; kingdom Metazoa; phylum Arthropoda; class Insecta; order Ephemeroptera; family Heptageniidae; genus Ecdyonurus; species Ecdyonurus torrentis. The sequence continues at coordinate 42,984,619 of OX439132.1, forward strand.
TTCTCACTGGTATGATTAGTGATCATCAAATCTTAGTGTTACATAGAACATCTCAGAATTTCTAACCATAAACAAAGAGAGAAAAAAAATTTAGGTTTAAATAAAAAATATATATACCCTGAAATATTCAATATAGCAACAAGATTAAGTTCTCACTGGTAGGATTAGTGATCATCAAATCTTAGTGTTACATAGAACATCTCAGAATTTCTAACCATAAAAAAAGAGAGAAAAAAATGTAGGTTTAAATAAAAATTATACCCTGAAATACTCAATATAGCAACAAGATAATGCTCTCACTGGTATGATTAGTGATCATCAAATCTTAGTGCTAAATAGAACATCTCAGAATTTCTAACCATAAAAAAAGAAAGAAAAAAAATGAAGGTTTACTTAAAAAAATATTATACCCTGAAATATTCTATATAGCAACAAGATTAAGTTCTCACTGGTAGGATTAGTGATCATCAAATCTTAGTGTTACATAGAACATCTCAGAATTTCTAACCATAAAAAAAGAGAGAAAAAAATGTAGGTTTAAATAAAAAAAAACTATACCCTGAAATATTCAATATAGCAACAAGATAAAGTTCTCACTGGTATGATTAGTGATCATCAAATCTTAGTGTTACATAGATCATCTCAGAATTTCTAACCATAAAAAAAGACAGAAAAAAAATGTAGCTTTAAAAAAAAAATTATACCCTGAAATACTCAATATAGCAACAAGATAATGCTCTCACTGGTATGATTAGTGATCATCAAATCTTAGTGCTAAATAGAACATCTCAGAATTTCTAACCATAAAAAAAGAAAGAAAAAAAATGAAGGTTTACTTAAAAAAATATTATACCCTGAAATATTCTATATAGCAACAAGATAATGCTCTCACTGGTATGATTAGTGATCATCATATCTTCGTGTTACATAGAACATCTCAGAATTTCTAACCATAAAAAAAGAAAGAAAAAAAATGTAGGTTTAAAAAAAAAATTATACCCTGAAATATTCAATGTAGCAACAAGATAAAGTTCTCACTGGTATGATTAGTGGTCATCAAATTTAAATATTACATAGAACATCTCAGAATTTCTAACCATAAAAAAAGAAAGAAAAAAATGTAGGTTAAAAAAAAAAAATTATTCCCTGAAATATTCAATGTAGCAACAAGATAAAGTTCTCACTGGTATGATTAGTGATCATCAAATCTTAGTGTTACATAGATCATCTCAGAATTTCTAACCATAAAAAAAGAAAGAAAAAAAATGTAGCTTTAAAAAAAAAATTATACCCTGAAATACTCAATATAGCAACAAGATAAAGTTCTCACTGGTATGATTAGTGATCATCAAATCTTAGTGTTACATAGAACATCTCAGAATTTCTAACCATAAAAAAGAGAGAAAAAAATGTAGGTTTAAATAAAAAAAAAGTATACCCTGAAATATTCAATATAGCAACAAGATAAAGTTCTCACTGGTATGATAAGTGATCATCAAATCTTAGTGTTACATAGAACATCTCAGAATTTCTAACCATAAAAAAAGAAAGAAAAAAAATATAGGTTTACTTAAAAAGAAATTATACCCTGAAATATTCTATATAGCAACAAGATAATGCTCTCACTGGTATGATTAGTGATCATCAAATCTTAGTGCTACATAGAACATCTCAGAATTTCTAACCATAAAAAAAGAAAGAAAAAAAATGAAGGTTTACTTAAAAAAAATTATACCCTGAAATATTCTATATAGCAACAAGATAAAGTTCTCACTGGTATGATTAGTGATCATCAAATCTTAGTGCTAAATAGAACATCTCAGAATTTCTAACCATAAAAAAGAAAGAAAAAAAAATGAAGGTTTACTTAAAAGAAAATTATACCCTGAAATATTCTATATAGCAACAAGATAATGCTCTCACTGGTATGATTAGTGATCATCAAATCTTAGTGTTACATAGAACATCTCAGAATTTCTAACCATAAAAAAAGAAAGAAAAAAAATGTAGGTTTAAAAAAAAAATTATACCCTGAAATATTCAATGTAGCAACAAGATAAAGTTCTCACTGGTATGATTAGTGATCATCAAATCTTAGTGTTACATAGAACATCTCAGAATTTCTAACCATAAAAAAAGAGAGAAAAAAAAATGTAGGTTTAAATAAAAAAATTATATACCCTGAAATATTCAATATAGCAACAAGATTAAGTTCTCACTGGTATGATTAGTGATCATCAAATCTTAGTGTTATAAGAACATCTCAGAATTTCTAACCATAAAAAAAGAGAGAAAAATTTAGGTTTAAATAAAAAAAAAGTATACCCTGAAATATTCAATATAGCAACAAGATAAAGTTTAAACTGGTATGATTAGTGATCATCAAATCTTAGTGTTACATAGAACATCTCAGAATTTCTAACCATAAAAAAAGAAAGAAAAAAAAATGAAGGTTTACTTAAAAAAAATTTATACCCTGAAATATTCTATATAGCAACAAGATAATGCTCTCACTGGTATGATTAGTGATCATCAAATCTTAGTGCTAAATACAACATTTTAGAATTTCTAACCATAAAAAAGAAAGAAAAAAAAATTAAGGTTTACTTAAAAAAAAATATACCCTGAAATATTCTATATAGCAACAAGATAATGCTCTCACTGGTATGATTAGTGATCATCAAATCTTAGTGTTACATAGAACATCTCAGAATTTCTAACCATAAAAAAAGAAAGAAAAAAAATGTAGGTTAAAAAAAAAATTATACCCTTAAATATGCAATGTAGCAACAAGATAAAGTTCTCACTGGTATGATTAGTGATCATCAAATCTTAGTGTTACATAGAACATCTCAGAATTTCTAACCATAAAAAAAGAGAGAAAAAAAATGTAGGTTTAAATAAAAAAATTATATACCCTGAAATATTCAATATAGCAACAAGATTAAGTTCTCACTGGTATGATTAGTGATCATCAAATCTTAGTGTTACATAGAACATCTCAGAATTTCTAACCATAAAAAAAGAAAGAAAAAAAATGTAGGTTAAAAAAAAAATTATACCCTGAAATATTCAATGTAGCAACAAGATAAAGTTCTCACTGGTATGATTAGTGATCATCAAATCTTAGTGTTACATAGAACATCTCAGAATTTCTAACCATAAAAAAAGAAAGAAAAAAATGTAGGTTTAAAAAAAAAATTATACCCTGAAATATCCTATATAGCAACAAGATAAAGTTCACACTGGTATGATTAGTGATCATCAAATCTTAGTGCTTAATAGAACATCTCAGAATTTCTAACCATAAAAAAAAAAGAAAAAAAATGAAGGTTTACTTAAAAAAAATTTATACCCTGAAATATTCTATATAGCAACAAGATAATGCTCTCACTGGTATGATTAGTGATCATCAAATCTTAGTGCTAAATAGAACATCTCAGAATTTCTAACCATAAAAAAGAAAGAAAAAAAAAATGAAGGTTTAGTTAAAAAAAATTATACCCTGAAATATTCTATATAGCAACAAGATAATGCTCTCACTGGTATGATTAGTGATCATCAAATCTTAGTGTTACATAGAACATCTCAGAATTTCTAACCATAAAAAAAGAAAGAAAAAAAATGTAGGTTAAAAAAAAAATTATACCCTGAAATATTCAATGTAGCAACAAGATAAAGTTCTCACTGGTATGATTAGTGATCATCAAATCTTAGTGTTACATAGAACATCTCAGAATTTCTAACCATAAAAAAAGAAAGAAAAAAAATGTAGGTTTAAAAAAAAAATTATACCCTGAAATATTCAATGTAGCAACAAGATAAAGTTCTCACTGGTATGATTAGTGATCATCAAATCTTAGTGTTACATAGAACATCTCAGAATTTCTAACCATAAAAAAAGAAAGAAAAAAAATGTAGGTTTAAAAAAAAAATTATACCCTGAAATATTCAATGTAGCAACAAGATAAAGTTCTCACTGGTATAATTAGTGATCATCAAATCTTAGTGTTACATAGAACATCTCAGAATTTCTAACCATAAAAAAAGAAAGAAAAAAAATGTAGGTTTAAAAAAAAATTATACCCTGAAATATTCAATATAACAACAAGATAAAGTTCTCACTGGTATGATTAGTAATCATCAAATCTTAGTGCTAAATAGAACATCTCAGAATTTCTAACCATAAAAAAAAAAAGAAAAAAAATGAAGGTTTACTTAAAAAAAATTTATACCCTGAAATATTCTATATAGCAACAAGATAATGCTCTCACTGGTATGATTAGTGATCATCAAATCTTAGTGCAACATAGAACATCTCAGAATTTCTAACCATAAAAAAAGAAAGAAAAAAAATGAAGGTTTACTTAAAAAAAATTATACCCTGAAATATTCTATATAGCAACAAGATAAAGTTCTCACTAGTATGATTAGTGATCATCAAATCTTAGTGTTACATAGAACATTTCAAAATTTCTAACCATAAAAAAAGAAAGAAAAAAATGTAGGTTTAAATAAAAAAAAAGTATACACTGAAATATTCAATATAGCAACAAGATAAAGTTCTCACTGGTATGATTAGTGATCATCAAATCTTAGTGTTACATAGAACATCTTAGAATTTCTAACCATAAAAAAAGAAAGAAAAAAAATGTAGGTTTACTTAAAAAAAATTATACCCTGAAATATTCTATATAGCAACAAGATAATGCTCTCACTGGTATGATTAGTGATCATCAAATCTTAGTGTTACATAGAACATCTCAGAATTTCTAACCATAAAAAAAGAAAGAAAAAAAATGTAGGTTAAAAAAAAAATTATACCCTGAAATATTCAATATAGCAACAAGATAAAGTTCTCACTGGTATGATTAGTGATCATCAAATCTTAGTGTTACATAGAACATCTCAGAATTTCTAACCATAAAAAAAGAGAGAAAAAATATGTAGGTTTAAATAAAAAAATTATATACCCTGAAATATTCAATATAGCAACAAGATTAAGTTCTCACTGGTATGATTAGTGATCATCAAATCTTAGTGTTACATAGAACATCTCAGAATTTCTAACCATAAAAAAAGAAAGAAAAAAAAATATAGGTTTACTTAAAAAGAAATTATACCCTGAAATATTCTATATAGCAACAAGATAATGCTCTCACTGGTATGATTAGTGATCATCAAATCTTAGTGCTACATAGAACATCTCATTATTTCTAACCATAAAAAAAGAAAGAAAAAAAATGAAGTTTTACTTAAAAAAAATTATACCCTGAAATATTCTATATAGCAACAAGATAAAGTTCTCACTGGTATGATTAGTGATCATCAAATCTTAGTGCTAAATAGAACATCTCAGAATTTCTAACCATAAAAAAAGAAAGAAAAAAAAATCAAGGTTTACTTAAAAGAAAATTATACCCTGAAATATTCTATATAGCAACAAGATAATGCTCTCACTGGTATGATTAGTGATCATCAAATCTTAGTGTTACATAGAACATCTCAGAATTTCTAACCATAAAAAAAGAAAGAAAAAAAATGTAGGTTTAAAAAAAAAATTATACCCTGAAATATTCAATGTAGCAACAAGATAAAGTTCTCACTGGTATGATTAGTGATCATCAAATCTAAGTGTTACATAGAACATCTCAGAATTTCTAACCATAAAAAAAGAGAGAAAAAAAATGTAGGTTTAAATAAAAAAATTATATACCCTGAAATATTTAATATAGCAACAAGATTAAGTTCTCACTGGTATGATTAGTGATCATCAAATCTTAGTGTTATAAGAACATCTCAGAATTTCTAACCATAAAAAAAGAGAGAAAAATTTAGGTTTAAATAAAAAAAAAGTATACCCTGAAATATTCAATATAGCAACAAGATAAAGTTCTCACTGGTATGATTAGTGATCATCAAATCTTAGTGTTACATAGAACATCTCAGAATTTCTAACCATAAAAAAAGAAAGAAAAAAAATATAGGTTTACTTAAAAAAAAATTATACCCTGAAATATTCTATATAGCAACAAGATAATGCTCTCACTGGTATGATTAGTGATCATCAAATCTTAGTGCTACATAGAACATCTCAGAATTTCTAACCATTAAAAAAGAAAGAAAAAAAAATGAAGGTTTACTTAAAAAAAAATTATACCCTGAAATATTCTATATAGCAACAAGATAATGCTCTCACTGGTATAATTAGTGATCATTAAATCTTAGTGTTACATAGAACATCTCAGAATTTCTAACCATAAAAAAAGAAAGAAAAAATTGTAGGTTTAAAAAAAAAATTATACACTGAAATATTCTATATAGCAACAAGATAAAGTTCTCACTGGTATGATTAGTGATCATCAAATCTTAGTGCTAAATAGAACATCTCAGAATTTCTAACCATAAAAAAAAAGAAAAAAAATGAAGGTTTACTTAAAAAAAATTTATACCCTGAAATATTCTATATAGCAACAAGATAATGCTCTCACTGGTATGATTAGTGATCATCAAATCTTAGTGCTAAATAGAACATCTCAGAATTTCTAACCATAAAAAAGAATGAAAAAAAAATGAAGGTTTACTTAAAAAAAATTATACCCTGAAATATTCTATATAGCAACAAGATAATGCTCTCACTGGTATGATTAGTGATCATCAAATCTTAGTGTTACATAGAACATCTCAGAATTTCTAACCATAAAAAAAGAAAGAAAAAAAATGTAGGGCAAAAAAATTATACCCTGAAATATTCAATGTAGCAACAAGATAAAGTTCTCACTAGTATGATTAGTGATCATCAAATCTTAGTGTTACATAGAACATCTCAGAATTTCTAACCATAAAAAAAGAGAGAAAAAAAATGTAGGTTTAAATAAAAAAATTATATACCCTGAAATATTCAATATAACAACAAGATTAAGTTCTCACTGGTATGATTAGTGATCATCAAATCTTAGTGTTACATAGAACATCTCAGAATTTCTAACTTAAAAAAAGAGAGAAAAAAATGTAGGTTTAAATAAAAAAAAAAGTATACCCTGAAATATTCAATATAGCAACAAGATAAAGTTCTTACTGGTATGATTAGTGATCATCAAATCTTAGTGTTACATAGAACATCTCAGAATTTCTAATTATAAAAAAAGAAAGAAAAAAAATGTAGGTTTAAAAAAAAAATTATACCCTGAAATATTCAATGTAGCAACAAGATAAAGTTATCACTGGTATAATTAGTAATCATCAAATCTTAGTGTTACATAGAACATCTCAGAATTTCTAACCATAAAAAAAGAAAGAAAAAAATGTAGGTTAAAAAAAAAAATTATACCCTGAAATATTCAATGTAGCAACAAGATAAAGTTCTCACTGGTATGATTAGTGATCATCAAATCTTAGTGTTACATAGAACATCTCAGAATTTCTAACCATAAAAAAAGAGAGAAAAAAAATGTAGGTTTAAATAAAAAAATTATATACCCTGAAATATTCAATATAGCAACAAGATTAAGTTCTCACTGGTATGATTAGTGATCATCAAATCTTAGTGTTACATAGAAAATCTCAGAATTTATAACCATAAAAAAAGAGAGAAAAAAAATGTAGGTTTAAATAAAAAAATTATATACCCTGAAATATTCAATATAGCAACAAGATTAAGTTCTCACTGGTATGATTAGTGATCATCAAATCTTAGTGTTACATAGAACATCTCAGAATTTCTAACCATAAAAAAAGAGAGAAAAAAATGTAGGTTTAAATAAAAAAAAAAGTATGCCCTGAAATATTCAATATAGCAACAAGATAACGTTCTCACTGGTATGATTAGTGATCATCAAATCTTAGTGTTACATAGATCATCTCAGAATTTCTAACCATAAAAAAAGAAAGAAAAAAAATGTAGGTTTACTTAAAAAAAATTATACCCTGAAATACTCAATATAACAACAAGATAAAGTTCTCACTGGTATGATTAGTGATCTTCAAATCTTAGTGCTAAATAGAACATCTCAGAATTTCTAACCATAAAAAAAAAAGAAAAAAAATGAAGGTTTACTTAAAAAAAATTTATACCCTGAAATATTCTATATAGCAACAAGATAATGCTCTCACTGGTATGATTAGTGATCATCAAATCTTAGTGCTAAATAGAACATCTCAGAATTTCTAACCATAAAAAAGAAAGAAAAAAAAATGAAGGTTTACTTAAAAAATATTATACCCTGAAATATTCTATATAGCAACAAGATAATGCTCTCACTGGTATGATTAGTGATCATCAAATCTTAGTGTTACATAGAACATCTCAGAATTTCTAACCATAAAAAAAGAAAGAAAAAAATGTAGTTTAAAAAAAAAATTATACCCTGAAATATTCAATGTAGCAACAAGATAAAGTTCTCACTGGTATGATTAGTGATCATTAAATCTTAGTGTTACATAGAACATCTCAGAATTACTAACCATAAAAAAAGAGAGAAAAAAAATGTAGGTTTAAATAAAAAAATTATATACTCTGAAATATTCAATATAGCAACAAGATTAAGTTCTCACTGGTATGATTAGTGATCATCAAATCTTAGTGTTACATAGAACATCTCAGAATTTATAACCATAAAAAAAGAGAGAAAAAAAATGTAGGTTTAAATAAAAAAATTATATACCCTGAAATATTCAATATAGCAACAAGATTAAGTTCTCACTGGTATGATTAGTGATCATCAAATCTTAGTGTTACATAGAACATCTCAGAATTTCTAACCATAAAAAAAGAGAGAAAAAAATGTAGGTTTAAATGAAAAAAAAGTATACCCTGAAATATTCAATATAGCAACAAGATAACGTTCTCACTGGTATGATTAGTGATCATCAAATCTTAGTGTTACATAGAACATCTCAGAATTTCTAATTATAAAAAAAGAAAGAAAAAAATGTAGGTTTAAAAAAAAAATTATACCCTGAAATATTCAATGTAGCAACAAGATAAAGTTATCACTGGTATAATTAGTGATCATCAAATCTTAGTGTTACATAGAACATCTCAGAATTTCTAACCATAAAAAAAGAAAGAAAAAAATGTAGCTTAAAAAAAAAAATTATACCCTGAAATATTCAATGTAGCAACAAGATAAAGTTCTCACTGGTATGATTAGTGATCATCAAATCTTAGTGTTACATAGAACATCTCAGAATTTCTAACCATAAAAAAAGAGAGAAAAAAAATGTAGGTTTAAATAAAAAAATTATATACCCTGAAATATTCAATATAGCAACAAGATTAAGTTCTCACTGGTATGATTAGTGATCATCAAATCTTAGTGTTACATAGAACATCTCAGAATTTATAACCATAAAAAAAGAGAGAAAAAAAATGTAGGTTTCAATAAAAAAATTATATACCCTGAAATATTCAATATAGCAACAAGATTAAGTTCTCACTGGTATGATTAGTGATCATCAAATCTTAGTGTTACATAGAACATCTCAGAATTTCTAACCATAAAAAAAGAGAGAAAAAAATGTAGGTTTAAATAAAAAAAAAAGTATACCCTGAAATATTCAATATAGCAACAAGATAACGTTCTCACTGGTATGATTAGTGATCATCAAATCTTAGTGTTACATAGATCATCTCAGAATTTCTAACCATAAAAAAAAAAAGAAAAAAAATGAAGGTTTACTTAAAAAAAATTTATACCCTGAAATATTCTATATAGCAACAAGATAATGCTCTCACTGGTATGATTAGTGATCATCAAATCTTAGTGCTAAATAGAACATCTCAGAATTTCTAACCATTAAAAAGAAAGAAAAAAAAATGAAGGTTTACTTAAAAAATATTATACCCTGAAATATTCTATATAGCAACAAGATAATGCTCTCACTGGTATGATTAGTGATCATCAAATCTTAGTGTTACATAGAACATCTCAGAATTTCTAACCATAAAAAAAGAGAGAAAAAAATGTAGGTTTAAAAAAAAAAAAAGTATACCCTGAAATATTCAATATAGCAACAAGATAACGTTCTCACTGGTATGATTAGTGATTATCAAATCTTAGTGTTACATAGATCATCTCAGAATTTCTAACCATAAAAAAAGAAAGAAAAAAAAATGAAGGTTTACTTAAAAGAAAATTATACCCTGAAATATTCTATATAGCAACAAGATAATGCTCTCACTGGTATGATTAGTGATCATCAAATCTTAGTGTTACATAGAACATCTCAGAATTTCTAACCATAAAAAAAGAAAGAAAAAAAATGTAGGTTTAAAAAAAAAATTATACCCTGAAATATTCAATGTAGCAACAAGATAAAGTTCTCACTGGTATGATTAGTGATCATCAAATCTTAGTGTTACATAGAACATCTCAGAATTTCTAACCATAAAAAAAGAGAGAAAAAAAAATGTAGGTTTAAATAAAAAAATTATATACCCTGAAATATTCAATATAGCAACAAGATTAAGTTCTCACTGGTATGATTAGTGATCATCAAATCTTAGTGTTATAAGAACATCTCAGAATTTCTAACCATAAAAAAAGAGAGAAAAATTTAGGTTTAAATAAAAAAAAAGTATACCCTGAAATATTCAATATAGCAACAAGATAAAGTTTAAACTGGTATGATTAGTGATCATCAAATCTTAGTGTTACATAGAACATCTCAGAATTTCTAACCATAAAAAAAGAAAGAAAAAAAAATGAAGGTTTACTTAAAAAAAATTTATACCCTGAAATATTCTATATAGCAACAAGATAATGCTCTCACTGGTATGATTAGTGATCATCAAATCTTAGTGCTAAATACAACATTTTAGAATTTCTAACCATAAAAAAGAAAGAAAAAAAAATTAAGGTTTACTTAAAAAAAAATATACCCTGAAATATTCTATATAGCAACAAGATAATGCTCTCACTGGTATGATTAGTGATCATCAAATCTTAGTGTTACATAGAACATCTCAGAATTTCTAACCATAAAAAAAGAAAGAAAAAAAATGTAGGTTAAAAAAAAAATTATACCCTGAAATATGCAATGTAGCAACAAGATAAAGTTCTCACTGGTATGATTAGTGATCATCAAATCTTAGTGTTACATAGAACATCTCAGAATTTCTAACCATAAAAAAAGAGAGAAAAAAAATGTAGGTTTAAATAAAAAAATTATATACCCTGAAATATTCAATATAGCAACAAGATTAAGTTCTCACTGGTATGATTAGTGATCATCAAATCTTAGTGTTACATAGAACATCTCAGAATTTATAACCATAAAAAAAGAGAGAAAAAAAATGTAGGTTTAAATAAAAAAATTATATACCCTGAAATATTCAATATAGCAACAAGATTAAGTTCTCACTGGTATGATTAGTGCTCATCAAATCTTAGTGTTACATAGAACATCACAGAATTTCTAACCATAAAAAAAGAGAGAAAAAAATGTAGGTTTAAAAAAAAAAAAAGTATACCCTGAAATATTCAATATAGCAACAAGATAACGTTCTCACTGGTATGATTAGTGATTATCAAATCTTAGTGTTACATAGATCATCTCAGAATTTCTAACCATAAAAAAAGAAAGAAAAAAAATGTAGCTTTAAAAAAAAAATTATACCCTGAAATACTCAATATAGCAACAAGATAATGCTCTCACTGGTATGATTAGTGATCATCAAATCTTAGTGCTAAATAGAACATCTTAGAATTTCTAACCATAAAAAAAGAAAGAAAAAAAATGTAGGTTTACTTAAAAAAAATTATACCCTGAAATATTCTATATAGCAACAAGATAATGCTCTCACTGGTATGATTAGTGATCATCAAATCTTAGTGTTACATAGAACATTTCAAAATTTCTAACCATAAAAAAAGAAAGAAAAAAATGTAGGTTTTCTTAAAAAAAAATTATACCCTGAAATATTGTATATAGCAACAAGATAATGCTCTCACTGGTATGATTAGTGATCATCAAATCTTAGTGCTAAATAGAACATCTCAGAATTTCTAACAATAAAAAAAGAAAGAAAAAAAAATGAAGGTTTACTTAAAAAAAATTTATACCCTGAAATATTCTATATAGCAACAAGATAAAGTTCTCACTGGTATGATTAGTGATCATCAAATCTTAGTGCTAAATAGAACATCTCAGAATTTCTAACCATGAAAAAAAAGAAAAAAAATGAAGGTTTACTTAAAAAAAATTTATACCCTGAAATATTCTATATAGCAACAAGATAATGCTCTCACTGGTATGATTAGTGATCATCAAATCTTAGTGTTACATAGAACATCTCAGAATTTCTAACCATAAAAAAAGAAAGAAAAAAAATGTAGGTTAAAAAAAAAATTATACCCTGAAATATTCAATGTAGCAACAAGATAAAGTTCTCACTGGTATGATTAGTGATCATCAAATCTTAGTGTTACATAGAACATCTCAGAATTTCTAACCATAAAAAAAGAGAGAAAAAAAATGTAGGTTTAAATAAAAAAATTATATACCCTGAAATATTCAATATAGCAACAAGATTAAGTTCTCACTGGTATGATTAGTGATCATCAAATCTTAGTGTTACATAGAACATCTCAGAATTTATAACCATAAAAAAAGAGAGAAAAAAAATGTAGGTTTCAATAAAAAAATTATATACCCTGAAATATTCAATATAGCAACAAGATTAAGTTCTCACTGGTATGATTAGTGATCATCAAATCTTAGTGTTACATAGAACATCTCAGAATTTCTAACCATAAAAAAAGAGAGAAAAAAATGTAGGTTTAAATAAAAAAAAAAGTATACCCTGAAATATTCAATATAGCAACAAGATAACGTTCTCACTGGTATGATTAGTGATCATCAAATCTTAGTGTTACATAGAACATCTCAGAATTTCTAACCATAAAAAAAGAAAGAAAAAAATGTAGTTTAAAAAAAAAATTATACCCTGAAATATTCAATGTAGCAACAAGATAAAGTTCTCACTGGTATGATTAGTGATCATTAAATCTTAGTGTTACATAGAACATCTCAGAATTACTAACCATAAAAAAAGAGAGAAAAAAAATGTAGGTTTAAATAAAAAAATTATATACCCTGAAATATTCAATATAGCAACAAGATTAAGTTCTCACTGGTATGATTAGTGATCATCAAATCTTAGTGTTACATAGAACATCTCAGAATTTATAACCATAAAAAAAGAGAGAAAAAAAATGTAGGTTTAAATAAAAAAATTATATACCCTGAAATATTCAATATAGCAACAAGATTAAGTTCTCACTGGTATGATTAGTGATCATCAAATCTTAGTGTTACATAGAACATCTCAGAATTTCTAACCATAAAAAAAGAGAGAAAAAAATGTAGGTTTAAATGAAAAAAAAGTATACCCTGAAATATTCAATATAGCAACAAGATAACGTTCTCACTGGTATGATTAGTGATCATCAAATCTTAGTGTTACATAGAACATCTCAGAATTTCTAATTATAAAAAAAGAAAGAAAAAAATGTAGGTTTAAAAAAAAAATTATACCCTGAAATATTCAATGTAGCAACAAGATAAAGTTATCACTGGTATAATTAGTGATCATCAAATCTTAGTGTTACATAGAACATCTCAGAATTTCTAACCATAAAAAAAGAAAGAAAAAAATGTAGCTTAAAAAAAAAAATTATACCCTGAAATATTCAATGTAGCAACAAGATAAAGTTCTCACTGGTATGATTAGTGATCATCAAATCTTAGTGTTACATAGAACATCTCAGAATTTCTAACCATAAAAAAAGAGAGAAAAAAAATGTAGGTTTAAATAAAAAAATTATATACCCTGAAATATTCAATATAGCAACAAGATTAAGTTCTCACTGGTATGATTAGTGATCATCAAATCTTAGTGTTACATAGAACATCTCAGAATTTATAACCATAAAAAAAGAGAGAAAAAAAATGTAGGTTTCAATAAAAAAATTATATACCCTGAAATATTCAATATAGCAACAAGATTAAGTTCTCACTGGTATGATTAGTGATCATCAAATCTTAGTGTTACATAGAACATCTCAGAATTTCTAACCATAAAAAAAGAGAGAAAAAAATGTAGGTTTAAATAAAAAAAAAAGTATACCCTGAAATATTCAATATAGCAACAAGATAACGTTCTCACTGGTATGATTAGTGATCATCAAATCTTAGTGTTACATAGATCATCTCAGAATTTCTAACCATAAAAAAAGAAAGAAAAAAAATGTAGCTTTAAAAAAAAAAATTATACCCTGAAATACTCAATATAACAACAAGATAAAGTTCTCACTGGTATGATTAGTGATCTTCAAATCTTAGTGCTAAATAGAACATCTCAGAATTTCTAACCATAAAAAAAAAAAGAAAAAAAATGAAGGTTTACTTAAAAAAAATTTATACCCTGAAATATTCTATATAGCAACAAGATAATGCTCTCACTGGTATGATTAGTGATCATCAAATCTTAGTGCTAAATAGAACATCTCAGAATTTCTAACCATTAAAAAGAAAGAAAAAAAAATGAAGGTTTACTTAAAAAATATTATACCCTGAAATATTCTATATAGCAACAAGATAATGCTCTCACTGGTATGATTAGTGATCATCAAATCTTAGTGTTACATAGAACATCTCAGAATTTCTAACCATAAAAAAAGAAAGAAAAAAATGTAGGTTTAAAAAAAAAATTATACCCTGAAATATTCAATGTAGCAACAAGATAAAGTTTTCACTGGTATGATTTGTGATCATCAAATCTTAGTGTTAAATAGATCATCTCAGAATTTCTAACCATAAAAAAAGAAAGAAAAAAAATGTAGCTTTAAAAAAAAAAATTATATACCCTGAAATATTCAATATAGCAACAAGATTAAGTTCTCACTGGTATGATTAGTGATCATCAAATCTTAGTGTTACATAGAACATCTCAGAATTTCTAACCATAAAAAAAGAAAGAAAAAAAATGTAGGTTAAAAAAAAAATTATACCCTGAAATATTCAATGTAGCAACAAGATAAAGTTCTCACTGGTATGATTAGTGATCATCAAATCTTAGTGTTACATAGAACATCACAGAATTTCTAACCATAAAAAAAGAGAGAAAAAAATGTAGGTTTAAATAAAAAAATTATATACCCTGAAATATTCAATATAGCAACAAGATTAAGTTCTCACTGGTATGATTAGTGATCATCAAATCTTAGTGTTACATAGAACATCTCAGAATTTCTAACTTAAAAAAAGAGAGAAAAAAATGTAGGTTTAAATAAAAAAAAAAGTATACCCTGAAATATTCAATATAGCAACAAGATAAAGTTCTCACTGGTATGATTAGTGATCATCAAATCTTAGTGTTACATAGAACATCTCAGAATTTCTAATTATAAAAAAAGAAAGAAAAAAAAATGTAGGTTTAAAAAAAAAATTATACCCTGAAATATTCAATGTAGCAACAAGATAAAGTTATCACTGGTATAATTAGTGATCATCAAATCTTAGTGTTACATAGAACATCTCAGAATTTCTAACCATAAAAAAAGAAAGAAAAAAATGTAGGTTAAAAAAAAAAATTATACCCTGAAATATTCAATGTAGCAACAAGATAAAGTTCTCACTGGTATGATTAGTGATCATCAAATCTTAGTGTTACATAGAACATCTCAGAATTTCTAACCATAAAAAAAGAGAGAAAAAAAATGTAGGTTTAAATAAAAAAATTATATACCCTGAAATATTCAATATAGCAACAAGATTAAGTTCTCACTGGTATGATTAGTGATCATCAAATCTTAGTGTTACATAGAACATCTCAGAATTTATAACCATAAAAAAAGAGAGAAAAAAAATGTAGGTTTAAATAAAAAAATTATATACCCTGAAATATTCAATATAGCAATAAGATTAAGTTCTCACTGGTATGATTAGTGATCATCAAATCTTAGTGTTACATAGAACATCTCAGAATTTCTAACCATAAAAAAAGAGAGAAAAAAATGTAGGTTTAAATAAAAAAAAAGTATTCCCTGAAATATTCAATATAGCAACAAGATAACGTTCTCACTGGTATGATTAGTGATCATCAAATCTTAGTGTTACATAGATCATCTCAGAATTTCTAACCATAAAAAAAGAAAGAAAAAAAATGTAGGTTTACTTAAAAAAAATTATACCCTGAAATACTCAATATAACATGAAGATAAAGTTCTCACTGGTATGATTAGTGATCTTCAAATCTTAGTGCTAAATAGAACATCTCAGAATTTCTAACCATAAAAAAAAAAAGAAAAAAAATGAAGGTTTACTTAAAAAAAATTTATACCCTGAAATACTCAATATAACATCAAGATAAAGTTCTCACTGGTATGATTAGTGATCTTCAAATCTTAGTGCTAAATAGAACATCACAGAATTTCTAACCATAAAAAAAGAGAGAAAAAAATGTAGGTTTAAATAAAAAAATTATATACCCTGAAATATTCAATATAGCAACAAGATTAAGTTCTCACTGGTATGATTAGTGATCATCAAATCTTAGTGTTACATAGAACATCTCAGAATTTATAACCATAAAAAAAGAGAGAAAAAAAATGTAGGTTTAAATAAAAAAATTATATACCCTGAAATATTCAATATAGCAACAAGATTAAGTTCTCACTGGTATGATTAGTGCTCATCAAATCTTAGTGTTACATAGAACATCACAGAATTTCTAACCATAAAAAAAGAGAGAAAAAAATGTAGGTTTAAAAAAAAAAAAAGTATACCCTGAAATATTCAATATAGCAACAAGATAACGTTCTCACTGGTATGATTAGTGATTATCAAATCTTAGTGTTACATAGATCATCTCAGAATTTCTAACCATAAAAAAAGAAAGAAAAAAAATGTAGCTTTAAAAAAAAAAATTATACCCTGAAATACTCAATATAGCAACAAGATAATGCTCTCACTGGTATGATTAGTGATCATCAAATCTTAGTGCTAAATAGAACATCTTAGAATTTCTAACCATAAAAAAAGAAAGAAAAAAAATGTAGGTTTACTTAAAAAAATTATACCCTGAAATATTCTATATAGCAACAAGATAATGCTCTCACTGGTATGATTAGTGATCATCAAATCTTAGTGTTACATAGAACATTTCAAAATTTCTAACCATAAAAAAAGAAAGAAAAAAATGTAGGTTTTCTTAAAAAAAAATTATACCCTGAAATATTGTATATAGCAACAAGATAATGCTCTCACTGGTATGATTAGTGATCATCAAATCTTAGTGCTAAATAGAACATCTCAGAATTTCTAACAATAAAAAAAGAAAGAAAAAAAAATGAAGGTTTACTTAAAAAAAATTTATACCCTGAAATATTCTATATAGCAACAAGATAAAGTTCTCACTGGTATGATTAGTGATCATCAAATCTTAGTGCTAAATAGAACATCTCAGAATTTCTAACCATGAAAAAAAAGAAAAAAAATGAAGGTTTACTTAAAAAAAATTTATACCCTGAAATATTCTATATAGCAACAAGATAATGCTCTCACTGGTATGATTAGTGATCATCAAATCTTAGTGCTAAATAGAACATCTCAGAATTTCTAACCATAAAAAAGAAAGAAAAAAAAATGAAGGTTTACTTAAAAAAAATTATACCCTGAAATATTCTATATAGCAACAAGATAATGCTCTCACTGGTATGATTAGTGATCATCAAATCTTAGTGTTACATAGAACATCTCAGAATTTCTAACCATAAAAAAAGAAAGAAAAAAAATGTAGGTTAAAAAAAAAAATTATACCCTGAAATATTCAATGTAGCAACAAGATAAAGTTCTCACTGGTATGATTAGTGATCATCAAATCTTAGTGTTACATAGAACATCTCAGAATTTCTAACCATAAAAAAAGAGAGAAAAAAAATGTAGGTTTAAATAAAAAAATTATATACCCTGAAATATTCAAAATAGCAACAAGATTAAGTTCTCACTGGTATGATTAGTGATCATCAAATCTTAGTGTTACATAGAACATCTCAGAATTTCTAACTTAAAAAAAGAGAGAAAAAAATGTAGGTTTAAATAAAAAAAAAAGTATACCCTGAAATATTTAATATAGCAACAAGATTAAGTTCTCACTGGTATGATTAGTGATCATCAAATCTTAGTGTTACATAGAACATCTCAGAATTTCTAATTATAAAAAAAGAAAGAAAAAAAATGTAGGTTTAAAAAAAAAATTATACCCTGAAATATTCAATGTAGCAACAAGATAAAGTTATCACTGGTATAATTAGTGATCATCAAATCTTAGTGTTACATAGAACATCTCAGAATTTCTAACCATAAAAAAAGAAAGAAAAAAAATGTAGGTTTAAAAAAAAAATTATACCCTGAAATATTCAATATAACAACAAGATAAAGTTCTCACTGGAATGATTAGTGATCTTCAAATCTTAGTGCTAAATAGAACATCTCAGAATTTCTAACCATAAAAAAAAAAAGAAAAAAAATGAAGGTTTACTTAAAAAAAATTTATACCCTGAAATATTCTATATAGCAACAAGATAATGCTCTCACTGGTATGATTAGTGATCATCAAATCTTAGTGCTAAATAGAACATCTCAGAATTTCTAACCATAAAAAAGAAAGAAAAAAAAATGAAGGTTTACTTAAAAAATATTATACCCTGAAATATTCTATATAGCAACAAGATAATGCTCTCACTGGTATGATTAGTGATCATCAAATCTTAGTGTTACATAGAACATCTCAGAATTTCTAACCATAAAAAAAGAAAGAAAAAAATGTAGGTTAAAAAAAAAATTATACCCTGAAATATTCAATATAGCAACAAGATTAAGTTCTCACTGGTATGATTAGTGATCATCAAATCTTAGTGTTACATAGAACATCTCAGAATTTATAACCATAAAAAAAGAGAGAAAAAAAATGTAGGTTTAAATAAAAAAATTATATACCCTGAAATATTCAATATAGCAACAAGATTAATTTCTCACTGGTATGATTAGTGATCATCAAATCTTAGTGTTACATAGAACATCTCAGAATTTCTAACCATAAAAAAAGAGAGAAAAAAATGTAGGTTTAAATAAAAAAAAAGTATACCCTGAAATACTCAATATAGCAACAAGATAATGCTCTCACTGGTATGATTAGTGATCATCAAATCTTAGTGTTACATAGAACATCTCAGAATTTCTAACAATAAAAAAAGAGAGAAAAAAATGAAGGTTTAAATAAAAAAATTATATACCCTGAAATATTCAATATAGCAACAAGATTAAGTTCTCACTGGTATGATAAGTGATCATCAAATCTTAGTGTTACATAGAACATCTAAGAATTTCTAACTTAAAAAAAGAGAGAAAAAAATGTAGGTTTAAATAAAAAAAAAGTATACCCTGAAATATTCAATATAGCAACAAGATAAAGTTCTCACTGGTATGATTAGTGATCATCAAATCTTAGTGTTACATAGAACATCTCAGAATTTCTAATTATAAAAAAAGAAAGAAAAAAAATGTAGGTTTAAAAAAAAAATTATACCCTGAAATATTCAATGTAGCAACAAGATAAAGTTATCACTGGTATAATTAGTGATCATCAAATCTTAGTGTTACATAGAACATCTCAGAATTTCTAACCATAAAAAAAGAAAGAAAAAAAATGTAGGTTTAAAAAAAAAATTATACCCTGAAATATTCAATATAACAACAAGATAAAGTTCTCACTGGTATGATTAGTGATCTTCAAATCTTAGTGCTAAATAGAACATCTCAGAATTTCTAACCATAAAAAAAAAAAGAAAAAAAATGAAGGTTTACTTAAAAAAAAAGTATACCCTGAAATACTCAATATAGCAACAAGATAATGCTCTCACTGGTATGATTAGTGATCATCAAATCTTAGTGCTAAATAGAACATCTTAGAATTTCTAACCATAAAAAAAGAAAGAAAAAAAATGTAGGTTTACTTAAAAAAAATTATACCCTGAAATATTCTATATAGCAACAAGATAATGCTCTCACTGGTATGATTAGTGATCATCAAATCTTAGTGCTAAATAGAACATCTCAGAATTTCTAACCATAAAAAAAGAAAGAAAAAAAATGAAGGTTTACTTAAAAAAATATTATACCCTGAAATATCTTATATAGCAACAAGATAATGCTCTCACTGGTATGATTAGTGATCATCAAATCTTAGTGTTACATAGAACATCTCAGAATTTCTAACCATAAAAAAAGAAAGAAAAAAATGTAGGTTTAAAAAAAAAATTATACCCTGAAATATTCAATGTAGCAACAAGATAAAGTTCTCACTGGTATGATTAGTGGTCATCAAATCTTAATATTACATAGAACATCTCAGAATTTCTAACCATAAAAAAAAAAGAAAAAAATGTAGGTTTAAAAAAAAAATTTATACCCTGAAATATTCAATGTAGCAACAAGATAAAGTTTTCACTGGTATGATTTGTGATCATCAAATCTTAGTGTTAAATAGATCACCTCAGAATTTCTAACCATAAAAAAAGAAAGAAAAAAAATGTAGCTTTAAAAAAAAAAATTATACCCTGAAATACTCAATATAGCAACAAGATAAAGTTCTCACTGGTATGATTAGTGATCATCAAATCTTAGTGTTACATAGAACATCTCAGAATTTCTAACAATAAAAAAAGAGAGAAAAAAATGAAGGTTTAAATAAAAAAATTATATACCCTGAAATATTCAATATAGCAACAAGATTAAGTTCTCACTGGTATGATAAGTGATCATCAAATCTTAGTGTTACATAGAACATCTAAGAATTTCTAACTTAAAAAAAGAGAGAAAAAAATGTAGGTTTAAATAAAAAAAAAGTATACCCTGAAATATTCAATATAGCAACAAGATAAAGTTCTCACTGGTATGATTAGTGATCATCAAATCTTAGTGTTACATAGAACATCTCAGAATTTCTAATTATAAAAAAAGAAAGAAAAAAAATGTAGGTTTAAAAAAAAAATTATACCCTGAAATATTCAATGTAGCAACAAGATAAAGTTATCACTGGTATAATTAGTGATCATCAAATCTTAGTGTTACATAGAACATCTCAGAATTTCTAACCATAAAAAAAGAAAGAAAAAAAATGTAGGTTTAAAAAAAAAATTATACCCTGAAATATTCAATATAACAACAAGATAAAGTTCTCACTGGTATGATTAGTGATCTTCAAATCTTAGTGCTAAATAGAACATCTCAGAATTTCTAACCATAAAAAAAAAAAGAAAAAAAATGAAGGTTTACTTAAAAAAAATTTATACCCTGAAATATTCTATATAGCAACAAGATAATGCTCTCACTGGTATGATTAGTGATCATCAAATCTTAGTGCTAAATAGAACATCTCAGAATTTCTAACCATAAAAAAGAAAGAAAAAAAAATGAAGGTTTACTTAAAAAATATTATACCCTGAAATATTCTATATAGCAACAAGATAATGCTCTCACTGGTATGATTAGTGATCATCAAATCTTAGTGTTACATAGAACATCTCAGAATTTCTAACCATAAAAAAAGAAAGAAAAAAATGTAGGTTAAAAAAAAATATTATACCCTGAAATATTCAATGTAGCAACAAGATTAAGTTCTCACTGGTATGATTAGTGATCATCAAATCTTAGTGTTACATAGAACATCTCAGAATTTCTAACCATAAAAAAAGAGAGAAAAAAATGTAGGTTTAAATAAAAAAAAAAGTATACCCTGAAATATTCAATATAGCAACAAGATAACGTTCTCACTGGTATGATTAGTGATCATCAAATCTTAGTGTTACATAGAACATCTCAGAATTTCTAACCATAAAAAAAGAAAGAAAAAAATGTAGTTTAAAAAAAAAATTATACCCTGAAATATTCAATGTAGCAACAAGATAAAGTTCTCACTGGTATGATTAGTGATCATTAAATCTTAGTGTTACATAGAACATCTCAGAATTACTAACCATAAAAAAAGAGAGAAAAAAAATGTAGGTTTAAATAAAAAAATTATATACCCTGAAATATTCAATATAGCAACAAGATTAAGTTCTCACTGGTATGATTAGTGATCATCAAATCTTAGTGTTACATAGAACATCTCAGAATTTATAACCATAAAAAAAGAGAGAAAAAAAATGTAGGTTTAAATAAAAAAATTATATACCCTGAAATATTCAATATAGCAACAAGATTAAGTTCTCACTGGTATGATTAGTGATCATCAAATCTTAGTGTTACATAGAACATCTCAGAATTTCTAACCATAAAAAAAGAGAGAAAAAAATGTAGGTTTAAATGAAAAAAAAGTATACCCTGAAATATTCAATATAGCAACAAGATAACGTTCTCACTGGTATGATTAGTGATCATCAAATCTTAGTGTTACATAGAACATCTCAGAATTTCTAATTATAAAAAAAGAAAGAAAAAAATGTAGGTTTAAAAAAAAAATTATACCCTGAAATATTCAATGTAGCAACAAGATAAAGTTATCACTGGTATAATTAGTGATCATCAAATCTTAGTGTTACATAGAACATCTCAGAATTTCTAACCATAAAAAAAGAAAGAAAAAAATGTAGCTTAAAAAAAAAAATTATACCCTGAAATATTCAATGTAGCAACAAGATAAAGTTCTCACTGGTATGATTAGTGATCATCAAATCTTAGTGTTACATAGAACATCTCAGAATTTCTAACCATAAAAAAAGAGAGAAAAAAAATGTAGGTTTAAATAAAAAAATTATATACCCTGAAATATTCAATATAGCAACAAGATTAAGTTCTCACTGGTATGATTAGTGATCATCAAATCTTAGTGTTACATAGAACATCTCAGAATTTATAACCATAAAAAAAGAGAGAAAAAAAATGTAGGTTTCAATAAAAAAATTATATACCCTGAAATATTCAATATAGCAACAAGATTAAGTTCTCACTGGTATGATTAGTGATCATCAAATCTTAGTGTTACATAGAACATCTCAGAATTTCTAACCATAAAAAAAGAGAGAAAAAAATGTAGGTTTAAATAAAAAAAAAAGTATACCCTGAAATATTCAATATAGCAACAAGATAACGTTCTCACTGGTATGATTAGTGATCATCAAATCTTAGTGTTACATAGATCATCTCAGAATTTCTAACCATAAAAAAAGAAAGAAAAAAAATGTAGCTTTAAAAAAAAAAATTATACCCTGAAATACTCAATATAACAACAAGATAAAGTTCTCACTGGTATGATTAGTGATCTTCAAATCTTAGTGCTAAATAGAACATCTCAGAATTTCTAACCATAAAAAAAAAAAGAAAAAAAATGAAGGTTTACTTAAAAAAAATTTATACCCTGAAATATTCTATATAGCAACAAGATAATGCTCTCACTGGTATGATTAGTGATCATCAAATCTTAGTGCTAAATAGAACATCTCAGAATTTCTAACCATTAAAAAGAAAGAAAAAAAAATGAAGGTTTACTTAAAAAATATTATACCCTGAAATATTCTATATAGCAACAAGATAATGCTCTCACTGGTATGATTAGTGATCATCAAATCTTAGTGTTACATAGAACATCTCAGAATTTCTAACCATAAAAAAAGAAAGAAAAAAATGTAGGTTTAAAAAAAAAATTATACCCTGAAATATTCAATGTAGCAACAAGATAAAGTTTTCACTGGTATGATTTGTGATCATCAAATCTTAGTGTTAAATAGATCATCTCAGAATTTCTAACCATAAAAAAAGAAAGAAAAAAAATGTAGCTTTAAAAAAAAAAATTATATACCCTGAAATATTCAATATAGCAACAAGATTAAGTTCTCACTGGTATGATTAGTGATCATCAAATCTTAGTGTTACATAGAACATCTCAGAATTTCTAACCATAAAAAAAGAAAGAAAAAAAATGTAGGTTAAAAAAAAAATTATACCCTGAAATATTCAATGTAGCAACAAGATAAAGTTCTCACTGGTATGATTAGTGATCATCAAATCTTAGTGTTACATAGAACATCACAGAATTTCTAACCATAAAAAAAGAGAGAAAAAAAATGTAGGTTTAAATAAAAAAATTATATACCCTGAAATATTCAATATAGCAACAAGATTAAGTTCTCACTGGTATGATTAGTGATCATCAAATCTTAGTGTTACATAGAACATCTCAGAATTTCTAACTTAAAAAAAGAGAGAAAAAAATGTAGGTTTAAATAAAAAAAAAAGTATACCCTGAAATATTCAATATAGCAACAAGATAAAGTTCTCACTGGTATGATTAGTGATCATCAAATCTTAGTGTTACATAGAACATCTCAGAATTTCTAATTATAAAAAAAGAAAGAAAAAAAAATGTAGGTTTAAAAAAAAAATTATACCCTGAAATATTCAATGTAGCAACAAGATAAAGTTATCACTGGTATAATTAGTGATCATCAAATCTTAGTGTTACATAGAACATCTCAGAATTTCTAACCATAAAAAAAGAAAGAAAAAAATGTAGGTTAAAAAAAAAAATTATACCCTGAAATATTCAATGTAGCAACAAGATAAAGTTCTCACTGGTATGATTAGTGATCATCAAATCTTAGTGTTACATAGAACATCTCAGAATTTCTAACCATAAAAAAAGAGAGAAAAAAAATGTAGGTTTAAATAAAAAAATTATATACCCTGAAATATTCAATATAGCAACAAGATTAAGTTCTCACTGGTATGATTAGTGATCATCAAATCTTAGTGTTACATAGAACATCTCAGAATTTATAACCATAAAAAAAGAGAGAAAAAAAATGTAGGTTTAAATAAAAAAATTATATACCCTGAAATATTCAATATAGCAATAAGATTAAGTTCTCACTGGTATGATTAGTGATCATCAAATCTTAGTGTTACATAGAACATCTCAGAATTTCTAACCATAAAAAAAGAGAGAAAAAAATGTAGGTTTAAATAAAAAAAAAGTATTCCCTGAAATATTCAATATAGCAACAAGATAACGTTCTCACTGGTATGATTAGTGATCATCAAATCTTAGTGTTACATAGATCATCTCAGAATTTCTAACCATAAAAAAAGAAAGAAAAAAAATGTAGGTTTACTTAAAAAAAATTATACCCTGAAATACTCAATATAACATGAAGATAAAGTTCTCACTGGTATGATTAGTGATCTTCAAATCTTAGTGCTAAATAGAACATCTCAGAATTTCTAACCATAAAAAAAAAAAGAAAAAAAATGAAGGTTTACTTAAAAAAAATTTATACCCTGAAATACTCAATATAACATCAAGATAAAGTTCTCACTGGTATGATTAGTGATCTTCAAATCTTAGTGCTAAATAGAACATCACAGAATTTCTAACCATAAAAAAAGAGAGAAAAAAATGTAGGTTTAAATAAAAAAATTATATACCCTGAAATATTCAATATAGCAACAAGATTAAGTTCTCACTGGTATGATTAGTGATCATCAAATCTTAGTGTTACATAGAACATCTCAGAATTTATAACCATAAAAAAAGAGAGAAAAAAAATGTAGGTTTAAATAAAAAAATTATATACCCTGAAATATTCAATATAGCAACAAGATTAAGTTCTCACTGGTATGATTAGTGCTCATCAAATCTTAGTGTTACATAGAACATCACAGAATTTCTAACCATAAAAAAAGAGAGAAAAAAATGTAGGTTTAAAAAAAAAAAAAGTATACCCTGAAATATTCAATATAGCAACAAGATAACGTTCTCACTGGTATGATTAGTGATTATCAAATCTTAGTGTTACATAGATCATCTCAGAATTTCTAACCATAAAAAAAGAAAGAAAAAAAATGTAGCTTTAAAAAAAAAAATTATACCCTGAAATACTCAATATAGCAACAAGATAATGCTCTCACTGGTATGATTAGTGATCATCAAATCTTAGTGCTAAATAGAACATCTTAGAATTTCTAACCATAAAAAAAGAAAGAAAAAAAATGTAGGTTTACTTAAAAAAATTATACCCTGAAATATTCTATATAGCAACAAGATAATGCTCTCACTGGTATGATTAGTGATCATCAAATCTTAGTGTTACATAGAACATTTCAAAATTTCTAACCATAAAAAAAGAAAGAAAAAAATGTAGGTTTTCTTAAAAAAAAATTATACCCTGAAATATTGTATATAGCAACAAGATAATGCTCTCACTGGTATGATTAGTGATCATCAAATCTTAGTGCTAAATAGAACATCTCAGAATTTCTAACAATAAAAAAAGAAAGAAAAAAAAATGAAGGTTTACTTAAAAAAAATTTATACCCTGAAATATTCTATATAGCAACAAGATAAAGTTCTCACTGGTATGATTAGTGATCATCAAATCTTAGTGCTAAATAGAACATCTCAGAATTTCTAACCATGAAAAAAAAGAAAAAAAATGAAGGTTTACTTAAAAAAAATTTATACCCTGAAATATTCTATATAGCAACAAGATAATGCTCTCACTGGTATGATTAGTGATCATCAAATCTTAGTGCTAAATAGAACATCTCAGAATTTCTAACCATAAAAAAGAAAGAAAAAAAAATGAAGGTTTACTTAAAAAAAATTATACCCTGAAATATTCTATATAGCAACAAGATAATGCTCTCACTGGTATGATTAGTGATCATCAAATCTTAGTGTTACATAGAACATCTCAGAATTTCTAACCATAAAAAAAGAAAGAAAAAAAATGTAGGTTAAAAAAAAAAATTATACCCTGAAATATTCAATGTAGCAACAAGATAAAGTTCTCACTGGTATGATTAGTGATCATCAAATCTTAGTGTTACATAGAACATCTCAGAATTTCTAACCATAAAAAAAGAGAGAAAAAAAATGTAGGTTTAAATAAAAAAATTATATACCCTGAAATATTCAAAATAGCAACAAGATTAAGTTCTCACTGGTATGATTAGTGATCATCAAATCTTAGTGTTACATAGAACATCTCAGAATTTCTAACTTAAAAAAAGAGAGAAAAAAATGTAGGTTTAAATAAAAAAAAAAGTATACCCTGAAATATTTAATATAGCAACAAGATTAAGTTCTCACTGGTATGATTAGTGATCATCAAATCTTAGTGTTACATAGAACATCTCAGAATTTCTAATTATAAAAAAAGAAAGAAAAAAAATGTAGGTTTAAAAAAAAAATTATACCCTGAAATATTCAATGTAGCAACAAGATAAAGTTATCACTGGTATAATTAGTGATCATCAAATCTTAGTGTTACATAGAACATCTCAGAATTTCTAACCATAAAAAAAGAAAGAAAAAAAATGTAGGTTTAAAAAAAAAATTATACCCTGAAATATTCAATATAACAACAAGATAAAGTTCTCACTGGAATGATTAGTGATCTTCAAATCTTAGTGCTAAATAGAACATCTCAGAATTTCTAACCATAAAAAAAAAAAGAAAAAAAATGAAGGTTTACTTAAAAAAAATTTATACCCTGAAATATTCTATATAGCAACAAGATAATGCTCTCACTGGTATGATTAGTGATCATCAAATCTTAGTGCTAAATAGAACATCTCAGAATTTCTAACCATAAAAAAGAAAGAAAAAAAAATGAAGGTTTACTTAAAAAATATTATACCCTGAAATATTCTATATAGCAACAAGATAATGCTCTCACTGGTATGATTAGTGATCATCAAATCTTAGTGTTACATAGAACATCTCAGAATTTCTAACCATAAAAAAAGAAAGAAAAAAATGTAGGTTAAAAAAAAAATTATACCCTGAAATATTCAATATAGCAACAAGATTAAGTTCTCACTGGTATGATTAGTGATCATCAAATCTTAGTGTTACATAGAACATCTCAGAATTTATAACCATAAAAAAAGAGAGAAAAAAAATGTAGGTTTAAATAAAAAAATTATATACCCTGAAATATTCAATATAGCAACAAGATTAATTTCTCACTGGTATGATTAGTGATCATCAAATCTTAGTGTTACATAGAACATCTCAGAATTTCTAACCATAAAAAAAGAGAGAAAAAAATGTAGGTTTAAATAAAAAAAAAGTATACCCTGAAATACTCAATATAGCAACAAGATAATGCTCTCACTGGTATGATTAGTGATCATCAAATCTTAGTGTTACATAGAACATCTCAGAATTTCTAACAATAAAAAAAGAGAGAAAAAAATGAAGGTTTAAATAAAAAAATTATATACCCTGAAATATTCAATATAGCAACAAGATTAAGTTCTCACTGGTATGATAAGTGATCATCAAATCTTAGTGTTACATAGAACATCTAAGAATTTCTAACTTAAAAAAAGAGAGAAAAAAATGTAGGTTTAAATAAAAAAAAAGTATACCCTGAAATATTCAATATAGCAACAAGATAAAGTTCTCACTGGTATGATTAGTGATCATCAAATCTTAGTGTTACATAGAACATCTCAGAATTTCTAATTATAAAAAAAGAAAGAAAAAAAATGTAGGTTTAAAAAAAAAATTATACCCTGAAATATTCAATGTAGCAACAAGATAAAGTTATCACTGGTATAATTAGTGATCATCAAATCTTAGTGTTACATAGAACATCTCAGAATTTCTAACCATAAAAAAAGAAAGAAAAAAAATGTAGGTTTAAAAAAAAAATTATACCCTGAAATATTCAATATAACAACAAGATAAAGTTCTCACTGGTATGATTAGTGATCTTCAAATCTTAGTGCTAAATAGAACATCTCAGAATTTCTAACCATAAAAAAAAAAAGAAAAAAAATGAAGGTTTACTTAAAAAAAAAGTATACCCTGAAATACTCAATATAGCAACAAGATAATGCTCTCACTGGTATGATTAGTGATCATCAAATCTTAGTGCTAAATAGAACATCTTAGAATTTCTAACCATAAAAAAAGAAAGAAAAAAAATGTAGGTTTACTTAAAAAAAATTATACCCTGAAATATTCTATATAGCAACAAGATAATGCTCTCACTGGTATGATTAGTGATCATCAAATCTTAGTGCTAAATAGAACATCTCAGAATTTCTAACCATAAAAAAAGAAAGAAAAAAAATGAAGGTTTACTTAAAAAAATATTATACCCTGAAATATCTTATATAGCAACAAGATAATGCTCTCACTGGTATGATTAGTGATCATCAAATCTTAGTGTTACATAGAACATCTCAGAATTTCTAACCATAAAAAAAGAAAGAAAAAAATGTAGGTTTAAAAAAAAAATTATACCCTGAAATATTCAATGTAGCAACAAGATAAAGTTCTCACTGGTATGATTAGTGGTCATCAAATCTTAATATTACATAGAACATCTCAGAATTTCTAACCATAAAAAAAAAAGAAAAAAATGTAGGTTTAAAAAAAAAATTTATACCCTGAAATATTCAATGTAGCAACAAGATAAAGTTTTCACTGGTATGATTTGTGATCATCAAATCTTAGTGTTAAATAGATCACCTCAGAATTTCTAACCATAAAAAAAGAAAGAAAAAAAATGTAGCTTTAAAAAAAAAAATTATACCCTGAAATACTCAATATAGCAACAAGATAAAGTTCTCACTGGTATGATTAGTGATCATCAAATCTTAGTGTTACATAGAACATCTCAGAATTTCTAACAATAAAAAAAGAGAGAAAAAAATGAAGGTTTAAATAAAAAAATTATATACCCTGAAATATTCAATATAGCAACAAGATTAAGTTCTCACTGGTATGATAAGTGATCATCAAATCTTAGTGTTACATAGAACATCTAAGAATTTCTAACTTAAAAAAAGAGAGAAAAAAATGTAGGTTTAAATAAAAAAAAAGTATACCCTGAAATATTCAATATAGCAACAAGATAAAGTTCTCACTGGTATGATTAGTGATCATCAAATCTTAGTGTTACATAGAACATCTCAGAATTTCTAATTATAAAAAAAGAAAGAAAAAAAATGTAGGTTTAAAAAAAAAATTATACCCTGAAATATTCAATGTAGCAACAAGATAAAGTTATCACTGGTATAATTAGTGATCATCAAATCTTAGTGTTACATAGAACATCTCAGAATTTCTAACCATAAAAAAAGAAAGAAAAAAAATGTAGGTTTAAAAAAAAAATTATACCCTGAAATATTCAATATAACAACAAGATAAAGTTCTCACTGGTATGATTAGTGATCTTCAAATCTTAGTGCTAAATAGAACATCTCAGAATTTCTAACCATAAAAAAAAAAAGAAAAAAAATGAAGGTTTACTTAAAAAAAATTTATACCCTGAAATATTCTATATAGCAACAAGATAATGCTCTCACTGGTATGATTAGTGATCATCAAATCTTAGTGCTAAATAGAACATCTCAGAATTTCTAACCATAAAAAAGAAAGAAAAAAAAATGAAGGTTTACTTAAAAAATATTATACCCTGAAATATTCTATATAGCAACAAGATAATGCTCTCACTGGTATGATTAGTGATCATCAAATCTTAGTGTTACATAGAACATCTCAGAATTTCTAACCATAAAAAAAGAAAGAAAAAAATGTAGGTTAAAAAAAAATATTATACCCTGAAATATTCAATGTAGCAACAAGATAAAGTTCTCACTGGTATGATTAGTGATCATCAAATCTTAGTGTTACATAGAACATCTCAGAATTTCTAACCATAAAAAAAGAGAGAAAAAAATGTAGGTTTAAATAAAAAAAAAGTATACCCTGAAATATTCAATATAGCAACAAGATAACGTTCTCACTGGTATGATTAGTGATCATCAAATCTTAGTGTTACATAGATCATCTCAGAATTTCTAACCATAAAAAAAGAAAGAAAAAAAATGTAGCTTTAAAAAAAAAAATTATACCCTGAAATACTCAATATAGCAATAAGATAATGCTCTCACTGGTATGATTAGTGATCATCAAATCTTAGTGCTAAATAGAACATCTTAGAATTTCTAACCATAAAAAAAGAAAGAAAAAAAATGTAGGTTTACTTAAAAAAAATTATACCCTGAAATATTCTATATAGCAACAAGATAATGCTCTCACTGGTATGATTAGTGATCATCAAATCTTAGTGCTAAATAGAACATCTCAGAATTTCTAACCATAAAAAAAGAAAGAAAAAAAATGAAGGTTTACTTAAAAAAATATTATACCCTGAAATATCTTATATAGCAACAAGATAATGCTCTCACTGGTATGATTAGTGATCATCAAATCTTAGTGTTACATAGAACATCTCAGAATTTCTAACCATAAAAAAAGAAAGAAAAAAATGTAGGTTTAAAAAAAAAATTATACCCTGAAATATTCAATGTAGCAACAAGATAAAGTTCTCACTGGTATGATTAGTGGTCATCAAATCTTAATATTACATAGAACATAGAATATTACATAGAACCATAAAAAAAGAAAGAAAAAAATGTAGGTTTAAAAAAAAAATTATACCCTGAAATATTCAATGTAGCAACAAGATAAAGTTTTCACTGGTATGATTTGTGATCATCAAATCTTAGTGTTAAATAGATCATCTCAGAATTTCTAACCATAAAAAAAGAAAGAAAAAAAATGTAGCTTTAAAAAAAAAAAATTATACCCTGAAATACTCAATATAGCAACAAGATAAAGTTCTCACTGGTATGATTAGTGATCATCAAATCTTAGTGTTACATAGAACATCTCAGAATTTCTAACAATAAAAAAAGAGAGAAAAAAATGAAGGTTTACTTAAAAAAATATTATACCCTGAAATATTCTATATAGCAACAAGATAATGCTCTCACTGGTATGATTAGTGATCATCAAATCTTAGTGTTACATAGAACATTTCAAAATTTCTAACCATAAAAAAAGAAAGAAAAAAATGTAGGTTTTCTTAAAAAAAAATTATACCCTGAAATATTGTATATAGCAACAAGATAATGCTCTCACTGGTATGATTAGTGATCATCAAATCTTAGTTCTAAATAGATCATCTCAGAATTTCTAACAATAAAAAAAGAAAGAAAAAAAAATGAAGGTTTACTTAAAAAAAATTTATACCCTGAAATATTCTATATAGCAACAAGATAAAGTTCTCACTGGTATGATTAGTGATCATCAAATCTTAGTGCTAAATAGAACATCTCAGAATTTCTAACCATAAAAAAAGAAAGAAAAAAAATGTAGGTTTAAAAAAAAAAATTATACCCTGAAATATTCAATGTAGCAACAAGATAAAGTTCTCACTGGTATGATTAGTGATCATCAAATCTTAGTGTTACATAGAACATCTCAGAATTTCTAACCATAAAAAAAGAGAGAAAAAAAATGTAGGTTTAAATAAAAAAATTATATACCCTGAAATATTCAATATAGCAACAAGATTAAGTTCTCACTGATATGATTAGTGATAATCAAATCTTAGTGTTACATAGAACATCTCAGAATTTCTAACAATAAAAAAAGAGAGAAAAAAATGAAGGTTTAAATAAAAAAATTATATACCCTGAAATATTCAATATAGCAACAAGATTAAGTTCTCACTGGTATGATTAGTGATCATCAAATCTTAGTGTTACATAGAACATCTCAGAATTTCTAACCATAAAAAAAGAAAGAAAAAAAAATATAGGTTTACTTAAAAAAAAATTATACCCTGAAATATTCTATATAGCAACAAGATAATGCTCTCACTGGTATGATTAGTGATCATCAAATCTTAGTGCTACATAGAACATCTCAGAATTTCTAACCATAAAAAAAGAAAGAAAAAAAAATGAAGGTTTACTTAAAAAAAAATTATACCCTGAAATATTATATATAGCAACAAGATAATGCTCTCACTGGTATGATTAGTGATCATCAAATCTTAGTGTTACATAGAACATCTCAGAATTTCTAACCATAAAAAAAGAAAGAAAAAAACATGTAGGTTTAAAAAAAAAATTATACCCTGAAATATTCAATGTAGCAACAATATAAAGTTCTCACTGGTATGATTAGTGATCATCAAATCTTAGTGTTACATAGAACATCTCAGAATTTCTAACCATAAAAAAAGAAAGAAAAAAAATGTAGGTTTAAGAAAAAAATTATACCCTGAAATATTCTATATAGCAACAAGATAATGCTCTCACTGGTATGATTAGTGATCATCAAATCTTGGTGTTACATAGAACATCTCAGAATTTCTAACCATAAAAAAAGAAAGACAGAAAATGTAGGTTTAA
Organism: Ecdyonurus torrentis; assembly: GCA_949318235.1. Lineage (NCBI taxonomy): Eukaryota > Metazoa > Arthropoda > Insecta > Ephemeroptera > Heptageniidae > Ecdyonurus > Ecdyonurus torrentis. The sequence continues at coordinate 43,017,910 of OX439132.1, forward strand.
ATAAAAAAAAAAATTATACCCTGAAATATTCAATATAGCAACAAGATAATGCTCTTACTGGTATGATTAGTGATCATCAAATCTTAGTGTTACATAGGAGATCTCAGAATTTCTTACCCCAAAAAATTATTAAATATTATGGTTTAGAGCATTTTTTTTTTTTAAATTTATTAACTTGTATTATAAAATACATAAATGCAATAATTTCTACTTTGTTGGTTTTTGAATTATACAAACATTATATTCTGTGATTATACAAGATTCCGGCATACATATATCCTCAAAATGTGTAACTTAGACATACTTACTAAAATAGACAACGTAACACTTACAATTAATACGTAAAAAAAAAATTGTCAAGCTATTTTGTCCCTGTATTACACTTCCATATAACCTGGTTCTTTTGACAAAAAAATATCAGAATTTTATATTTTTATTACGAAAAACAAATGTATCAAAATTACATTATAGTAACATTATAGTGACATTATAGTTTAAAAATCAATGGTCAGGAAGCGCTTACTTCTTATGTTTCATAAACTTATATATAAGTTCAATTCGATCGTGTAGAAGATTATTAATTAAATTCTATTTTTCCTAAATTTTGGTCATGCCTGAAAATAAACGACTCCCATAAAGCATCATTTATAAAACATCTTTCAAATGATACAATAAGTGTGCCGTTTGTTCTGATTGGTTACAGTAATCGCACTTCAATTTTAGGATATTGCAACCTAAAAGCAACATAAATAATACTCTAAATCAAGCTATATATAATTTTACTATAAAATAGACAGGATGACAAAATGAAAAATATGCTGTAAAATAATAATAATTAAAAAAAAAATGCTAAAACGCTACTTGTGCCTAATAATCTACGTATACCTAACAAAGATAATCTATATAATATAATAGCATTCTGCTACAGAAAATAACGCATATGGAATAAGCTATAATTAAAAAATACGATGTGCGCAGGGATTAACATTCATTTATAGTAATTACAATATAACCGAGTTAAATAAAAAATAAAATTTAATATATAATTGATATCTTAATTTATGTGCCTAAATTCAATAAACCAAATAAATTATAAGTTTACTAAGAATCTTACAGGCTTTTTAATGCTAATTTCTAATGTTAAAAAAAAAGAGACACTTACCTTTCGATGTCTTCTTTTCTTCAGGGCCCCTAGGTTGGCACCGTTAGGTTTCTGCAGGGCCCACTGAAGTTCAGCTGCAGTCAAATGGATTCCAGGTCATCATGGTCATCATGGTCATCATGGTCATCATGGTCATCATGGTCATCATGGTCATCATGGTCATCTGGTCATCATGGTCATCATGGTCATCAATGCGCCAGTCCTCGAGGGCTTCAATGCGTCAGTCCTCGAGGTCATCAATGCGTCGTCAGTCCTCTAAGCTCCATTTCTCTAAGCTCCACTTCTCTCGAAAATCCACACCACCTGAAAATCATAAAATAAAGTCAAGAACCTTCTTTGCAAATGATTGTATTATATATATATAAAAATAATTAAATGATAATTTTAAACAAATTCATTTTAACCCTATTAAATAGGATTTTTCAATAAATAAAAATTACAGTTAACTTAGTATAGCAACATAAATAGAAACAAATAAGTAAAAAATTAATAATTAGAAAAAGGTTAATTATAAATAAAATAACTAAGAATAAACTTATTGAAAAATATTTGTCATGCAGACCTCATGAAACTATAGCAATATACTAATTGGTGAATGGAATCATAATCTGTATACAATTTGCTCCTATCTGTGAAATATAAATTGATATTTATATGGCCTATATATATTCAATTAAAACTAATTAAAATAATTATGATAAATAAAATTGAATTTTATAGTTTAATAATATAACTATTCATAATGGACATCACATATTTAAAGTCGTAGTAATTAAAAAGTTATTATTGTTTCTCTTAGTCATGGCAAATACCAAATTGTGATGAAATTATGGTGTGATAATGCAATAATGAACAATAATAATTTGTTTTTAAATAATAATTTTTTATTTAATATAATTTAATTTTAATTACTTATTAACTAACCAAGATTGATGATAATTGTCGAAAGTTAACTTTGACCTCCAGTATGCAGTCAAATGGGACAACTCTGATTCAACAATAATCAACGACTTAAATAATAATAATGCGACAATAAATATGGTTATATGTGGCAACAAACTGTTTTATGCAAAGCAAAAATGATTCGTATTTAGTAATAATTTGAAGTTTTATTTTAATTAATGATCAAATGCAATTAAACGTCTTAAATATGTATAATTATTACGACAGGACGAGCTGATATTTAAAATCAGTGCATCTAATATTATGCCCTATTTGACTGTTTCATTAACCTGTTGAATATGGGCCATCGAGCCATGAGCAAACAAAGCTTACTTAGAATTTTTTTTTATAATATAATAAGCACTATATTATACTCAACACAAATCGATAATAATTAAAAATTAAACGTAGTCATCTTAATAAAATAAAAAATATATATAAAAAAAATAAAAATATTCATGTCATAGAGTTTCGAATTGACTCATGGTTAAATATGGTTAATAAATTTTTTTTTTTGGAAAAAAACAACAAAACATCAAAATTATAATTTATAAAACATTATAGAATAGCAGAGGCAGAGAGACACTTACCATAATTTGTAGTAGTTCGTTTCGATGAACACTCAATAACTAACACGCATAAATAGTAATATAGTTCAATAAGTTTAATGTATCTTATCATTTAATTAAAATAATGTAAGAACTAATTAAGATTTAAATTTTAATTAAACACAGAGATGTAACATTGCACGAGCTTGGAACGAGACTGAGCTCCGATCGCATCACGACTGACGTGCTCCCACCTCTCCCACTTCTCTGCTCCTTCCATTTTTGCTCCCCACCTCTCTTCCCCTTCCACTTTGGACTCCTACTTTCCTTCTTCTTCCACTTTTGCTCCCTACCTCTCTTCCCCTTCCACTTTTGACTCCTACTTTCCTTCTCCTTCTATTTTGCTCCCTTTTTACTCCCTACTCCTACTTTAGGTGAGGGAGCAAAAGCAAGGAGGAGAAACTACGTTAGTCACGTGATCTCCTACATGTACCTGCGAAATTTTATGAATGTTCGATATTTCTTAAATAATCGTTTATTTAGTCAAAAATTTGCTATTTGAAATGGCCGATATTTGTGAGAATCAGCGATACATAAAACAGTATCGATTATATAATTTAATACTCAATACGTCGAGTCGATTACTCGTAAACATGCTAAACCTACACTAGAAATCACGTAGGGATGTAGGCGATTTATCGATTCCCCCTGGGCAGCCAATAGGCGCTCTATCATTCAAGGTCACTAGGAGGTGGGGTAATGTTAACTAAATGGAGAGTTTTTAGGCGTTCTCTCATTGGTCGCATCCTTACGTGGCGCGTACTGAATGCAGGATGCCAATGTAATTCATAATAGTATTTTGGAAATTTATCGTATTCTTAAGTATACAATTGCGTAAACACCACAAATTTTATTCGAAAATATAACGCGCCTTGATTGGTATATATTATATATTACGTCACCACCAGTATAAAGCATTGCATTATGCACTCGAACTTTCATAAATTAAACTGCCTAAACTGCGTTAACTAAATATTAAAGTTATACCTACCTGAATGTCTTGTTTTCTTCCTGGCCCACCGAAGTTTAGCTGCAGTCAAAAAGTATCAAGGTCATCATATATGGGTCCTCATATGGCTTGTCAAGTCACCAATGTGGTAGTCCACTAGGTCCTCTGGACGTTGAGTCGCATCTGAAAATCATAATAAAATTAGAAACGTTATTTGAAAATGATTGTATAATTATATAAAAATTATCAAATTTTAGTATTTTATAATTTCATTTTAAATCATAAATAATAAAATTACCAATAAATAAAAATTAAATCGAACTTCATGGATATCAATTAAGATTTAAGATTCATTAAATTGCACGTAACAAAATTAAACTATATTTGGTCGAATGGGGCACCATAATGTCTTATATATACACGATGTAAAAATGATACGTATGAAACAATTTAAAACTTTATCTTATAATATATATATATGATCAAATACAATTATAGGTCCTGAATTATAAATAATTATTACAGAATAAGATTAAAAATATTTAAAATTGGTAATTAATTGAATGTTAGGCCCTATTTGACTGCGTGAAAAAAATTTGTTTGTGCGAATAAAATCAAGGTCAATGCAGAGAAATAATTATGACGATACCATCAAATCTTTAGCACGTGTATAATTTCTTGTAATTTGTAAAATATTAAAAAAAAATGTTAAAATACTGAGCATTAACCGATTAATTAACCATAGTTATGTAATGAAATAAAAAAATTGAAATACAATAAAATAATGTATTCATCTCCACGAGATCCAATTTGACTCAAAGCGAAATTTTTTTTTAAATAATGATATTAATTATTTAAATATAAAAAAGTTTCAATACAAAAAAAAATTCATATTAAATATTCTATAAGAGCAGACACTTACCATACATTTGCAGTAGATCGTAGTTTTAGTTTATTTGAAGAACAATTATTAAACAACACACTTGCTAAATTAATGATATTGTTTTTTTACACTTTTTATTATTAATAATGTAAAATAATATAATTAATTTAAGATTCAAAGTATAATTCAAACACTTGTAACACTCGCAACCAAAAAAACTGTAGGCTGTGCAGGCAGCAGGCAGGCAGAGGCAGGCAGGCAGGCAGTGTGTAGGTATCGTATCGGTGATTTAATATATCGATGTTATTGAAAGCAATACTTTTGATTAAATAATATCGATACTTTTGATTAGATAATATCGATACTTTTTATTAGTTAGTATCAATCGGGTAGTTTTACTCAGAAAAAGAAAAGAAGAAACATTAACAATGCTACAGTATGGCATGTTTATTTGTAGATTTTTTTTGAAGTCATTGATATTTTTCTATAATATTATATCAATACGTTTTTCTCGAAATATGTAATTGCCATTATTTTTTTAATCACTCGATATAAAAAGTATCGATACATTTTTATATATCACCAATCCCAACAGTACCGTACTCCCACCCTTCCTTCCACTCTTGCTCCCTACTCCTAGGTTGCTCCTATAAGTGAGGAGGGGAAATTACGTCTGGTCCCGTGATATCAAGCAACGTCAATCAGACTTCAATGTTATACCTGCTCGTGCCTTGATCACTACGTTATATCTTGTGCAAAGTTAACATTTTAATTTGAAATCGTACGTGAACGTGAACACTGTATTGTAGAAGTGAAACTTTAATTATCAATTAAACATTTTATACTGAAGAATTTAATTGGAATTTTCATAAAATTTAATGTTTTTGGTCGTGGAGATCCTTAATTCCAAGCTAACTTTTAGTGATAAAACATATTTCTTAATTGTGAAAAAAAAAAAAAAAAAAAAAAAAAAGTAAGTACTGTACATTGTTATACAAATTTATTTAAATTGTCGCAATTCTAAATGCATTTTTTAATTTCAAACTTTGATGTAACTTAATCAATCTTATTAAACCTTTTTTTAAGTATTATTTGTGTATAAATTAAAATTTTTAACATATACAATTGGCTACGAACATTATGCTTAGTTGCGTAATTATTACAAACCTTTAATTATTGGTCAATTACGTTCACTGCTGATGCTCAAGTTTAATTTCTTTTAAGTCCCTGTTTTAGTTAATTATTCGAGTTTTAAGGATAAATATGTTTATAAAGGTTTACATTTGAAGTTACACAATAGCTTTCTTTTGTAAAATTCAAAATTACTTTCTTGATTTTTTTCTTTTATATTATAAACAATAGTTTTTTTTTTTTTTTTTATGAAATAGTAGTAAAAATTTAAGCAATGTAATGCTAAATAATAATTTTTGCTGAAAGCTAGCAAAACTTGATATGACACTTTCGCTCGCTGTGGCCCATTCAACAGGTTAGCAGTCAACTAGGGCACTTTTTTGTTGTTGCTTTATAGGTTAGGTTTAGCATGAGATAAGCAATTTTAATCGTGATTTTAATTGTGAGTTGTCCCATTTTAAAGTAAATATTGTTTCAAAGAACATATTTTTACATTAATAGGCGTATTAAACTCTAATAATTTGTCCATGTAATTAAGTTACGTATAAATTCTGTGTTCAAATATCCTCTTTTTACTGATGCTATTGGTATCAATAAAGGTAATTTTTTACATTATTATTAATTATATTTTCAAGAATTATAATATTAATGTTATTAATATTTAATATGATAATTAATAAAAACACAAAGATTTTTTTTTTTTTTTTTTTTTTTTTTTTTTTTTTTTTTGCTAATTATATAGTAAACAGTATAAACATTGTTTTGCTATAATACATTTTGGTGTAGGCCAGGAATAAACTAAGATGGATGGTATATTAATTATATAATTTTATTTAAAGTTATAATTTTAGATCGTTTATATTAAGATTATTTAAATGAATGATGAAATAACTGTTTCGAAAATAATAAAATGAAATAATATAAATATATTAAGTTAAATGTGATTGCTTTTAAATGATTTGTTTCTATTTCCTAATGTTATTAAGATTTTCAGGTGCGCTATGATATATAAAGGCACTGGGACCCTTAAACCCCGAGGAATGCAACGTACGTCACTCGGAGGACCCTTGCTGGCCGGAAGAATCCTTGCGTATCGGAAGGACCTATAACAACTGTTAGGACCCTTGATGACCTGGATTTCATTTGACTGCTGCTGAAATTCATTGGACCCCGCCGAAACCTAACGGTGCCAACCTAGGGGTCCAGAAGAAAAGAAGACATCAAAGGTATAGGCATTTTTCTGTTGTTTTTAGTATTTTTTATGGTTTTTAATTATACGTATAGATAGATAATTTAACTAATGCAGTTTAGGTAGCCTAATTTTATGTGTAATTTTAAGTTTTAGCGATATTATATTTATTTAGAGGCTATATTCATTGTTCAATACCGTAGGCTTGCATTAAATATCAATTTGTTCACAAATATAACATTACAATAATTTTAAAAAAATCTTCATGCAGGATCGTGAATTAAAAAAAAAGTTAGTGAGTTTTTTTTTTAATTAATTACTGTCGTTTCAGTGGCATTTACCTTCTTTTTAAAGCTTAATATTATCAAGTTTTAATACATTGTTTTTTATTGTGATGAACTTTCATGAACTTGAGAGAGAGGGAGAGAGAGAGAGAGAGAGAGAGAGAGAGAGAGTAGATTTAAAGCGCCAGGTATATATGCAACTTCTTAAACTGAGTTGCACAACAAGTTGCATACCTTTCAATAAGTAAGGGGTTAATTAAAGTCACTATCAGTGAATTGTATCATTACAATAACTTTATCGTAAAATTATAATTATATAAACAATTTGTTTTCTTTGATTCTCTGAAAGGAGAAGAATTCTTCATAATTTTTGTTTGAAAAGTAAAGTAGCTAATAAAAAAATATTATTTGCGTCATTGTGGTGTAGCTAGTACAATATTACATATAGTATATGTATATATATAGTATATATATATATTATATATATATATATATATATATATATATATATATATATATATATATATATAATATATATATATATATATATATATATATATATATATATATATATTACTTTTGCATTTAAATGCAAAATTAATTGCACAAATTCTTTTCAGCATTAATTTTATATATTGTTAACTACAATTATTATTTTGGAAACCAACTTGAGCCATCAATCGGTGGAAATTCGTCGAATGTCGGAATGTAAACCAATTTAATGCTTGTTGGATGTCAAGCCAATATTGTCTGGTTATCATTCACGACGGTATTTGTCCTCTCTTAAATTAGATAGTTGGTGGTGCAATTGAAGACCCTGAACCCTGCTCCACGAGGACCACTACCGCGAGCAGTCACACACGTACCGGTTGCCGGTATTAGCGGTGACGGCAGCTTGTGACAAGGACAGAGGCCAGTGACGTGATGACTAAAGAGACGCCGACCTGCCGTGTCACCACGAATCTCGGAGCACCAGCATCACAGAGTGGGCAATCATATCTTTATCATTTCGCTATACAGAAATACCTTTTGGTGTAGGCCAGGATATGACTAAGATGGATGGATAAAAAACATAAATTTCAAATATTATACTTTACATTAATAATTAAATAATGTTCTTGATAAATAGTAAAATAAATTAGAATTGAAGTAATTTCACAAGAAATAAATCATTCTAATTTTTTCAATGGTAACAATATGTATTGTAAGGATTTATTACGCAAATTTAAAAAATTGCAATTTAATTATTATATAATCGATTAATCATTTTTATACATCAAATTGTACAACTATAGTTTAAAATAAATTGAATTGATAGTAATAATTTAATTTAACATATTTCAATATTCATTCTTTGATAATTGTTTATTTTGTTTATAATTAACAGTTTTATTTATAGGTTATTTGAAATTATATTTAAATTATATCTATTTGAATGGTGAAATAAATGTTGTTTTTAATATAATGCAGCATATCGGTATAGAGCGCGGGGGAAGCCAAGTTTAACCTATGCGGTTATGAAGAGAAATATTTTAATAATTTTTTTCTTTCGATATTTGAGGAAACGACTGCAATGATTCTAGAGATGTTTTTATTAGGATTACTGGACATTCTTAATTTTACGTGTTTTTAGCCTTTAATATATTTTTAGAAATTTTCATTACCGATAAGCTCCAACTAAAAAAACTATGATAGCCTTTTATTTTTTATAATGATTTGTTCCTATTTCCTGATTTTACTTGGACTTTTAGGTTACTCTATACGATATATCCAGATATCCAGGCACTATAGGACCTCAAGGACTACCACATACGTCATTTGGAGGACCCTTACTGACCGGAAGGACCCTTGCTTACCGAAAGGACCTAGTGACCATAAGGACCCATGATGAACTGGATTTCATTTTGACTGCTGCTGAACTTCATTGGACCCCGCCGAAACCTAACGGTGCCAACCTAGGGGTCCAGAAGAAAAGAAGACATCAAAAGTAGGTGTTTTTATGTTCTTTTTAATATTTAGTTTTTATGTTATAAGTTATGTGTATACTGTATACATGTAGGTGATTTAGCTAATGCAGTTTAGATAGCTTAATTTTATGTGTAATTTTAAGTTGTTTCGATATTATATTATATAATTAGAGGCTATATAATTTGATACATATTCGATCACCTGGTGCAAAATATACATTGCAAAATATACATTGCAAAATAAATTTGATTGCAAAAAATTCAGTAGTTTTTAAATATAGGCAATCAATTGTATTGCATATTGAAAGTATATATTCATCCACGGTATATACACGCTATACTACGATTACGATTGCACCTTGTGAACAATAGACCAATACCAAAAGTTATTGTTCAAAGTCCCACGATTTCAGCCCATAATGTATAACGTTTTGACTTTTAATTTTACAACTAATTTTTCACCGCTTCGTTTTTATAATACATGTAATATGTATTTTTTATTATATAATTCTGTAGTTTTATTAACTATACTCTATCAGAAAAAAAAAATACTTTTACGTTCTAAGAAATTTTTACATGGTAAATTCACCTTTGAATACTAATAATAATTATAAAGTAAAACTAAAAATTACCCTTGTGAAGGTCCATAGAACGTGGACCACTTAATGACAATATTTTATAAAGAAAACTATATTTACGTACTTTTATTGCTTTATTTTTCATCTCCTACCAAAATATTCAGGATTTTACACAATATACATAATATTATATATATCCCTACGCAGAAAAAATCAGTATGTAAAATAACCAGCGTCAAGCAGAGTTGAAAAACGTCCCAGGTTAAAGCAGGCATTTTAACCAGCTTTGGTAAATAGTTCTTTATATAGCGAGAATAGCGAGCGCAAAGCTGGGAGCAGTCACCAGCTCAAAGCTTGGTTATTTTAACTGCTCCACTCTTAGTAGTTGAGCGAGCGCGGAGCGGATAGTATAACAAACTCCTATAACAAACGTGATATTCACAGAGGACAGCACGGGGTCAGCATTTGACCTCACGTGGTTCAACATTTGATCTTACACGAATCAACATTTGACCTTGCAGATGTCAATAATTGACCTCACGTGGGTCAACATTTGACCTTGCAGACGGCAACATTTGACCTTAAAGGAGTTATAACATCTGACCCTGGTTGGTGACCCCTGGTTGGTGACCCCTGGTTGGTGACTCACAACCAATCCTAACCATTAGCCATAATCATTATTCAATTTTATTTCTTAAAACTGTAAATTATCAGAGACATGATATATGACTTTTATTACGTGTAATATGTTCTTAATTTTATTATTTTAATTTAAGAGAGTGGGACACATCTTTAAAAACGAAAATGATAATTTCTTCTTAAACATGTAAGAATAAATATTAAATTAAAAACACATTATAAAAAAAATCGTTTTATGAGCATGCAATAAAAAAAGAAGGTAACCCAGTTTTAAAATAATATTATAGACTGTATAATTTTGAGTATTTAAAAAGTCATTTCATTATTTTTATACTCATTACTAACAATTCATATATTTGATGTAAAAACTCACAAGGTGCATGCATGCATCAGCTTAAAGGAATAGACCAGAGAAAAACATAAGCATTTACATCACAAAACACTTGATGCGAATTATATAATATATAACTTTAGTTTGTCTCAAAACCCAACTGTCCGTTGCAATGATCAGAAATTTCAATTTATGCAATCTACACAAACATTTTCATACTAACTTTTGCATGTTTCTAACGTCATAAGCATGAATAGTTACGAAAATGGCATACTTTACAGTATTTTTACGTTCTCTCGTGGGGCTACATTAACATTCTGGTAAAAATTGTCAACAGTTTTTAAGATCCCATTTCGTGTTTATTCGTTGAAAAGCACATGTTGTTTTCAGTGGTTGTTTTATGTGTGGTCTATGGCTTTAAATAAAGAAGAAAAATTTATTTTCAATATAATTGACTAATAAAGAATCAACTGTATATATATATATATATATATATATATATATATATATATATATATATATATATATATATATATATATATATATATATATATATATATATATATATATAAAAATTATATTATATAAAATAGGATAGATAAAATAACAGAAGCAGTATGTTCTTATTACAACAGAGTATTTTATTTTGTAATTTATTTATGATTTGCAGTTTAATAATAATAAAAATAACAGCAATAATTAAATATAGTACGTATACAACCAAAAAAGTCAAAGTAACAAGCAAAATAAAAAGTTGCAGTTATAATAGCTAGAGTATAATATTTTTACGTTTTATGAATGAAATTACATGTTATTTACAATTAAAATACAGATTGATAAATGCAAAAATAATGCATATTTTTATTCCATAACAGTTGTGACCATACCTTTGTAACACTACTTGTAACCATGACAAAATAATATAATGAAACAGAAAAGAAATTTGCAAAAACTTTTTTTTTTTTTTTTTTTTTTTTGACAAAAACAGACAAACAAATTCTAAACTTCTTCCAATACTAGTTCGAGCGGATACAGTGTAATTAACTATGTAAAGTCAACTGGGATTGGCTAGTAAGTTTATAACACGCTCTCTGATTGGTTTAGCACTGCGGATACAGCTTTTGGCGGGAATGACCTTGTTTTGGGCAGTGTACATGGGAAAAATTAATAACTTTTAATCTAACGGAAAAGGGCCTTCATTATTATTATCTAAGGTTTAAGGTTTCCCCAACTTTATTTGTATTGCTCACGTCAAATTGAGTGTATTTTAATCGTCATTAATTTTAAGATGGAGAATTCCACATGGAGAATTCTACGATGGAGAATCCAACTTTTACATAAAAAATTTCTGCAATAGTGTTTTTGCAAATGAGCTATAATGATAAAAATTCTAACATGATATTCTTTTTTTTTTTTATTATTCTTTTTTTTTTTTTTTTTACACTGGCTATTCTACAAGACGAGAGTGAGATCTATTTATAACAGTGAAATTTATACTACACAAAGTATAAAGATAATGAACTGGACAAAGGTTATTATTTTATTTTAATATTATTACGCTACCGAAGAGATTTTTCTTTTATAATCACTACAGAGAAATTTATACAAATTATATTCAGGAAAATTAGCTTACATAATTGAGAGGTCTTAAGATAGAGAATGACGGAATTCATAATTGGATACGTATATTATTGATTGATATTCTTGTGCTATTTTAAATGCATATGGATATGGAGATTGTAATTAATTGATGAACTATGGCATAAAAGACAACAGTGGAGTAAATATGTAAATGACAGAGTGGCTGAATCAAAATTTAAAGGTTTTAATTTTTTCTAATGTATTTTTTTAATCACGGAAATAATAAATGACGTAATTTATGCTACATTTATGTCATTGCATCATAAATAATGCTAAATTAGAACAACATAAATAATTACACTGTACAACATAATATTTATGCTATTTGACATAGTTATATATAAATGCAATATACCATAAATTATGCTGTATTGAAGTAATTATATGCTGAAAGTGAGCTAGCATAATTATTACGTATTTATTTTTGTCCTGATGTTTTGTAAAAAAATTATTTATAATTATATAAGCAGGTAATTTGTATCGTTCATTAAATATACATTTAAAAATTATATCAGCCAAAAAAATACTTTTATACATATAAAATTTAAAATAAGTATATAATATTTTACGATGCTGTAGTTATCATAAAGCCCTTGTCAACTTACTTTTTTATTATTTAGAATATTAGACTGATAATTACCATACCTTAATATCCATGAATTATAGGCACCATCACGTTGATTTTGTATTTATTTTTGTTTATTTTCCGTTTTGCGGTTATATCACGTATCTGACGTCACAGTGTACCGATGGGCCCATGATAGTGGTAAAGAACTTGAGGGAGGGGCTTAAATTTATCACGTGACCAGAGCGGTGACTGTGATTAGCCGTGGTATATTGTGACGTCAGATACGTGATATAACCGCAAAAAGGAAAATAAACAAAAATAAATACAAAATCAACGTGATGGTGTCTAATTCATGGATATTAAGGTATGGTAATTATCAATCTAGTACTCTAAATGATAAAAAAAGTAAGTTGACAAGGGCTTTAAGACCTCTCTTTTTTTTTAGCAATAAAATTTTATATTTTATTGTTTTATGAAACCACTTGACTTTGCAACGTACAACAAGATTTATTTTTTAATTTCATTTTCAAAATTTGATGTTTCCTTGCTTTAACTTTTCCAATTTCTTGAAATAATCTATCAGATTGACAGTGAGCACAAAAAGCTCTCACCACGGTATGTAAAGGTGAGAGATGATAACATTGAATACTTTCCCCGGCTTTTCTTTTTCTTTCCCACTTATGAAACCAGCAATGCATGCTAACTTCTGTGAACAAGCAGATTGCTACTGTGAGCGCAGGAAAAAACAGTAGAGCTGGTAGTAGACAGATGACATGAGTCAAACACTTGTCGTTACTTAAGTTGTCTTGAAGTAATGACTGTGGGATGTGGAATACTGCGGTGGAGCGACGTATTTCTGTTGTTGTAGATGATGACGATGATGAAGATGATGTGTTCCATTCATTTTCACCTGTCTCTGCATCTGTAGCGACAGTAACCTGAATAACATAACAAAGTTTTATTACATTTCTGAATTCAACTGTGATGAATAATATTAATATATATATATATATATATATATATATATATATATAATATACTATATTGTAGACAGTTTATGTCTGCATATAATTTATTTTTATTTAAATAATATCTTTGTAAAAAAAAAAAAAAAAAAAAAAAAAAAAAAAAAAAAAAAAAAAAAAACTTTAACGTATATCTCGTATGTGACATTAAATTTGCACAAATATTGATTTAGAAATTGAATCTGTAGGACCTTTTATCCGGTCGTTGAGCTGCGCACAGGTAGCTATGGACCTTTTATACAAGGTCCTTTTTTCCATGGACCCTTAATTGCTTCTGTATTGTATACCGAAATGTTTCCCTACCTGAACAGCTTTCGCCTCTCTATTACGTACGAGGGCAGGATAGCTCATGATTGTCGTGTCACGCTCTTCTCCTGTTTCACTGTCCAGTCGAGGTTCTCCGGTCTCACAGTCCGCCATCTTGGAGAACACAACCCCTCAATGTTGAGTAAACCTGCAAATATAAAACAAAAGTTAGAATAAATAAGTAAATAAATAAATATTCTGTTACCCATGCAGCACGTAATATATATTTCTATATAAAAACACAACACGCATACGTTATTAAATTTCCTCAAGTACGTGTTTTATGAAAAGATCATAATTGATATCGATTATAGCTAGCGATGAATTAAAAACAAAAAAGAATATATTTGTTGAAATTGAATCCAAATCAAATAATAAGAATTATCTTGAATAACTTTGAAATCATTTTACAAAACTTCCAAATCTTGTTGTATATACACGTAAAGAATACATTACATATACATATAATTTATGCTACATTTATGTCATTCTAGCATAAAATGCTAAATTAGAACAGCATAATAATTATGCTTTACAACATAATATTCCTTCTATGTAACATAATTATAATAATAATAATAAATGATTTTTATTGAGAGGCCACAAAAGGTATGCAGTATTGCATAAATTAGGCTATGTTGAACAAATTATACTAAAAATGGGCTAGCATAATTATTACTTTTTTTTTTGTCCGTGTATGAGATGAAATTATAAGTAGAAAGTAGTGCATAAAAAAAATGCTTTTTTACTTCAAATACAATTTTTTTTTAAATAAAAATTGTATGTTAACCACAAATTTTATTTTTCAAGGCTTTTACATAAGTATATCACATAAAAATATCTTCATAAAACAATGAAAAGAAAATTCTATAAAGTCAACAATAATATTTAAATATAAAAACTATGCATATTCTTACACACATTTTTCAAATTGAGAATGCCGGCACAAAAGACTTAAAGGCGTAGAACATCTTGAACAAAAATCTTGCCCAATATACTAACATATCTAAATATCAACGTTAGTCATTGATTTCTAATTTATTTTCCATTTACAAAATAACAGCTGCGGGTTTGTGACGTCACAGCTCACTAGTCCACGCGCATGGAAACAGGCGAGCTGTGACGTCACAAACCCGCAGCTGTCATTTTGTGAATGGAAAATAAATTAGAAATCAATGATATTTTGACCAATTCAACGTTGATATTTAGGTTTTTTAGGATATTAGACATGTTTTTTTGTTCAAGGTGTTCTACGCCTTTAATGATGGACCAAATAAAATATTTTATCGTTTAATAATTTTAAAGCTTATCTATATTTACACTCAATTTCAAGGTTAATTTGTATCCAAGCTTGAAAAATATAAATTTGACATCCGAATTTCATTTTATTTCACATGCTCTCTAACCTGCAGATAAATGTGTGTTACAAAATTTATCATTTGATAACACCCACTTCATGGAGTGTGTATAATAATAATATTTGAATGTTGAATGAACACACCGCGCGGAGTATATTTTGAGTTTACTATCAAAAGTTTTTTGTGACCTCTGTTTATCTATCATCTGATTTGATTACAATTATTGTGTAAGGTTACGTGCATGACCTCCTTGACGTTGAGAACATAACATTTGCACTAAAATATTAAATTATCGTATTTATTCAAAAAACATGGGATAGGATAGCATATCTATATATATATATATATATATATATATATATATATATATATATATATATATATATATATATATATATATATTTGAAAGGACGAGGTTCAAGTCTGACAAAATGTCTGGCCAACTCTTAAACCTAACCCCACAGAACCCCGCAATAATAAATTTTTGAGTATAAATAAAAAATAGTAATGAAGTGTTCAACTGCAAAGTGTATTTTGGATCCCGTATATTTTTCAAGTATTCAAATTTTTAAGAATGGATAATAGGATATATTTAAAGATAGAAAATAGTGCTGCTTATATGTGTTTCTCTCCCCCCACTTCCCCGCTAGTTCTGCTCTTTTCCTCTTTTTTTTTTCTTTCTAGTTTCGCTTTATATATCAATATATTTCAAAAAATTTAAAATTGTTTTACAATGTTATTTTTTGTCTTATATTATAATTGTATTGATATATAAATATTATAATTTTTTTTATTATTAGGGATTATCTTAACTTGTAAATCCGAAAAACACATGGGGAGATGGTACTGTACTGTACATGGTAGAGTAGGCAATGAGACGTAGACAGGTCTAAACCTCGCTCTTTCATTTTTGTTTTTTCCTGATTTGAACAATTTTGATTGTTTTTATTTTATAGGGCAAAACATAAATATTTATATTTATAACTTCATAATAATTACTACCATTATATCATATCATGCAAAATATGCTATAAAACTAAATTATTAAAGTTGATAAAATATAGTTATATATACTTATATACAATATACAATTATATATTATATATATAATAATATTATAGATTGTATAAGTTACTATTTTTTTTCTTTTTCTATGTATGTGTACCACTCACAATTTAAACCCAATAAAGAACTATTATTATTATTGTTTATCTAAATTTTACCATCCAAACTTTCAAACTTTGCATACTGAACTGGTCTGTTGGTTTACACGTATATAACAAAATTTAATGGTTTTAAATGAAGATTACATGCAATCATAAATTTATTGCATATTATATTTATATAGTGTGAACGTGACTGAATGTGTAGAAAATTTATTTCACTGAATTTAAACTGTGTTAATTGGTACGGAAAAATGCATGGAAAAAAATGAAGTATAGATTTTTATAATAGACTTTATGGAATTAGCTTTTTTATTACGTTTTTAATGTGTGCGTGCGTATTTATATATTGTTATATAAAATGTACGCCACATTAAGTTTTTCTGTACATTTTTTTTTTTTTAATTTTGCTCTATATGCTTTTTTTGTTTTGTTTTTATTTCGAAATTTAACTTTAATGGAACAATTGAAGGCGTAGAACACCTTGAACAAAAAAGTTGTGTATTATCCTAAAAAACCTGAAAATCAACGTTGATTTGGCCGGAGTCATTGATTTCTAATTTATTTTCCATTCACAAAATGCCACTGGCAGTCACTGACGTCACAGCTCGCCCGGTTTACTTGCGCGTGGACTAGTGACGCCAGTGACCGCCAGTGGCATTTTGTGAATGAAAAATAAATTAGAAATCAATGACTC